>JALJCO010005695.1:0-17788 GCA_023101725.1 Atherinomorus stipes
ATGAGAAGGGGTGTGGTCTAATGACATCAACACCCTATATCAGGTGTATTAGGCAAACATAATTATCAGGCAACTTAACAATAAACAAATATATACCCATTTCAATTATTTATTTTCACCAGGGAAACCAATATAACAGCTTGACATTCACAAATATACATTTCTGACATTCAAAAACAAAACAAAACAAAAAAATCAGTGACCAATATAGCCACCTTTCTTTGCAAGGACACTCAAAAGCTGCCATCCATGGATCCTGTCAGTGTTTTGATCTGTTCACCATCAACATTGCGTGCAGCAGCAACCACAGCCTCCCAGACACTGTTCAGAGAGGTGGACTGTTTTCCCTCCTTGTAAATCTCACATTTGATGAGGGACCACAGGTTCTCTATGGGGTTCAGATCAGGTGAACAAGGAGGTCATGTCATTAGTTTTCTTCTTTTAGACCCTTTCTTGCAGCCACGCTGTGGAGTACTTGGATGCGTGTGATGGAGCATTGTCCTGCATGAAAATCATGTTTTCTTGAAGGATGCAGACTTCTTCCTGTATCACTGCTTGAAGAAGGTGTCTTCCAGAAACTGGCAGTTGGACTGGGAGTTGAGCTTGACTCCATCCTCAACCCGAAAAGGCCCCACAAGCTCATCTTTGATGATAGCAGCCCATACCAGTACCCCACCTCCACCTTGCTGGCGTCTGAGTGGGACTGGAGCTCTCTGTCCTTTACCGATCCAGCCATGGGCCCATCCATCTGGCCCATCAAGACTCACTCTCATTTCATCAGTCCATAAAACCTTAGAAAAATCAGTCTTGAGATATTTCTTGGCCCAGTCTTGACGTTTCAGCTTGTGTGTCTTGTTCAGTGGTGGTGGTTTTTCAGCCTTTCTTACCTTGGCCATGTCTCTGAGTATTGCACACCTTGTGCTTTTGGGCACTCCAGTGATGTTGCCGCTCTGAAATATGGCAAAACTGCTGGCAAGTGGCATCTTGGCAGCTGCACGCTTGACTTTTCTCCGTTCATGGGCAGTTATTTTGCGCGTTGGTTTTTCCACACGTTTCTTGCGACCCTGTTGACTATTTTTGAATGAAACGCTTGACTGTTCGATGATCATGCTTCAGAAGCTTGGCAATTTTAAGAGTGCTGCATCCCTCTGCAAGATATCTCACTATTTTTGACTTTTCGGAGCCTGTCAAGTCCGTCTTCTGACCCATTTTGCCAAAGGAAAGGAAGTTGCCTGATAATTATGTTTGCCTAATACACCTGATATAGGGTGTTGATGTCATTAGACCACACCCCTTCTGATTACAGAGATGCACATCACCTGATATGCTTAATTGGTAGTAGGCTTTCGGCCTATACAGCTTGGAGTAAGACAACATGCATAAAGAGGATGATGTGGTCAAAATACTCATTTGCCTAATAATTCTGCACTTCCCGTATATAGTCAGTCAGTCAATCTTTTTGTGTACTGCTTATCCAGTTCAGGTTGGCGGGGGTTGCTGGAGCCTATCCCAGCTATTATCAGGCGAGAGGCAGGTACACCCTGGACAGGTCGCCAGTCTGTCATATATGTATTGTTCTGCTCGCTTGAAAATCACGTTCCATGTTTAAACATGCTTCTTTTGGTCATACAACCCCGCCCCCTACGCTGATGTCCTACGTAAAGCGCTTCTTCTGGCCTAACAAAGAGTTGGTTCCTGTTTAGGACCAGATCTGAGAGCCAGGTGCTTAGTCTGGGTCTGAACCAGCACCTGTGTGTGTGTGTGTGTGTGTTTGCTTGTGAAGGCAACACTGTGAGGACTGTTTTGCGTGTTTAAACAACACAGTGAGGACATGTTGGACGGTCCTTACTAAGACAACCTAAGAAAACCCATTTTTGAGTACCACGATTTGGCTTTAGAGTTTAGGTTACACTTCAGCTTTGGTTAGGGTTGGGTTTAGGTTTAGGCAGTTATTAAGCCTTTCACCTGGACGAATGAACCTTCACCGACGTTTAGGCAGTTAGTTGTGATGGTTAGGGTTAGGGTGAGGAGATAGGAAATACATTATGAAAATGGCTGTCCTCACAAAACTAGAAGCACAAACGTGTGTGAAAGAGATGCTGGCAAGCTTGAAGGATGCTACTTGTAGATGTTTTTCTGACCTCAGTCTTCACCGTGGAAGGATGAAAGCATCTCATTCCTAATTCAATCACTTCTCTGCAGGTTCACCTTGAACTCGGCGTCTGTTCAGGATGTTTCTGCTGCATTATCGCTGCACAGCCATTTCCAATACACTTCATTACTCTTGGTGTTTTTTCAGAGAGGATGACTTCAAATCCAATTTGAGCACAGATTTGAGATTTCGTTTGACATCAGCTGAAAAACAAAAAACAAACAAGTTGGAAAAGATAAGATTGCATGGTGTATTGGACGTATACATTTAACATGCTGCCTTGTGAGTCTCCTGAGCCATTATTGTTGTTGATGAAATGATGACCTTGCTCCTGAAATGTATTGAATTTCTTATTCCACTGGATTGCTGCTGTTAGCTGTAATGTAAGCTGATAGACATCCACCGCAGATTTATATGCAACAGTGAAATATGCAGAATTTAAGCAGCCGTGCAGCATTTTCTCCTCTTTTCCTCTTATCAATAAAAGGCAGCAGAGACGCGGAAACTCCTCCCGGCATTCCCCAGCAATCTGAGTTGACGCAACTTTCAAGTTGTAAATAACAGCCTGCCCACCTCCTCCTCCCTCCTCTATGCCTCCGCTGGGTAACTCGGCAAATATATAGCGTGCTTTTTGATTTTTTTTTCTGCTTGTCTGAGCTGCTTTCAGCGCTTTCTAAAAATAGGACAAATCTCTACAGTGGTTAGTGCAAGGTAGTGGCAGGACAGAACATGTCAGCTGTGTGACAGCCGTGGTGGGACGGGACCACATCCCCAGCAACGCTTCATTTTCTAATGTGTCACATTCTTTTGCATCTTTAATGTTTCAGAGTCTCTCAGTTATCTGTATTACAGCGCGCACAAACAGTGGAATAAATCTGACTTAGTGACGTTAAAGTTGTTGACAGAAAATAACACAACAGTTCATTTCTATGATAATGTGGATGGTCTGACTTCAGCTGTGTTTTGGAGTAAATTATGATTTTCTAACCATGTCAGAGCTGCAGGGCTGCTACATTAATTATAAAGTGATGTGTTTTCAGAGCCACGTTAATTGTTTTTTTTTTTTTTTCATCTTTAGTTGATTTCCAGCAGAATACAGGACTAATAGCACATCATTGGACTCAGTTAACTTATAGAGGATGTGCTAGAAAGCAGCTTCATCTCTCATTTGTAGCCAGATGTCTTTATTTTAAGACTCATTTCTGCTTTCAAACATCATTGTCCTCATATTCTCATGTGTCCCTTAGGTTAGTGTGGTTGTTAGGCAATGTTTCTACCAGAGGGCATCAAGGTTGTTATAGTTAACTAAAACTAATGAAAAAACAAAAACTAAAATTGACAAAACATTTTCGTTAACTGAAGTAAAAATGAAAATGACAGTTTTTCAAAAAACGATAAAAAACTAACTAAAACTAACTAAAATTATTGCAAAAACATCCTTAGTTTTAGTTGTTGTGAATTTATTTAATACATAAGCTTTTTGGGTTGATATACAATCTATTTCTATTGAATCTATTTACTGTACATTGCTTTTATTTTGAGTGACTTTCTGATGATTTTGAACGTCACACCAGACAAATACCTATAATTTATGAAAAAAAATCCCCCAAAACTAAAACTAAGACTGAAACTAATCAAAACTAAACTAAAACAAAGCATTTTCCATAAAATAAAAACTAATAAAAACTAGCAAATCTGCTTGAAACAATAACTAAAACTAACTAAACTGAAAAAAAAAGTCAAAACTAAATAAAAACTGAAACTAATTAAAAATCCAAAACTATTATAACCTTGGAGGGCATCACAGAGCTAATCTCCGAGTTTCAGATCCCACTGCGCAATGAGACATTTAAATAACGTACATTTGACGTAATTTTTCGACGTCCAAATCAGGTCTCCTGAAGGTGCACAATGAAAGTTTTTTATACGTCTTTTTTAGACGTTCTGGACGTTCACATGAATAAGTGCATCTATTCACTTGTTAGTGTTGTAATTATGGTGCACGGACCAACTGAACTAATAAGACAGTGGTAAATTTTAACCAGTCTGGAGCTGGGATTGATGGAGCAGTACTTCAAGCCCCTCTGCCACAGAGAATGTCAGGAAGCCATCAATGATGTGTAGCTGAATTTACAGGAAAAAAAAAATTAATGGAGAGGGGACAAGAAAAATGGAACGTTAATTGGGATAAAATCTAATATATGCAAAAATAGGGCAGTATATCCGCATATATTAGGAGGGATGGGAGATTCTAATAAGATAGAAAATTGAAGAAGGTGGTAGAGAGGTGGGCTTGAACCTATGATCTATGGATTACCAGTCCAATTTTTAAATCAGTAGGCTATTGGCTCTGACTGTAGTGGTACAGGTTGAGGCATAGAAAACAAAAGAACAAAAATTAAATTGAACAAGTGAAAATTCTGCATTTATTTTGCATGTTCTGATGACGTCTAGATGTGGTCCTTGAATGACATCCAGATGAGATGTAAATGTAAACGTCTTCTACACGTCTAAAACAAGTCCAATAATGATGTCTAAATCTTGGATCTATTTTGCACGTTTTGATGACGTCCAGATGTGGTCCTTGGCAGATTTCCAAAGGAGATACTTATTTGAACTTCAATTTAACGCGTAAAAGAGGTCAATAATGACGTCTAAAACTTGGATCCATTTTGCACGTTACTTTAACGTCGAGATTTGGTCTTCAGATGGCGTCAAATTCTGAACGTCATTACGACGTCTCAAAAAGGTCCAATTTAGACATCATATTTCTAAACTATTTTGCACGTCGCACTGACGCCTACATGTGGTCTTTGACGGGCCGACCTAATACTGACATGTTCTGCACGTCTCTCCGACGTCTGATGTTTGGTGGGACAGTAATAAACATGGTGACGGTGGAGGAAATCGTGATAACGTACATTATCAGACAGAAACAGGCAAAAAAAAAAAAAAAATACATAAAATTTGTTGTGCCCTTTACATTGTGGGATCTCAAAGGGCTAGAGCAGGGGTGTCAAAGTGGTTCCAGAAAGGGCCGTGTGGCTGCTGGTTTTCTTTCCAACCAAGCAGTAGCACACCAGACTCCACTCATCTCATCAAGTGAGTTCAGTCTTAACCTGAAGACTTGACGAGATGAGTGGAATCTGGTGTGCTACTGCTTGGTTG
This sequence comes from Atherinomorus stipes, assembly GCA_023101725.1. Taxonomy (NCBI): domain Eukaryota; kingdom Metazoa; phylum Chordata; class Actinopteri; order Atheriniformes; family Atherinidae; genus Atherinomorus; species Atherinomorus stipes. The sequence goes on from JALJCO010005695.1 coordinate 5,321, forward strand.
GAAAGAAAACCAGCAGCCACACGGCCCTTTCTGGAACCACTTTGACGCCCCTGGGCTAGAGGAATAAAAAGAAAAATTTAGGTAAAAAAAAAAAAAAAACTAGAAAATATATCAAATAAAAACTCTAGCAACATCTTTAAAAATCTACATAAATATATATCTAGGCAAGGAAATGATAGCGTTTGTTTAAACAAAATTTCTTAAGAGCTTTTTTATAAACAGTCAGTAGATTTTGTTGCCCTCAACGTGTCAGGGAGGGCATTCCACAATCGTTGGGCCGTGACACAAAGGCCAGGTCTCCCATGGTCCTGAGTAGGGATGTAACGATATGAAAATTTCATATCACGGTTAGTGTGACCAAAATGATCACGGTTATCGTTATTATCGTGGGATTATTGAAATACCCCACCAGCATCTTAAAAGTATCCAAAATGGGTCTAGAAGTCTACTTTGTTCTTTTTAAAGGGGGGAAATCTCCACAGAACTGTCCATGTGGGTGCCTTTGTTGCTTTCCACCATGTTTTCATAAACTAAATAATGCAAACTGGGACTGTTGATGCTTTTCCTGGCAATAAGTAGCATCATGCTGAGTTTTTCAAAGTGCAGTAATCAGTCACGGTTTTAAAGATAATTAAAATTTGAAACGGTATTACTAATCACTGGGAATTTTATCATGATTAACCATTTTATCGGTACTCGTTACATCCCTAGTCCTGAGTCTGGTTCTGGGGATGTGGAGGAGGTTAGAGGGAGTGGGGCGGCGTGGAAGTCCTGTGTTTTATGGAGTGAGGAGTTTTTTAAGGTAGGGTGGGGCCTATGGGGGTATTATTGTTGCAATATTATTTACAAATGTGTGTGGAGAGTTGTGTGTCTGTATCTCAATTTGTGTGTGCGCAGTCAGATTTGCAAATGTGTAAATGAATCTGTAAATGTGTAATGAGATTTGTGTGTCTGTACAAGAACCTGCAAATGTGTAAAACCACTTGTATGTGTAACATCACGTTTGCAAATGTGTAAAAAATCCACAAATCTGTATAAAAATCTGTAAATGTGCACTAAGATCTGCAAATGTGTAGACCAATCTGTAAATGTGTACTAAGATCTGCAAATGTGTAGACCAATCTGTAAATGTGTACTAAGATCTGCAAATGTGTAGACCAATCTGTAAATGTGTACTAAGATCTGCAAATGTGTAGACCAATCTGTAAATGTGTACTAAGATCTGCAAATGTGTAGACTAATCTGTAAATGTGTACTAAGATCTGCAAATGTGTAGACCAATCTGTAAATGTGTACTAAGATCTGCAAATGTGTAGACTAATCTGTAAATACACACAGAGACGTGAATGTCTTCAGTATTTCTGCTACAAGACCCAGAAATACAGACAAATCCTTGGTTACAAGTCAAGCGGCTTCTCTATTGGCTGTCTTTACACACGTGATTTTTGCTACACTTCTACCGTGAGAGATCCACAAATGTGTAACAGGATTCGTATCTGTAGAGGAGGCCTGCGGGTTTGCGTGCCCTGAGCTCAGGCTCACAGGCTGCCTCTTCCGTCTGCGTGACTTCGGCTGGAGTTTCACCGAGAAACCTCCCACTGTGAGGTTGCTTCTGGTTCCCCCTCCCCCCAAATCTGCCTCTTTTTCAGCAGCGCCGAGTTCCAAAGACTGCAAACGCAATTGCCTTTTCTAGAAACGGCAAATATCGATCCTGCAGCGGCACTTGCCGTTTTCTCAGCGGTCAGCCTTTTCCCAACAACACGTCCCGCCCCTCAGTGTTTCGCTACTGTGGACAGATGGAGATGAAACTTTATTTTATGTAGCTTGACATATAATCTACCATTTTTCACATATTATTTCATAATGGGTTTTTTCATGTTTTTATCCATGGTGTTGTTAATAGTTCATTTTAAGTAGCCTAATTAAAATTCTGGTAAACTCCTTTTATCTCCAGCCACAGGCTTAAAGGGACATTGTGTAATGGCGAGCAGCTCCCTCGTACTTTTCACGCTGCGTTCGCGTGAAACCGGGCAGACCGACGACAGCCGCTGCATGTAAAGTTATCGTCAGCCTCTATGTGAAGATGTGGTCCGTCAGTTACAGTGACATCAGTCCACATCTGATTTGTTGTCATGGCGATGTCATATTGTTTTCCCTGACCCATGTTTTACCGTCTTTCACTTGGCTTCGTTGATTAAAATGACACCGGCTGTCTGCCCGACTGCACGTGAACCCAGCATCAGTGAGACGCTGGTTTCTCCCCCCTGCAGCGCGGTGACTTTTCAAAGGCATTACCTCGAACTGAGCTGAAAACTCCGGTGTGTCCGGTGAGTTTCTGTGTTTTCCTACCGCCACGCTTCTCCTGAACGCAAAAACATGGCGATACGACATGGCAGCCTCCACCGAGCCGCCCCGCTCGATGTGTAAATGAATCATACGGACGGCAGATTTAGAACTTAGAGGAGCACTTCAGTTTGTTGATGGGAGTGATTACTGATTAATGAAAAAACACTTTTGAACCAAATAATCAGTTTTTGTAAATAAATAATTGGAGAACTTACACAATATCCCTTTAAGGATCGATGGTGCAGCAGGTGCAGAGTTGTGAGTGTCCCCGACCAAAAACTTGTATATTTCATCACCTGTCGAACTCCTCTGATCATGCCGTTTGTCGACAAATCGTAGAATCATGTTTTTTTTTTAACCTTATTGTTTCATTATCTCATTTGCATCTTTTCCTGCTCCAGAGAAAAAGCTATAAGACCTCATTAAATGAATTTAATTTTTCACTTGGAATAAGATAACAACAGGACGTCTCCATAAACTTTTATTTTTCTATATTGCTGATTAGGCTGTAAAACGAGTCTGCTCGTTTAAAGCCCGTATCTTATCCATCCAAATATTTAACAAAAAGAAAATGATAAGGTATGTTGGTGGAAACAATTCATTAATCTGATTTTTATCTTTCAGTTAATACTGCAGGCATGAACCTAGCCTTTTTTTTTTTTTTTGGCTTAACAATTTAACGTGGGGAAAGAGAATTGAAAGGGTGTAACAGTTCCTGCGCGCACGATGCAAATGTCAAAGTAGAATTACAATAGAATAACCTTCACCTAAATAAACTACAACAACAGCAAAAATAGGCTCATAACGAAATAAGTTATAGGCTATCCATAACGGAAAGTAGGCTAAGTAAAAGTTAGAGAGTGCGCTGCAAAAAGCCAATGATGCTGCTGAGACACACAGTGTAAAGTTTATAATGTCCCCAAGTAAAACAAGATCTGACCTAAATCAATAAATAAGGAAATCAATCCTACCACAGAACGGAGCGCGCTCACAGCACCTGATACTGTCTAAAGGCCTTTTCACATCGGGACCGATGCGAGTAAACGGCACGAAATTGCGAATAATTCGGGGGAGAAATATCGACGCATTTGTCTATACACACCAGCTCCGACGCGAAATTACGAAGATGCAAAAACAAACTCGCATTTGTTATTCCAGAGGAACGTGAGCACATGCAGCAGTGACGGAGGGAGGGGCGGCTGCAGGTAAACTCCTGGATGCTGAAAACAGCTGATCTCACCGTGGAGATGCCAAATGGGGATTTTAAATAGAACACATGTAGCTAATAACCTCAAATGGCCACAAAATGTAGGGAAAACACTGCTACTTCAGCTGTGACCCCCCCCCCCCACAAACCCCCGCTTGCCAAACGAGAGTGCTGTGACACAAAGGTGATAACACCTGAGCCATAATGATGCAGTAGCAGCGACCAAGCGACACCTCTTCTCTCTTTTTCCTTTCTCTTTTTGCATGAGACCAGCACTGTGACGGTCAGAGCGCATTCTTTGATTGGTGGATTGTGTATCTGTCGGATGAGAATATTAAGAAAATCGACCTCAGTTCGAAAAAATAAACGTCGCAAAATCGCAAGACGGAATTTTGTCACTGATGTGAACGCTCCCGTTGACAATTTGATTCAAGCTTTTGCCGTGCGAAAGATAAAAATCAGATTAATGAATTGTTTCCACCAACATACCTTGTCATTTTCTTTTGTTAAATATTTGGATGGATAAGATACGGGCTTTAAACGAGCAGACTCGTTTTACAGCCTAATCAGCAATATAGAAAAATAAAAGTTTATGGAGACGTCCTGTTGTTATCTTATCCCAAGTGAAAAATTAAATTCATTTAATGAGGTCTTATAGCTTGATCTCTGGAGCAGGAAAAGATGCAAATGAGATAATGAAACAATAAGGTTAAAAAAAAAAAACACGATTCTACGAATTGTCGACAAATGGCATGATCGGACGAGTTCGACAGGTGATGAAATATACAAGTTTTTGGTCGGGGACACACAACTCTGCACCTGCTGCACCATCGATCCTTAAGCCTGTGGCTGGAGATAAAAGGAGTTTACCAGAATTTTAATTAGGCTACTTAAAATGAACTATTAACAACACCATGGGTAAAAACATGAAAAACCCCATTATGAAATAATATGTGAAAAATGGTAGATTATATGTCAAGCTACATAAAATAAAGTTTCATCTCCATCTGTCCACAGTAGCGAAACACTGAGGGGCGGGACGTGTTGTTGGGAAAAGGCTGACCGCTGAGAAAACGGCAAGTGCCGCTGCAGGATCGATATTTGCCGTTTCTAGAAAAGGCAATTGCGTTTGCAGTCTTTGGAACTCGGCGCTGCTGAAAAAGAGGCAGATTTGGGGGGAGGGGGAACCAGAAGCAACCTCACAGTGGGAGGTTTCTCGGTGAAACTCCAGCCGAAGTCACGCAGACGGAAGAGGCAGCCTGTGAGCCTGAGCTCAGGGCACGCAAACCCGCAGGCCTCCTCTACAGATACGAATCCTGTTACACATTTGTGGATCTCTCACGGTAGAAGTGTAGCAAAAATCACGTGTGTAAAGACAGCCAATAGAGAAGCCGCTTGACTTGTAACCAAGGATTTGTCTGTATTTCTGGGTCTTGTAGCAGAAATACTGAAGACATTCACGTCTCTGTGTGTATTTACAGATTAGTCTACACATTTGCAGATCTTAGTACACATTTACAGATTGGTCTACACATTTGCAGATCTTAGTACACATTTACAGATTAGTCTACACATTTGCAGATCTTAGTACACATTTACAGATTGGTCTACACATTTGCAGATCATAGTACACATTTACAGATTGGTCTACACATTTGCAGATCTTAGTGCACATTTACAGATTGGTCTACACATTTGCAGATCTTAGTACACATTTACAGATTGGTCTACACATTTGCAGATCTTAGTGCACATTTACAGATTTTTATACAGATTTGTGGATTTTTACACATTTGCAAACGTGATGTTACACATACAAGTGGTTTTACACATTTGCAGGTTCTTGTACAGACACACAAATCTCATTACACATTTACAGATTCATTTACACATTTGCAAATCTGACTGCGCACACACAAATTGAGATACAGACACACAACTCTCCACACACATTTGTAAATAATATTGCAACAATAATACCCCCCATAGGGGCCTGTCCATGGATGCATTGATGTGTGAGGAGGGAAATCTTGTAGCTGATCCTAGAAGAGACTGGAAACCAGTACAGTGAGCCAAGGATGGGGGTTACATGGTTGCATTTCCACTCTCATCGCGACCCTAGCTGCCGAGTTTTAACTTATTGAAGCCTCCGAAGGCTCTTGCTAGGGACCCTGATGAAGTTTGTGTTGCGGTAAGGCATGGACCAACTCTTCTGATCTGAAAAGGACAGAAACAGGCGAAGTTTAAAATTTTTCTTTGGTTGAAAAATGAGGCCTTGCAAAGGTGGTTAATATGGTATTCAAAAGCGAGTTTGGGGTCAGTATGACAACAGAGAAGGAGATGCAGCCCAGTAGATAGCTGCGTGTGGTCATTGAATACATTGCTGGCTCTATTTGTTCCTTTTCTTGGATGTCGAGCTACGCATCGCAAGCTCTCAGAAAATCGACCGGATTATGCGTGCAAGAAGTCGGACGCAAGGCTCCGTATCTGTCTTCATCGTAGCATAAATCTGTGGGCTTAAGCAAAGTATACCGTTCATGTTTTCATCCAATCCATCAAAATGTAGTCATCACATCACAATGTTAGTTTAATATATTGTTGTTGTTTTTTTAGACGACCCATTGTCAAGCTCATTTATAAGTTTTTCATGATGGTTTGAAGGTTGTTCGTAGTGGGGATATCTCGGCACATCGTGATCATGATTCAGATGGATGCGATGTCATTTTAAAAAGATTATTGATGCATCTTATTTCCTCTGTGTGACTATTTGACTATAACTACTCCCCGTGATTTCTCATGAGGGATGTAACGATTAACATGGTTAACCATGATAAAATCCCCAACAATTAGTAATACCGTTTTAAATTTTAAATATTGTTAAAATTGTGACTGAGTACTACACTTTGAAAAACTCCCAGTGATGCTGCTTATTGGCTGGAGAAGCAACAGCAGTCGGAGTTTGCAATGTTTCATTTATAAAAAAAACATGGCGGAAGGCAATGAAGGCACCCACATGGACAGTTCTCTTGAGATTTTTCCCCTTTGAAAAGGACAAAGTAGACATTTAGATCCATTTTGGATGTTTTTAAAGATGCTGCGGGGTATTTCTATAATACTGTGATAAAAATGATAACCATGATCATTTTGGTCACAATAACCATGATACTAAATTGTCCATATTGTGACATCTCTGTTTCTCATGTCTGTCATAAAAAAAGGCTCTTGTATTGGTCAATACTGGACAACTGGTGTTTCCATCAGAGTAAAACATGGAGCTGCATCAGATCTTTGTCAGAACTTTTACCGAGTTCCCCCACATCTGACATTTCTCCCAGCCAGAGAAGGTCCTGACTGCAGCTCGTAGGATGAGGAAGAGTTGGATACATGAGATGATTCTAACCCTGACCCTAAGGTCAGGGGACAGGTTAAAATACAGTAAAACAAAACCACAAAATTAAGTTTGGAAATAGTTTAATTCAGTTAAAATATGAAAGAGAGACTCAAATTGGAGAAGCATACAAAGACATGCACTTTACGTCAGCCTGAAGAAGGACAAACATTTCTGAAACATAGCTGCAGCTGACAAGTTCATAAAACCTAATCCTAGGCATAGAGTCTCATTTTTAACAAGCTTTGGAGGGACGAGAGAGCCCAATTTTTCAGTCCCATTGATGGGGTTTAAACCCAAATTATATCATTTCACATTTTTATGATGTTCTTGGTGGTGACTACCGCCCCTGGGGGCGTCGAGCCAGCTGAAGTGCAGCTGCATCCCTCTCACTGTCTTTGTACGGTTCAGTTCCCCAAATCTAACCCACCTATCTGGCCACGTCCATCAGACCTCCAGTCCCGCCCAATATCCTATTCCTGCAAACTGCAGCTGAAGGTTATTGGCCAGAGCCGCTTATTGTTTGATATGCAGGCTTGTTTTCAACCCTCAGGGACGTCTGTACTGTCGTCCGCTTCCTGTATTTGGTTCACTTGAAGAGGACCAAGACCTACGTTTGTAGTTGGACTTCTTTGATCTGCATCAGAGTTCACTTGTGCATTCACACCTTCCCAATCCGCTGGCTTTTCCGGGACAACAAGGCCAGCCAAAGAAGCGGAAGAACTTCCGTTATCTTTAAAGTGGAGGGTGTCGGCTAAATTTCACAGTCAGCCTGTTCTATGCAGCCACAGACGATTTGCCATCGGCGTTCCTCAACATTATTAAAAACCAGTTAAAGATCAGCTTTTATAAACCTTTGAACATAAATCCAGAATTATTGTCCACACCTGGATTGCAATGCATTTAAAAAATGACATCCCCCTTTCCTTCTGCACATAGATTAGACTGATGCAATGGGTATCCGAGGCAATGGGGGAGTTGTTTACCATTGGGATCAATTGATTAAAAAAAGCATTTTGCCGCTTCCTCAGTGTAGAAATATGTGGTCTGATTTTCTTTATTTAGATTTCTGAAGCCGTCGTTGCCGTGCACTGTTACAGGGCAGAGAAACCACTATGTAACAACTGCCATGTTACAGCACGTTGATTAATTACCTATATAAAGATATTGATTACCACCATCTTGGCAGAAGGGATTGCTGCTCTCCAGTGAGTGCAGGATTTATTAATGCTTGGTTGCTGAAAGCTGAAAGCGTGCTCCCCACTAAAACATTTCTGACTTTGAAGTAGAAAAAATTAGCAGAGAAAAGGGTGATAAGATCTCTTTGAGATCGAGACAGCAGACCAGCGTCCAGTCAGCCAGCACACAACGCAGAAATGAAACGTTATCAGAGGGAGGCGGTGGGCAGAAACGTGACCGTCCTGATCAATAGCTCAGCAAATATGTTTTTATGGTGCAAACTGATGATCTCCATCTCATTTTATGGCGGTTTGCTGCAGATTTTTGAGACTCATCACACAATCAGTGGATGAAAGGATGTTAAATCAAGCTTTTATAATTCTTTTCTTTTAAAAGACGAGCCACCTGGGTGGATTAAAGGGCTAATGCCGCCATGAATGGAAGTAAAGTGTGTGACGTAACTGAAATTCAGAGAGAATGTTGAATCATACAGAGAGGGGGAGAATGGAGCTGCAGCAGTGGAGGGAGGCAAAGAGAGCCTCTTGATTGTATCGTGGCCGTTGTGATACCACTCGATGTCCTCTCTTTTCATCCTCTTGTCCCTTTTTTTCCGACTTCTAGCTCTGATTTTCTCTCTCTTGCCGTATCTGCTCACAAACACAGACTGTATGACATGAATATTCCTCTATTTGTTTGCATAAATCCTGTGCTTTGACTGTTTCTCAGTGGCTCTGAGGACAGAGCTCGGGGAAGGCCCTGTGTGTGTGAGTGTTCCTAGTGAATCCCATGCTTCTCTGAGGATGAGCGGATATGACAGCGTCGGCCGTAAACGAACTGTTGTCCTCAGACCAAGCGTGTCCCGGCTCTGCCTGTGTGTATCTGCATGCGTGTTAGCGTGAGTTTGTGTGTGGGTGGATACACCGTCTCAGAAATCAGTCAAGCAGTGTTTCTCCAACCAGTGTTCTTCCTCCTCCTGAATGCCCTTTCCCATGATGTCTGGCTGTGTGCATGCACGTGTGTGCGTGTGCTCATGTGTGCACTCCCATGACCCAAAACATATCCTTTTAGAGATAATATTCCTGGGTGGGTCGGCAGTCGGGGCCCGGGGCACCGCTCTGAGCCGGACCTCGGGGCCGACAGCAGACCAGCAGCCACCTGACTAAGCTGAGCAGAGGGAGGCCTCGTGGTGCAGCTCTTCCCCCAGGCCCAGGCTGTGCTCTCTGACCATCAAATGAGTCATGAAGCATTAGCTAACATGCTAACAAAGGCCCATCCTCCACCACTGGATACCAGGATTAAAAATCCTTTACAGCTCTCTTCTTTCCACACACACACTCATAAAAAACTGAAATATTAACCAGAGACACACATGCCATCTGGGGTCATGCCAGAATCTGTGCCTAGACTAAGTCAGCTCCTCTTCCTTCACACTGTTTCAGTTGATTTCTGGATAGATACACACCACAAAATTGGATATCCCCCCAAATACATCACATTCGCCAACTTTCTAGAGTCAATCACTATAGACCTCCAAACTTCATGATGCCCTCAGATCAGCTCAAGAACAGTGCACAGAGAGCTTCAAGGAATGGGTTTCCATGGTGGAGCAGCTGCATCCATCCATACATCACCAAGTGCAATGCAAAGCGTGGATGCAGTGGTGTAAAGCACGCCGCCACTGGAGGCGTTCTCTAGAGTGACAAATCGCACTTCTCCATCTGGCCATCTGTTGGAGGAGTCTGGGTTTGGTGGCTGCCAGGACAACGGTACTTGTCTGACTGCATTGTACCAAGTGAAAAGTTTGGTGGAGGGGGGTTATGGTGTGAGGTTGTTTTCCATGCTCCCAACTTTGTGGGAACAGTTTGGAGCTGGCCCCTTCCTCTTCCGACATGACTGTGCAGCAGTGCACAAAGCAGGTCCATGAAGACCTGGATGCAGAGTCTGGTGTGGAGGAACTGGACTGGCCTGCACAGAGTCCAGACCTCAACCCCATAGAACAACTTTGGGATGAATCAGAGCGGAGACTGAGAGCCAGGCCTTCTCGTCCAACATCAGTGTGTGACCTCACAAATGCGCTTCCAGAAGAATGGTCAAAAATTCCCATAAACACACTCCGAAACCTTGTGGACAGCCTTCCCAGAAGAGTTGAAGCTGTTCTAGCTGCAAAGGGGGGACCAACATCATTCTGAACTCTATGGATTAGAAATGTGATGTCACTTAAGCTCATATGTGAGTCAAGGCAGGTGAGTGAATACTTTCGGCAATATAGTATATTTCAATAGAATACCACCATCTGAGAACGACGGACACCCTGTAGACAAACGTATTTTCGGCACTGACCAGTATCCTCTTGATTTCAGCGACATTGAGTAACGGTGAGTGCAGTACTGATCTGAGATCAGATTTTTGTGTGCTGCTCCCATTTGTTCTGAAGAAAGTCCAGTTGATTTTTTTTGTCTTCTCATACTGAGATCTGCCTGAATTCAGATTGTAAATATTCCTCAGGCGCATCGCGCTCATGTCCACAGCGCAAAGCCTGAGACAACTAGGATAAAGAGAAGACTGTTTAGAACTCACTGGAGATTTTTTTTACCCCCTGAAATGATCTGATCGTATATCAGATCAGTAAAAGACACCTACTGCACTCACCGTTAGACCACTCAAAGTCACTGAAATCAAGATGATACCGGTCGGCAATAAAACACATTTGTCTACAGGGTGTCCGTCGCAGCCATCTTCTTCCTGTATCAAAGCTGTCGGTAACGCGTATGCAGCATCAATTGACGTCACATCCGTAGGACTGCGCGGGAAATTCAGCCACCAAATCGCAACACATTATGCAGCAGTTGCCTTGAACAAGTACACAACTTGTTAAAGGCAACTGAGAGAGACGTGGGTGGGCTCGTTCTGTTTGGTTTTTAACGCGTCATCACCCATTAGAATGAAAAAGCTGGAGATGCATGTTTATTCCTTCACAATTCCTGCCCATATTTCTTTTAACTGATTGTATACACTTGCAAACCAGTTAACTTGATATCAAGTTAGCAAATTTGAGCAATTTCCACTTGTTAGGAAAAGGACTTCTGGCCTTTTTGGCCTTTATGTGAATTGAGCTTTACCAGTGCTTGCAGGTGATTGGCCAAATTGATCCTGTTCCTGCTGATCCGCCTTCCTGACATTGCTCCTGTGGCATTGTTGGCTTTGATTGTTATTTATTCCTGTCACAAGTAAATTTTTTGGTTGGTTTTTTTTGGTTTCCTTTTGTTTGGTGTCATCATGGCCTGGTGACTAATACTGTACCACTTCAGAGACCGTTTTGTTTTCTGGACAGAAAACGTGTGCATTTGTGCATTTGAGGATGTTGTTATACCTACATTTTGGTTTTGTCACATATTGTGATTACTGTTGTCCTTATTGTACTTTGGCCCCGTTTACACTGCCATTAAAAATGGTCATATCTGATTTTTTTGCTCTCAGTTGACACAGATCGGATATTTTCTTGCCAGTGTAAACACTCCAAACCACTTTAAATCTGATCTTTACACATCAGATTTTGGGTCACATCAGAAAAGTCACACATAAAAGTCCAAATCTGATCTTTATTCGATCTTTTCAAATGCGACCGCAGTCAAAACAGCCATTCAACCTGTGTCAGATATGTATCTGACTTTGACGTCAGCTTTGAGCGACGTACGTTATTCGTGCGTGAAGAGAAAAAGGCCAATGCTATGAAATTAAATCCCATCTTTGGGATGTCGATCGAAACATCCAAAGACAGCACAAATTCATTTTTAAACCAAGATGCTGTAGCAGCCGGTATCAAACTGTACGTTCAGACCAAAGGCGACAAAAGCGGCAATGACGCAAGAAGCTCGTACATTTTCAATGAGAGTCAGGCGTCCTGAGCGACAAAGGCATCTACCAGGGCATCAAAAGTGGCTCTAGATGAGAAGTTGAGCTTCAGTTAACTTTATCCCCCTTTGTTTATCTTTTTGCAAACCAAACGTCGTCATGTTAAGACAAACTTACTCGAACTGTGCATACCCGTCACATTGGGGCCACTTAGGGGCGTACGAGTGTCTTGTAATGTAAACAGCGATCTTTATCTGAACAAAATCAGTTTCATCAGCTTCACTTTTGTGTGAAGTGCAAACGTCGTCTTTACTTAGTGATCTCTAATCGTTTGAGTTGCCATTCCCTTTTTGCCCCCCCGGACCTAGTGGGGGGTTGAAACATAATGGGGACTCGTCCGGGAGCATCTGGCCCTTTCCTGTGACATTATTTTGTGTTGCCTCCATGTTTGGCATTGAGCAGAGGTGGCTCTCGTTATCCCCCAAGCATTTTCTCA
>JALJCO010005696.1:0-36411 GCA_023101725.1 Atherinomorus stipes
ATCAGTTCAACCTCACATCTGTGGAAAATGCAGAGGTGGAAACTCTGGGGCACAACGTCTCTGCTTTAACTCCACCCACCTTTAATGTCCGATCAGTCACACAACACTTCTCAGAGCCCCACAAGAACAAAGTCCTCTTTGGCCAAGTGTCAAGAACAAGCCGCAAGACGTCGCAACGTCATGTCTGTGAGAACAAATTGACGTCATTTTTTTCTTGTGGCCTCGAGAACAAGAAGTAAGTTCTTGCTTTCGCAGAGTAGCAGAGCAAGTTCGGAAGGCTGGGATTTCGAGGCAAAAACTGTAGCCAAGAATGGACAGAATATCAGGTTATGTCTGAAGAGGAAAAAGTGAAGCCAGTTGGGCGTTTCAAACTGTCGCCATCTTGCCCGGTCACTCATGTCGTCACTCCCAGAGAAAATATTAAAATGGGCAAAAGCAAAACCACTCTGAGCCGAGGAGTCAAATGATTGTCCAAAAATAGCTAATGCTAACAAAAGTAGACAGGAATGAACAAAGATAGGCAGTCTAAAGGTAACAATGAGACATACTGCATGCGGAAATGCGCTGAAGCGCAGCGCGCCGATTTTCTCGTCGGCTTCGCTCCTCTTTCTATTCGGACATTTTAGTCAACAGGCAGTCCCTGCTTCTCTGTAATACCTGCAGCTGATTATTCCAAAATATCCTGTTCTGCTTTCATACCATTTCCATGCAGAAAGCTGATATTTCTGTGCAAATCCTTCCTTCCCTTGCATTTTCAATAAAGATGAGAGACATGATTCACATATAACTAGATTTATTAAAAAACCTTTGAATTTGTTACCTAAGCTATTGCTTGCTAATAAGTTCATGCTAGGAATAAACTCAATCCTCTTTTCATTTCTGAGAGGAGCTTCTGCTCATTCTTGCTTTCCATGTATTTAAAAGAAATCTATATTGCTACAAATAAGAGGAGGTCAGACAGGAGACATTAGACCAGACCAGCAGCAGGGATTAGGATGATGAAGGGTTTTCAATAGTAAAGGAGAGATTACAACTTGCTAAGAAAGATAACTATTTTGTAATGTGAAACAGGTATAATTCTGGCAAAAAACATAAAAAATAAAATGAAATGATTTTCTTATATTTAAGAACTTACTCTAAAAAAGTAAGATTGAGCTGAAAAATCATTTCTAATGCTTCCTGTAGCTCTAAAACTGACTCAGCAGACAACTGTGAAGAACAATAGATCATTATACAGGGGTATTTTTAATATGGCAGCTCAGGAAGTGTTTGAATGTCGCCCGCTTCACACACTTTAGAAACACCCTGGCGACCAACTCCACTGACCACCACGACACCACAACCCCTGACTCCCCCAGCCTAGACCAGAGTGCCTAACCAGGGTAGCACCACACATTTATGCCTGTCTGTGGGAAACACTGTCTATTATTTAAGGTGACATGATGCAGCATATTTTTTAAAAGCCCTGGCACAATTTAGTCCTTGTTTATAATCAAAATTAATCAGGAACTAATTGGTACAGTCTTTTTTAGTACTGCAAAAGTACTCTAAAGAGTTATTTTAAAAGCAACATTGGCCAACATGGCTCACAATAAGGGTCTAAAACCCTCACCGTTAGTCATGCTTCTTGTTGATGCTTTGTCCAGTTAGCATGCATACTAATTCTGTGTTATAATGAAAAGGGAATCATATTGAATTATAATTACTATTCCTTTATTTTGCTGTTTCCAAAAGAAAAAAAGTTCACCAGGATATATGCAATAAAATCCAAAGAGCAGCTGGACAGAGGTACTGCCTTTAATGGCCCCTTAAATTACATCAGTTTAAGAGGCCATTAAAAAACAAAGAGAACATACCATGATAGCATTGGGAGGACAAACATAAAAACCCAAAGGTCAGACAAATTAAAGCAATTTAACATTTGGACTATGAGCTCATTCAGACCAAGACAGAACCAAACTCTTGTGCCTCTGGCATCTAACTGTGGCTACAGTTAGTTACCGTAAAATACATCTTCCCTTTGCTTCAGAATTTTCTTAATCTCTGGCTTCTCGTTTGTTTTGCTTCAGACACAAGGAGTTGAAGAGGTGAATGATTCTTTGAAGAGCCACGATAGATAGCTCATACAGTACTATGTCTCTGTTTTGCATTGCTCTGTTACATCAGGTACCTTTTAAAGAAATAATCTGACAAATATGGCTTTTTGTAGAAGCTAAATCAGTCAGGATACAAACTTAAACTAATATTTAACTGAAGTGAGAGCTACAGGCATCCTGCCTGGTTCATTGTTTTTAATGCTTTTCCTTACAGTCTTGTTAGTGTATGGCATGCTGAGGGTCTGATTTAGCTGCGCAGAGCTTTCTGGATTCAATCATTTTTGGATAGACGCCATCAGGATTAAAGCGATCTCTAAGATTCAACTGATGTTATCAGCCATCTGCTCAGATCAAGCAGTCTGCAAAAATATTTTATTGTTTTCCTCGAAAAGGGTTTTGGGCCGGAGATGAATGCATATTACTGACAGTCAATTTCTCTAGTAGCAGTGGCGAGCCTTGTTTCAAGATCTTAGAGCATGTTTTCTCTGTGTGGATAAACATCTTACTTGGAAGTGTAGAGAGGATAATTGGCAATGGCTCTCTGATAAGATGTCTCAGCAATAGCTTGTTTCTCTGTCTTGGCTATTCATACATGAATGATTATAGAGTCCCCAATCAAAATAAGGTCCTTCGGCAATGTTTCTTCTGGCTCTCAGCCTGGCAGTGGTTTGGAGGTTGGTCTCTTGAACTTGGATTTGAATGTCTGTGGTGGATTCAGTGCAGTTAGAGCAGTGGTTCTCAAACTGCAATAAAAAATGGTTAGTGTGTTAAAAACTTTTTTTGCATTCAGTATTTTTATGAGAAGCCTTAAAATTCTGTGTATTTATTCTATCTTCAAACTTTTGTTTATTTGATAGGGACAGTACATATTAATGAACATATGTAGCAACAGAGGTAAACATGTTGGATTATCATTAGCAAGCTAATTTGCATCAATAGACCCTTGACAGGTGAAGAAAAGAGACACAATACAACAAAACAACAAAATTAAACTTTAGGGTGTCACATGGTTATATTACAAGACAACGCAATGCACTCCACACACACACTTCACCACTAACTCCTGTCTTCATTTGCAATGGAACATAGCCTTTCTTTCTGTTTTCATATATTTTTGCAAACCCTATAGCTCAAATGTGACTAGCAGCATGGTCTCCTTAGTGGCCAGTCAAAACAAAATGATCTAAAAAAAAAACCTGGGAACCGGCTCCCCTGATTCACTACTAAGCACTGGCTCTCAGAGCCGGCTCTTACAGTCTCAAATGTTAATAAAAATTTAGTCAGCAATATTATATGATTGTGTGTTTGTGTAATTGCACATTTTAAAACACTATTTTACCTTTTGTTCATAAATAAGTAGGCTACTTAATTTTTTTTTTTTGCTTGTGCATTGCGTGCTCACATGGTTTTGTGCCTCGCTAGTCTCATAACCCTGGTTACAGCCCTGACTGCAGCTTTATTTCCTGTCTGACATGATTGGATGAACTGATTAATCCAGGTGTGACAGATCATTTGCTGAGGTCAGACACACCTGGATTAATCAGTTCATTCAATCATGCAAGACAGGAAAAAAAGCTGCAGAATTAAGTTCAGGAAGTGCTGGAGATGTGCATAAAGCCTATTTGATATGCATCTTGTTACACTGCCAGCAATATAATACATTAACAATACAGTGAAGACCCCTGCCGATATGAGAAAATTCGCCAATGATTTGACAACAATTTGACTTTATACAATGTGAATGTGAAATGAATCGATTCTATTCATTTCATGCAGCGATTCAAAAACTATTCAACACAAAACAGAGAATTTACAAGTCCTCACAGTCCTTCTAAACATCATCACAATTATTTTGCCTTCTCCCTCTTCCTGTGAAGGATATATTTAAGACTTTATACTGGATGTACACCGAAGGGTGACTCAATGTAATATCTTCCAAAGGACTCAAGTAAGGCAGAAATTTTACCGGTGAGTAAATGCACTTACAGGTACTACCCAAAAAATTAGAATGTCCTGAAAAAGTTCATGTATTTCTGTAATTCAACTTAAAAGGTGCAATTTACATATTGTTTAGACAAATAATATGTGAATCAATATATTTCAAGCTTTTGTTGGTTTGGATGTTGGTGATTTGGTCTTGCAGCTTTGGAAACCTCAAATTAAAAAACTCAAAAATTTGAATACTGTGAAAAGCTCCAGTATTGTAGCTCAGAGTGTCACATTCCAATCAGGTAAGTAATCAAAACACCCCCATAAGTGCTCTGAGCCTTTAAAAAAAGTCCCTGTCTTGGTTTAGAAGAAATTCACAATCATGGGGAAGACTGCTGATCTGTCAATTGTGCAGAAAACCATCATTGACTCCCTGCACAAAGGTGGGAAAGACACAAGAAGTGAGAGCAAAGAAGCTGATTTTTTTCTCAGAGTGCTGTCTCAGAGCACATTAATGGACAGTTAAGTGGAAGGAAGAAGTGTGGAAGAAAACGGTGGACAAGCTGACCGCAGCCCGGAGAAGAGTGTCAGGGAAAGGGCCATTCAAAAGTGTGGAGGACTTCATAAGGAATAGACCTGTAAGCTTCATTAAGTCCAGCATAAACGCAGCCGTCTACCAGGACATTTTGGAGCACTTCATGTTGCTTCACCAGACCAGTTGTATGAGGATGCAGACTTCATCTTCGAGCAAGACTTGGCACCTGCCCACATTGCCAAAAGTACAAAATCTTGGTCCAACAACCATGCTTGATTGGCCTGCAAACTCACCTGACCTGATCCCCATCGAAAACATGTGGGGCATTGTCAAGAAAGCTGAACGGGAAGAGACCAAACAATAAAGAAGAGCTCAAGGCTGTGATGGAAGCATGTTTTTCTTCCATAACACCGGAGATATGCCAGAAGCTGGTAGCATCCATGCCACGCCGGGTTAAGGCAGTCATTCAAGCAAAAGGGCCCCAACCAAGTACTAAGTACAGATGCAAGATTTTACTTAGGAGGCCTGACTTTTTTTGTATTTAAAGTCCTTTTTAAATTGATTTCATGCAATATTCTAATTTTTGAGTTTTAGAATTTGAGGTTTTCATAAGCTGCAAGTCCTAATCAGCAACATTCAAACAAACAAAAGCTTGAAATATATTGATTTGCATATTATTTGTCTATACAATATGTAAATTGCACCTTTTAAATTGAATTATAGAAATACGTGAACTTTTTCACAATATTCTAATTTTTTGGGTAGTACCTATACTCCTAGAAATAAGGTCCAGGTTGAATAAAAGGAAATTTGTCCTTTCAATTGTGTTTTTTTAATGTAGCAAACAAAACACAGCATGTATCAAAAGATTTGTGCATTGCACAGTGAATCAGATCCTATTGAGAAAGGACAAGACCTATGGGGAAAATGCTGAGCAAATCCAACCTAAATATGTTGCAACATTTTCATATATTTGTAGCTAAATCATCAAAAATTCAGAAAAAAAAACATGATAAAACAGTAGTCATATTTAACCTTTCTATAACTTGTAAATTTTAGCAAATGCTGAAGATTGATCATTGCAAAGGAAATATTGTATGATGACATTTAAGTTGTTGCCAACCACGTTCAAGCTTCTCATCTTAAGAAACACTTGTCTGACAGCTTAAAGCTTTGGAGACTTTGCAGCAGGTAACCACATGATTGGAGAGTTGATAAAAAAAAAAAAAAAAAAAAAAAAAAAAAAAAAAAAAACTTTTAAAATAAAAGCTCCCTTAGATGGTATACAGTTTGGGACCTGGTTTTAATAAACAGAAACCTGATACCTCTCAAAGTCTCTAATATGGGAGAAATGTTATATTTCTGTTACACTTCACACATGAGATTAAAATCTTTTGAAAAATGAATGTCTTTAGTGACACTTCATTAAATGGGCACAAAAGACTTTAAAAAGTTAAAAAGTAAAAGACGACCGATGCTTTTTATTCATGGTGTTTTGTTCCACTGCAAGAATTCCACATCTCAGCTTTTCTGAGTTACAGCAAAAGAGGAAGAAATAAATCTTTTCAACATTTACTTTTGCTGGATTGATACATATCATGTCTGTTATGGTATGCACTGACCCAGGAGACCAGCTGTATCTGTGGACTCCTAAATCAGATATGAAAAAAGAAAGCTTTTGCACTCTGTGCTTTTATGCATTATTAAATGAACTGCCAACTGTAAAAAGACCCCCTCATGTTTAAGTGTGTGGTTTATACATTTAAATTACAAAGTTATTTGATAACTTAAAGTTTTAAGCAGTGCAGGAGGTTGTTGAAATGGGTTCCCTTCTGGGCTCACTGATAAAGCTACAACATGTGAATGTGCATACCGGACTGCATAAAAAAAGGCTCTCAAACCTCAGCTATCTCGTAGGTTGTCTGTGGCCTAAGATTCAAAGTATATAAGCTGCCCTCAAACAACAAAGATGGTAGCTTTTTCAAAGGCGACTCAAAGTCTGCCAATGGGCTCTATGCATGACTCCACTACTTCCTGAACTTAAGGTAGCTCCTTTTGTTTCCTGTCATTCATTGTTGAACAAACTGATTAATCCAGGTGTGTCTGGCCAGTTACTGAGGTCAGGCACACCTGGATTATCAGTTCATCCAATAATGAAAGATACCTGTAGGAAAGCAGAGGAGCTGCCTTAGTTCAGGAAGTAGTGGAGCTGTGCATAGAGCCCATATTACCCTGGTAATGGTCCAGACAAGATACCCCGTGTTATCTTTGCAAATCTTGGCAGCTTTTTTTTCCATGGCAGATTTCACATGAGCTTGTTCAAATACTCACTTACGGTCACAAGCTGTGGGTTGTGACCAACAGAATGAGATCATGAATATAAGCTGCCGAAATGGGTTTCCTCTAAAAGGTGCCGGGGATCAGTTTTAGGCCCAGGGAGAGACACTCAGTATGGGCTAAGTCCGAAAAAAGGCATTGAGAAGACATCCTGCTGAGGTGGTTTGGGTATTTAGTCAGGATACCTCCTGGAAATCTCTTTTGGAAATTGTGAAAGACTTAAAGGGACATTGTGTAACAATTGTATATCGCAGCAACTCGCTAGTACTTTTCATGCTGCATTCACGTGAAAACGGGCAGACAGCAGACGGACGACAGTCGCTGCATGTAAAGGCATAAACAAGCCTCTATGTGAGGATGTGGTCTGTCAGTTAAAGTGACTTCAGCCCACATCTCTGATATGTTGTCATGGCGATGTCCTTTTGTTTTCCCTGACCCATGTTTTATCGTCTTTCTCTCGGCTTCTGTGATTAAAATTACATCTGGTTTGTTACTGACGGCCGTCTGCCCGACTGCACGTGAACGCAGCATCGGAGTAACACTCAGTTCCTCCTCACTGCACCCGTGGTGACTTTTCAAAAGCGTTACCTTGAACTAAGCCGACAACTCCGGTGTCTCCGGTGAGTTTCTGTGGTTTCCTAACGTCCTAACTGAACGTAAAAACATGGCGACACGACATGGAAGCCACCACCGAGCCGACCCGTTCGATGTAGATATGAATGATACGAACGGCAAATTCAGAGCTTACAGGAGCACCTCAGTTTGTTGATGGGAGAGATTACTGATTAATGGAAAAACCCTTTTGAACGAAATAATCAATTTCTGTGAATAGATAACAGGAGAACTTACACAATATCCCTTTAAGAAGAAGAGAGATTATATATCTCAGCTGCTTTGGGATTACATCTGTGTCTCACCAGAAAGGCAAGAGGATTCAGTTGGAGAAAGGGAGGTCTGCGGATCTGTGCTCAGACTGGTTAGTGAAGTTAAAAAATGGCCGCTGTTACTACAGGTCCAAGTAAGTCAAAAGAAGGTCAAGGCTTTGTTTGCCTTGCCAACATGGTAGCTGTTGCCATAGCGATGGTGGAGTCAAAAGGTGATTGCTATTGCCATGTAACCGGTAAACATGCATTTGTAAGCAAGAACAGCTCTTAAACATAACTTGTTAAAACAAACCTTATTAATTTGTCTGCAATTAAGCTGACCATGCTAGCCATGTAATGCTAATGCTAATACTAAGGCAACTGTTAAAGCTCAGTGTGTGACTTGCTGTTACCACAGTCCATAGAAAAGGGGTGGCCTTTGGAGAAAGGGGGCTGGAAAAGGTCCCCTGTCCACCTAGTTGTGTCCAGTTTGGTCCCTTTTGCTCAGTTGCACAATCTTTAGAAAACAGATCAACAACTCAGAATCTCATGGGCCATTGTCCTGCAGGCTTTAGGTGTTCACTTGCTGCAGCACACTTGATGCTGATGTTGATGGAGCAACCACATGGGACATTACTCTCACCATTTCTCTTCACACTGTACACCTCAGACTTCCAGTACAACTCTGAGTCCTGTCATCTGCAGATATACTCTGATTACTCTGCAGCTGCAGGGTCAATTAGTGATGGACAAGAAGCCGAGTACAGAAAACTGGTCTGTCAGTTTGTGAAATGGTGCAGTTGACAGGTTGAAAATAGGACAAAATAGATAGATGAAATTTGAAACAACACTAAAGGCGGTATAAAAGATGTTTCTGGCAATTCAGGAAGCAGAAACAGTTTTTGAAAAAAGCGCAATGTGTATCTAATAGACAAATAAAACGTAATGAATGCAGAAATGATTGGCAGATGTTTTTAAGCCCCATTACTTTCACAGCTGATGTGTAATGACATTTATATATTTAAAGCTTTCAATTAATCATACCTTATGGGGTAGTGAACCCGATTTAATCG
The DNA here is from genome assembly GCA_023101725.1 of Atherinomorus stipes. Taxonomy (NCBI): domain Eukaryota; kingdom Metazoa; phylum Chordata; class Actinopteri; order Atheriniformes; family Atherinidae; genus Atherinomorus; species Atherinomorus stipes. The sequence continues at coordinate 8,834 of JALJCO010005696.1, forward strand.
AATATTGCAAAAATTGTTGAAAGAAACATAATCCACAATGCCTTTAAGAAATAAGAAATAAATCAATCAATGAGCATAATCATGCATATTCGAAAAGGAGTGGGAAGAAGCTTAGAAAAGCTTATTAAATCCCACCCCATTCCACAATCATAAATAAAATAACTTATTTACCATCCTTAATTGTCTTCCATTACATTGTGTGAAAAATGGAACGACAAAAATAGAAATAAGAAAGGAGACGACAAAACAAAACTACAGCAACTGCTATTAAACTATTAATTTATGACACAATCTCCGCTCTGAGTCCTATACCTGATCAATTACATGAAAATTAACAGGGTGATCAGTTCATTCAGACACACGTTAACTATGACACACTGCTGTACTGTGCCCTGATCAGCTCTTACTTTCTGGTTTGATTGACAGCCTCATATTGATGAACTTGCAGATATTTCGTCAGCTGATCTCTGAGTTTGACTGGTCTCCTACAGATTAATGTTTCTGTAGTCCTCTCTGGGAACATTTTAGATGTGCTTCTTTTGGCATTTTGACTTAGATATTTGCTCCATATTGGCATGAAAGCATCACACAGTTACAGCAGATTTGTTGGCTGCACATCCATGATGAGAATCCCTGGTTCCACCACATCCCAAAGGTGCTATATTGGATTAAGATGTGGTGACTGTGGAGAAATTTGAGTACAGTGAACTCGTGATGTTCAAGAAACCAACTGGAGATGATTTGAGCTTTGTGACATGGTGCATTATCCTGCTGGAAGTAGCCATCAGAAAATACTACACTGTGGTTATAAAGGGATCAACATGGTCACCAACAATACTCAAGTAGGCTGTGGTGTGTTTGATAATTCAGCAGCTGTAGGACATTTGAGGTGAGAATGTATTGTTTTCACATAATGTTCTGCTGTTAAATAAAGTGATGGAAGAGAGAAAAAAATATTTCTCTGGCATTTAAAAAAAAAATTCTTGCTAATCCGATTAATTTAGCCGAGACCCCCAATTCGTTGATGACCCAAATAATCATTTGTTGCAGCCCTTTTAATACTATGTTGTTGTTTTTTTCCCTCTGTGTTTCTCAAATAGGTTTTTCAGAAATGTCAAGCAAAACGGTGTTGTACCTGACCAGCCTATGTCTACTCATCACTGATCTTTGTGGTTCAGACTTTGGCCGTGTCCCAATCCGTGCACTTGAGCACTTCAAACACTGTTTTTGAGTGTGTAGTGCACACATGGTGTCATTTAAGCCAAAAATTCAGTGCACTGAAAGTACCAGGATGTTGCCTAATCACGCCCAAAAATGCAGTGCAGAACGAAGCACACTACTCGCACTAAACAGACGCCATGTTGCTGACGTAGAGGAAGAGGCAGGACTTTCAAACTGCTTTCAAAGCTGAATAACGGCGGTGAACAAAGCGGTGGCGACCCCTGCTGCATTGGAGGCTGTATTGTACTGATTTAAGTAACGTTTATGAAATGATTTAGACATAATCACTAATGTTTATTGTGGCATGCTACCAAGCTGATCACTCCCTGATGACAGTTATGATCTGGTCATTTGTTTGAGGCCGCGGTTATAGTGACTCAGTAGAGTTAGCTCATGTTAGTTGGTAATGCTAGTCCGTCACTTCCTGTAAGTGCAGTGTTCTGTTTGGGTCAGCATTTAGTGACAATAGTGTACACTACAGACGAGGTACACAGTGCGCACTATGCCCTGAATTCCAATGCACTCAGGAAAGTGCGTGGATCTTTGTTTATGACTGGCACAGCCATTCATCACCATCCCAGGCGTGCTCACCTACTTCCTATTGGAGCTTAGCAGATCTCTACTGGAGCCCTCGCAGGTGCCCCCACCACGCTAACTACATACAGAGCTACGTAATCCATACAGAGGATGTATATACAAAGACCAAGAGGGCTGAGAGGAGGAATAAGGAGCAGACTGAGGAGGAAAGGCAGCCAGCTACCTTTACGTGTCATAACGCTGTCAAACGCTCGTTCATTGAGGCATAAAAGGGAACAATTCTCCACTTTGACCAGGTATGATCAGGACTACCGTCAAACCTGTCTGTTTTGCTTTACAGAGACATGGTTGTGAAAGGATGTAGACTTTGATTTGGAGAGTTGTAACATCATACTTTGACAAGAATATGGCAAAAACACAGAAGTTGATGGGGCTGCCTCTGCATGGCTATCACAGTGAATGGGCAAGAAACTTTACTGTGAGATAGACTGAATATTTCAAAGACTGAAGTAATAACTCAGATCTCATTATTTACCCATAGCATTTGCAAACATAACTATTTTAGTCCATGTACCAGGTCCCTGACTTTAACAGAACTGCTAAACTCATATTTCTATAGAGTTGTCGATCAAACTGGAGATCAGCCTATGTTTTCACTATGGGATTTTAACATATGTAACATTACCACGTCTGCCCAACCTGGAGCAATATGTCACAATTCCTACCAGAATGAAAAACATATTGGACTTATGCTATGTCAATGTCCCTAGTGCAAACTGTATCTAAAAGTCACGTTCACTTCTTGGACACTGATCATAATGTCATCCTGGTACTCGGATTAACACAAAGGCAGACTAGGCACACGCTTGGGGCACGATTGGCAGGGTGAGGCCCAGACAGAGGGACAAAAAATAAAAATAGATTAATGAATGAATGAATTTAATTTAATAAATATATATATATATATATATATATATATATATATATATATATATATCTAATGTTCTAAAATAGTCTTGATTCAAGACTATTTTTAGTTAATAAATTTTTCAAGACTCTTGAAAAGAGTGATGTTGTTTATCTTAACATAACACTTCATTATGTCCGGGGCATCAACAGTGATCAGGTTAGCGGGACAATAAAGCTAGAAGGCAGGTCATTTTTTGAGTAGGCTACATTAAAGATGTTTTTGGGTGCAGCAAAACGTAAAAAGAAAAAAAATGAAGAGACAAAAAAGAAGAGACTGCGAGGGGCTTAACAGAAGTTTCTGTCGGGCAGCCGTCTGACAGCTGTGAACCTGCTTGAGTCAGTAGAGGGCGAGCCAGGCCGGGAGACCTTCCATCTCTCCCCACAAATCCTTCATGATCAAGGAGCAGCTGATGACCTTCATCTTGCATGGAGAAAACCTGCACAAAACCTCTGGTTCAGACAAGCTCAGGGGAAGGGGCTCCACTCAGCCAGGGGGAGTCTTGACCAAACTGTTTCAACACCTCTTGGATTCTTAGTGTATCAGTGGAATGTATCCAGCATCTTCCCCATCCCCGTAAAGACTTTCCCAAAGGACATGAAGGACAGAGCAGAGGCCCTGTAGGTGCATGAAGCAGGTGGTGTTCGACCTCTTGACCAACATGCTGTCTCCTGAGCTGTATCCCCTTCCGTTTGTAAAACAGGGTATAGAAGAGGATAAAAGTTTTGTGTTTCAAGATACCATCACTTAACTACTGGACTCTGCACACTCACCCCCATGGATTTGATTTATGTAATTCTCTTCAGCTTTAAATAGCCTACTGTACACATGGCTACATCACCTCACAGACCTCCAGGTTCATCCTGCCTTGATTTTATGCATTCAGAGGTTTTTATATAACAGCCCAGAGCTGGTGATTTTACATGGTTTTGCATCCAGCAAGATGATTTTCAGCGCAGGTCTTTCTCAAGGTTGTGTTATCTGTTGGTTCTCTCTGTACATAAATATCATGTGACAGAAAGCAAATGTTCATTTTGCATATGCAGAAGACAATGCGCCGGCAACATATTAGCCAAGATTTTCAGGTGCTAAATACTCCAGAAGACAAAAACCAAGGGGTTGTACTGTGGGGGCAGATAGAAACCTTTAACATCACCTTTTACCCCATTTGGCATCCAAGGTTGACCTATTAAACAGATACCAGTTTTAAAATATCTGAGAACAGAGACTAACTCCTGTTTGTCTTTTCCTCACCACATATACTCTTTTTCTTTTTTTCTTTCTTTTTCTTTTTTTTTGTAACAAAAGCACAAAATCACCTCAACCTGCTGAGGAAACTAAGGACTTTCAAAGTCGGCAGACACATTTCAGCTCTGATCTACACTTCACTCATTGAATCAATTCTTACTGTCAATATTTCATCCTGGTGTGAATTCCTCTCTATCAAAAACAAAACTAAGCTCTCTCATACAGTCGGGTCAGGCCAGCAGAATTATTGGGTCACCACACACACACCCCTCCTGAGCTGTATCATCGCTCTGTGATCAGGAAAGCCTCCCAGATCACAGAGGACCCATCACACCCCCTCCATCACCCCTTCCAGCTGCTGCCATCAGCCAGATGCTATAAAGTTCCCCTTGCCTGGAAGAACAAATCCTTCTTTCTCTCTACAGAAAACACCCTGAACAAATCAAGCAGCCACCATGATTTTATCTTTTAATCTGATTTTATTGTGATTTCAATGCATTTGATTTTGAATTAATTCTACTTTGTTAGTATGAATGTTAGTATGGGCCCTGCAACCTGTCCAGAGCGTACCCTGCCTCTTGCCTGATAATAGCTGGGATAGGCTCCAGCAACCCCGTGACCCTGAATTGGACAATCTGTACAGAAAATGAATGAATGCGAATAAATGAATGAGTATGAATGTTAGACAGCTGCCCCTGTGACCCAACCTCAGGTAAATGGCAAGAAAATGGATGAATAGATAGGTAGTATGATTGTGTTTTACTGTTGTTGAAGCTACATCAAGGACAAATTTCTGTCACTAAACCAGGACAGATAAAGTCTGTCTGATTTCTTTTTTTACTTAATTTTGGGGTTAGATGAGAGAAAAATATAGGGCTGGATCTTTCAAAGATTTGCATGTATAAAAACGTAAGCTATCTCATTGCACACGCAAAAAAATGTACAAACCGATCTACTAACAATGTGCTAAACGGATTCAATCTTTAAAACGTGCTAAATGGGGCCTCTTACTCAAATAGTACTTCTGCTCCAATGAATATGCAATATGGGGCGTTTACATGCAATTGTGCGTGTGATAGGAGAAAATGTAAATATATTAATTTAGGACTCGCAATGTGATTTATCAACCATGAGACGCATTGCCTTGAAAGTTTTTACTTGTATTTTAGTACGTCTAAAAAGCAGGTGCAAACAGCACTACAGTGAAGAATCTTGGAGTCATTTTTGACCAGGATTTGTCTTTCAACTCCCATATAAAACAGGTTTCTAGAACCGCCTTCTTCCACCTACGTAATATTGCTAAAATTAGGAACATCCTCTCTCAGGACGATGCAGAAAAACTAGTCCATGCTTTTGTTACTACCAGATTGGATTACTGTAATTCCTTATTATTGGGCTGCCCCAAATATGCCTTGAAAAGTCTCCAGCTGATCCAGAATGCTGCAGCTAGGGTTCTGACTAGAACCAGCAGGAGAGATCATATTTCTCCAGTTCTCGCTTCTCTTCACTGATTCCCTGTTAAATCCAGGATAGAATTTAAAATTCTTCTTCTCACATGTAAAGCTCTCCATGACCAAGCTCCATTATATATTAGAGATCTCATAGTTCCATATATTCCAGGCAGAGCACTTCGCTCTCAGACTGCAGGTCTTCTGGTGGTTCCAAGGGTCTCTAAGAGTAGAATGGGAGGCAGAGCGTTTGGCTATCAAGCCCCTATTATGGAATCAGTTGCCAATTCAGGTTCGGGAGGCAGACACCCTCTCTACCTTTAAGATCAGGCTTAAAACCTTCCTTTTTGATAAGTCTTATAGTTAGGGATGGCTAGCCTTCCCTTAGTTAAGCTGCTATAGGTTTAGACTGCTGCGGGACATCCATGATGCACTGGGCTCTTTCTCTCCCACCATCTCTGTCTCTCCATGTAGAAACCTGTGACAGTATTGCATCATTAACTGTGTTCTCTCTCAGCAGATCTGGCTGGATAACGTTGCAGTGTTTGTTGGTCTCCCTTTCTGTCTTCTCCCCCCCCCAGCTGGTTGAGGCAGATGGCTGCCCTACCTGAGCTGGGTTCTGCCGGAGGTTTTTCCTCCCTGTTAAAAGGGTGTTTTCCTTCCCACTGTCGCCACCCCTCCGTGCTTGCTCAGGATGGGGGATTGGACCGGGTCAAGTCAAGATTCGATCCAATCTGTTGGTTTCCTTAACTAGGCTATTATGAATCTGACCTGAACTTTTCTGTCTGTTTAAGCGCCCTGAGGTGACACTGTCATAAATGGGCGCTATACAAATAAAGTTGAATTGAACTGAATTGAAAAGTTGAAACTGGCAGCTCCAATGGCTTCAGCTTCTAAGGGGGAACAATCCTGCCAATGTATAAATATGATTAAAAATATTTTTTCATGAGCAGTGAGGGCAACGTATTTAGTTCTCATTGTTGAATGTAATGAAAATCACCGCTATTTAACGCGGCGTAAATTATTCTGGATGAATGAAACAGAAAGTTTGCAGCCACTGATCATGTCAATTTCTAACCATGGGTTGTATAATTTGTCATTTTGGAATATTTCTGTGCTGAAATATTATCATCCTAATAGAATAATAGATGGAAAATAGACAGCAAGTTATTCCAAGCAAAGGTCAAACAGCTGATGATGTTTACAGCTGATGTATAAAGTGAATGTTTTTACTGTATATTATACATTATACGTGATGCACCAAGATGTTGCTTACCAGTCCCAGGAAGCACTATCCTTGTGAAAATTATGCTCTTCCTTTTTCATTGTTTCAACATCCACAAGTGATCTTTTAGTTGTTGCATCTCTTTCCCATTTTATTATATTTCAGATCATGTTTTCAGATAATTCACTTTGCTTCTGGAATACCTTCACTCTTTCAGTAAATTGGCATGTCCAAAGCAGCAATAAAAACCTGAGAATTTTTGAATGAAGAACAATTGTTTCTAAGCATCTTTTTCAAAAAAGACATGAGGATATGTTTTGAAAGAATAACTATAAATATAAATAATCTTGAAAGATGAAAGCTGCTCTTTTGACAAGTAAAACTTGGGGCATAATGATTTCCAGAAAACAGAGGTCAAATGGAGTATAGATGGAGAGGATATTCTCTGCCAAATGCTCCATGAAGAAGAAGCAAACATAATGTCCTCTACAAAAATTTTCCTGGAAATAACTGTATCTTAATTTGGTAGAATCATAAAAGTGGTTTCAGAGGTCAAATCAAGACTTTGTTTCTCTGTGACACAACGCATAAAAGTCTTGATCACAAAACTAAAAAGTTCCTTCAAAGTTTAATGATTTTTTTTTTAAAAGCGCTGGATCCACTCCACTGGAAATTTAAAACAAAACTTTGGCAAAAAGAATAGGCTGTTTTGATTTAATACAGTATAAAGTATAAAAAGCTCTTTCTTGCTAATAGTAGTTTAACAACAATGCAATTTCTTCAAATAAAGAACCTTGTGGGATGTGAGGTAGGAGGGCCCACCTAATTCAAGCAGCAAAAAGTTACAATTACAGTAGTAGTAGTTTATGCTGTATTTACTGTATATATACAGGTACTGTTCCATAAAGACTACAGTCATGGTTGCCTTCTAAGGGTGCATTCAGAAGGCAATGTCTGTTAGACTCGCTCTGATTGGGGACTCGGCTGGGTGCGAGGGTGGTCTTTTGGACCAAGATCGCGTTCACCGTAACCAAACAAGCCAAACCTTTTAAATAATGAATCCAATATCTCAAGAGGTGGCACTGAATTCGGATTCACCGTAGGTGAGGACAAGACATACAACAAACAAGAAGGTTCTCACAACTTCTGTTTCCTCTAAAAAACAACATTAATGACATTATTTTTGTGCGTACTTACGAGGTGCTGGGATATGCTTTCAGCAGACTAAATATCAATTAAAGCCTTTACTTCCTTGTCACTCATCGTCTGACCACGAGCCATTTTTAAAAGTATTGCTGTCCCATGCGTGTGTTTGTTGTCGTAGCGTTTACCCACAATACCCAAAGTTTTACCCACAATGCCATGCTAAAACCAAATGGAAGCAGCAGTTTGCAGTCCACTTCCTGTATTTGGTCCACTTGAAATGGACTGAGTCTTGCGTTTGTAGGTGGACTGAGTCCTCTTGTTTGTTCCGGATCAGAGTCCATTTGCGAATTCACAAATCCCCCAAACGAAACAGACTCCGAATGCGCCCTAAGAGGTTTGCGTGAAAGGTAGGCTGAAGATCTTAGAAAAACTGTTTGAGTAAGCAACATTTTTAAAATACACATAACAGTCTGCACAAAATTGTAAATATACTATATAGCAATATAATAGTATAGCAATATAGTAATTTAGTAAATATAGTAAAATAAAAAAAGAAAAGGGTGAAAAAAAGGGAAAAAATAATGCCCTTTCAAAACACATCCCTCTATTGCTTTATTGCTTGCTGTCCACAAATATGGGTAGGTTTTCATTGAAGGACAGAAAATAATAACTTACTGAAAACACACTGAGGACCAATCTAATGCGGTTCAGTGAGTTTTAATACATCGTAGTACCTCCTCATTATTAATACCAGTTTGCTACTCATTCCAACTCAAATAAAATCAAATCAATGCATGAAAAGTGCTTTTAATACAGCACTTTTCACTCATAACAGCTTTACAGTGCTTCACATACTAAAGACAACACATTACATCAACAGTCCCCCATTTATCTCAATTAAACAACATGCATGCACACACACATACAGGGAGTGTAGAATAATTAGGCAAATGAGTATTTTGACCACATCATCTTCTTTATGCTTGTTGTCTTACTCCAAGCTGTATAGGCCGAAAGCCTACTACCAATTAAGCATATCAGGTGATGTGCATCTCTGTAATGAGAAGGGGTGTGATCTAATGGCATCAACACCCTATATTAGGTGTATTAGGCAAACATAATTATTAGGCAACTTCCTTTCCTTTGGCATAATGGGTCAGAAGAGGGACTTGACAGGCTCCGAAAAGTCAAAAATAGTGAGATATCTTGTAGAGGGATGCAGCACTCTTAAAACTGCCAAGCTTCTGAAGCGTGATCATCCAACAATCAAGCGTTTCATTCAAAATGGTCAACAGGGTCACAAGAAACGCATGGAATAACCAAGGCGCAAAATAACTGCCCATGAACTGAGAAAAGTCAAGCGTGCAGCTGTGAAGGTGCCACTTTCCAGCAGTTTTGCCATATTTCAGAGCTGCAACATCACTGGAGTGCCCAAAAGCACAAGGTGTGCAATACACAGAGACATGGTCAAGGTAAGAAAGGCTGAAAAACCACCACCACTGAACAAGACACACAAGCTGAAATGTCAAGACTGGGCCAAGAAATATCTCAAGACTGATTTTTCTAGGGTTTTATGGACTGATGAAATGAGAGTGAGTCTTGATGGGCCAGATGGATGGGCCCGTGGCTAGATCAGTAAAGGGCAGAGAGCTCCAGTCCGACTCAGACGCCAGCAAGGTGGAGGTGGGGTACTGGTATGGGCTGGTATCATCAAAGATGAGCTTGTGGGGCCTTTTTGGGTTGAGGATGGAGTCAAGCTCAACTCCCAGTCCTACTGCCAGTTTCTGGAAGACCCCTTCTTCAAGCAGTCGTACAGGAAGAAGTCCGCGTCCTTCAAGAAAAACATGATTTTCATGCAGGACAATGCTACATCATAAGCATCCAAGTACTCCACAGCATGGCTGGCAAGAAAGGGTCTGGCTGACTTGTCCAAAACCCTTAACCAAAACACATGGACACAGATATGTTTAAACACGTTCCTAATGACTAAAAACTCAAATATGCAACTGATACAATTCAAGGTTTTACACAGAGTACATTACACAGGACAGAGTATGTTCAAGATGGGTCTGTCACCTTCAAATATTTGTTTACACTGCAATGAGAATACAACAGACAATTATCTTCACGCCTTGTGGTCTTGTCCACCTGTCCAGAGGTTTTGGCTTCAGGTATGTGATGACCTGTCAACGTGGCTCAGGTGTAACTTTCCTGCAAGCCCCACACCATGTTTACTGGGGGACTTGGATGAGATCAACACGGTAACCAACTATGCACATATGATACTTACTGTATTATGTATTGCAAAGAAAACTATCTTGGTAAACTGGAAATTCAAAAATAATCTGAGCATTAGCCAGTTTAGGAATTTCTTAGTAGACCATATCAGTATTGAGACGATGTATGCCTCCTCTAAGAACCAGTTAGATGAATTCCACTCCCTCTGGTCCCCTGTGATTAGCTACATCACTTAACGTTGGTGTAGGAGAGCGGCCTTGGCAATGTGGGGGTTGGGTGCTGGCGAGTGCTTGATGGCTATGGTGCCTCCGTCTCGGGGCGGGGGGTCCTGGGCCCCGGTCCTCGGGGGTGGCCCCTGCCTCCGGGGCCGGGGACCCGGCTTGGCGCTGGGGGGCGGGCCGGCGGGACGCGCCTCCTCTGGTTTTGGCCGGTCCTCACGACCTGGTGTCAGGTGTGTGGGGCAGGGACGTTGGGGTGGGGGATGGCCTGCCCTGGGGGGTGTCGTCTGGGGGGGTCCGGTCCTCCTAGGTTTCAGTTGGGCCGCCCGGGTTGGGGGGGGGGGGGCTGCTCCTGGGCGCTTGGGCCCTGGGCCCGGCGCTAGGGATGGGCGATATTTTATCGTGTGCGATATATCGTCAAAGAAATTCCCCACAATAATAATTTGAATTTATCGTTTTTATCGTGAGATGACAATTTATCAGGTTGTGTTTGCAGTTGCACTACTTTGTTTTTTTTTTAATAAGCCAGGTTAGTTTTTCTTTTTCAATCGTTTGAATAAATGTGGAATTTGGTCTCTCATATTTCAGACTTGTTTGCTTGGTGTCACTACAGTTTTGCAATACAGGTGCACTACTTGAACTTAATTGATATAGTTTAGTGGCTTCTAGTAAATTGTAGGGCTTTCAAGACAGAATTTAGTGACAGATTTGCTGATAGTTTTTATCGTCACTTATCGTTACCGTGATAAATAAGAGAAATTATCGCGATACATTTTTTAGTCCATATCGCCCATCCCTACCCGGCGCTGTCTCTGCCCCGAGGGGCGCCCGGCGCTTGGTGGGGTCGGCAGCTGCTGGTCTTGGTCCACTGGGGCCTGGGCCCCCAGACCGCGGGGGGCTCCGGCTGGGGCCGCCTTTTGCCGTCCTTTGGGGGATGCGTGTCCGTTCTTTGGGGGGGGTGGCTGGGATCTGGGCCTCTGGGTGGCTGCTGGGGGCCTGGGTCGTGAGCCTTGCGGGCTTCCTCCTCCTTGCAGAGACGAGGCTTCATCTGCATGACTGTATCACCACGGAGCACCCTTTATTATGCATGTTGACACTGTGACTCTGCTTCCCGTTGCGCTGACTAGGTTGTACCTCTTCTCTGCGTAGTTCTGCGTGTGTTTGTATGATCTGAGGATATTTAAGCCACCTGCAGGTCCTCCTGTGGGGGATTGCCTGTTTTGGTTTCTGACAGAGACCTTGGAATGTTGTTTAGGGATTGCTGTACAAATGTACCAGTGAACTGTGTAAGTGGATTCATGTTTTCTCTCTCTCTTTCTCTCTTCCTCTTCCTTACTCCTTTCTCTCTGTTCCACTTTCTATCATTACCTCTGTTAACTTTCATTTCTCCCTTGTCAGGCCCAGCAGTATTATATAGAATGCTGTTATACAAATGTTTAATTAAAGAAATAAAATGAATAAACAGGATATCAAGTGGAGCCTTATGTTCATAAAGCTCCGTTTGGTAAAGCAAAACTGTTCAACAAAATAAAGCAATCAGATTTCCATTCTGCTTGCTTCGATGCTGGACAGGACAAGTAGAAAAAGAAAGAAAAAAAGAGAAAAAAAGGGTCTAAAGAAGAAAAACTAATGACATTGCCACCTTGTTCACCTGATCTGAACCCCATAGAGAACCTGTGGTCCCTCCTCAAATGTGAGATTTACAAGGAGGGAAAACAGTACACCTCTCTGAACAGTGTCTGGGAGGCTGTGGTTGCTGCTGCACACAATGTTGATGGTGAACAGATCAAAACACTGACAGGATCCATTGATGGCAGGCTTTTGAGTGTCCTTGCAAAGAAAGGTGGCTATATTGGTCACTGATTCATTTTTGTTTTGTTTTTGAATGTCAGAAATGTATATTTGTGAATCTTGAGCTGTTATGTTGGTTTCCTGGTGAAAATAAATAATTGAAATGGGTATATATATATTTTGTTAAGTTGCCTAATAATTCTGTTTGCCTAATACACCTGATATAGGGTGTTGATGTCATTAGACCACACCCCTTCTCATTACAGAGATGCACATCCCCTGATATGCTTAATTGGTAGTAGGCTTTGGGCCTATACAGCTTGGAGTAAGACAACATGAGTAAAGAGGATGATGTGGTCAAAATACTCATTTGCCTAATAATTCTGCACTCCCTGTACTCTCTCTCATATGCACACTGATTAAAGTAATCCCCCTCCCCCCCTCCCCCAAAGAAAAAGAGCAGACTATCCCAAAGTACGAGAAACCTAGAGCAGCAATAGGTCCAGATATGGAGGACCTCATGAGGAAAACACTGGATGGATTAAAAAAAAAAAAAAATTACTAAAATGAAAATCAGACAACCTAAAAACCTAAAACAATAACAACAAATAAGAAAAGAATTCATATGAATCATACACTTGATTAAAGGAGGTCAGTGATCAAAACAGAATTAAAAAAGCAATAAACAGTTAAAAGATAAATAATAAATAAATAAAGGGATAAAAAAAAGACCAGTTTATAAAGCACTAAAACCTAATTATAACCTAAACCAAAAAGGTAGGCCTTGAGCCTTTTTTAAAAACATGGACAGTCTGCAGCCCTGAGGCCCCCAGGCAGGATGTTCCAAAGTCGGGGTCCATTATGGCAAAACGCCGCCTCACCATAGGTTTTGGTCCGAACATTGGGAATAACAAGAAGGCCAGTACCTGAGGACCTCAGGGTCCACGAGGACTCATACCTTAAAACCAGGTCCGATAAACAAGAAGGCCCAAGACCATTAAGACATTTATAAACCACTAAAAGAACCTTAAAATCAATCCTGAAACGCACGGGGAGCCAATGCAGCGATTTTAAGATTGGTATAATGTGTTTCCACCCTCTGGTCCTCGTCAGAACACGTGCGGCTAAGTTCTGAAGTAGTTGTAACCTAGAAATACTCTTTTTAGGAAGACCAGAGAGGGAATTACAGTAATCTATTCCCTTAGAAATAAAAGCATGCATCAGCACCTTCGTGCTGGCAAGAGAGAGAAATGGGCAGACTCCGGCAATGTTTTTAAGATGATAAAAACCTGTCTTTGTGCATAATGGCAACAGGAAAGTGTAATTCTGACTTATTACAAACTATCGGGGGGTTGCATAACATAATTGGAGCAGGAAAGGGAGTAGATACCTGGTTCCCTAGACTGCAGTCTTCCAGTCTTGACAACACTCTAAAAAAAAATTTTTCTGTCTTCATTTTGACCTCCACTCTCTATAGTGACTTCCTTTACTCTCCTTCATAAGTTCTCTATTGTGTATTAAAAATATTTCATAAAGGTTATACATTCAAAGTGTTTGGTTAAAGTTGTACTTCCATGGTCATTTCATTAATATTTCTGTGTTCTCCATTATTATTGAATGCATTCTGCATCGTTTCTGTTTAAAAAACCTTCTGGTATCTTTGTATCCAGCTGTATTTGTATACTAGAAGAGAGGCTTGCGGTCCAACGGCAGGCTTTTCCGGGTCCTTCTCATGAATTTCCGTCTGATTGGCTGCCTCCCATAAGTGTATGAAGGAAGCTCCGCCCTCCGCTCTTATTTTGTTACAGACAGGAAATAGAGCCGACAAACAAGTTTGTTCCGCCATGCTAACAAACAGTTAGCTAATTAGCTTCTCAACAGGGGATTATCACGCTTACCGCAAGTTCCCGGATTTTGACACTTCCTCTTCCGGGCCATGTTAACGACAGCCGTTCCTGCTCTGTTATACTGTTTAAATCGGATAAACTCCAAACATAATTAGTATCATTTCAGTCTAGAATGAAAACTTAAGGAAGAAATGGATCAAAGCAATCGATTCGCCGCGGTGAAGGGCCGAACTTTATAATAAAACACACATTTGTTTGTCGTGGGGGTGGGGCACGGCACCGGCACTTCACAGCATGCTAGCATTAGCCAGCTAACGTTTACTGACGTGCTTAACATTGTGCGTCTTAAAACACACAAACATCTGAAAATCGGGTCTGTACCTCCCCGTTTCCAGTGAAACAACTGGGGACTGCCAAGAAAGGAGACGCTTTCAGATGATTGTGTGTTTTCAGCCGCACAAAGTTAGGCACGTTATCGAGCTGGCTAATGCTAACCTGCTAACACGACTGCGCAGTCTGCCGGCCACAAACAAACATGTGTCGTTTTATTATAAAGTTCGGTCCTTCACCGTGGCGAATCGGTCGTTTTAATCCACTTCATCCTTAGCATCACTTCAGTCTGGAATGAAAACTTGGCATTGGCGTTTATCCGATTTACAAAGTTTTTTTTTTTTTTTTTTTTTTTTTTTTTACTTGTCCTGTCCAGCATCGAAGCAAGCAGAATGGAAATCTGATTGCTTTATTCTGTTGAACAGTTTTGCTTTATCAAGCGGAGCTTTATGAATATAAGGCGCCACTTGATATCATGTTTATTCATTTTATTTCTTTATTTAAACATTTGTCTATTACACCATTCCATTTCATACTGCTGGGCCTGACAAGGGAGAAATGAAAGTTAACAGAGGTAATGATAGAAAGTGAAACAGAGAGAAAGGAGTAAGGAAGAGGAAGAGAGAGAGGAGAGAAAACATGAATCCACTTACACAGTTCACTGGTACATCTGTACCGCGATCCTTAAACAACCAAGGTCTCTGTTGGAAAACAAAACAAGCAATCCCCTACAGGAGGACCTGCAGGTGGCTTAAATATCCTCAGATCATACAAACACACGCAGAACTACGCAGAGAAGAGGTACAACCTAGTCAGCGCAATGGGAAGTAGAGAAGAGGTACAACCTAGTCATCGCAATGGGAAGTAGAGAAGAGGTACAACCTAGTCATCGCAATGGGAAGCAGTGTCACAGTGTCAACATGCATAATAAAGGGTGCTCCGTGGTGATACAGTCATGCAGATGCAGCCTCGTCTCCGCAAGGAGGAGGAAGCCCGCAAGGCTCACGACCCAGGCCCCCAGCAGCCACCCAGAGGCCCAGATCCCAGCTACCCCCCCCCCCAAAGAGCGGACATGCATCCCCCGAAGGGCGGCAAAAGGCGGCCCCAGCCGGAGCCCCCTGCAGTCTGGAGGCCCAGGCCCCAGCGGACCAAGACCAGCAGCTGCCGACCCCACCGGGCGCCGGGCGTCCCCCGGAGCGGAGACAGCACCGGGCCCAGGGCCCAAGCGCCCAGGAGCAGCCACCCCCCCGGACCCGGGCGGCCCAACCGAAACCCAGGAGGACCGGACCCCCCAGACGACGCCCCCCCAGGGCAGGCCAGCCCCCACCCCAAAGTCCCTGCCCCATACACCTGACACCAGGGCGCCACCACCTCTACCACCCCCTACCCCGCCACCACGCTCGCACACACACTCCCCACACACCTACCCCAACACTAGGGCTGAAAGATATACCGTCACCGCCCCCACATCGAGACACAGGCACCCAAGACATCAATACCGCAAGAGCAACCACATACAGGATACAGATCCCCCCTGCGCCCGCCCCGCACAAAAAGCCCCGGAAGCCACAAACAAAACCGCACCCCCCACCAAAGGTCCCGGCCCCCAACCAACCCGCAGCCACACCGCACCACACCGACACCAAGATGCCCGACACGAATACCGAGATACGAACCTCCGCCCACACCGCCCAGCCCTACCCAACACCTCCGTGTACCCCCCCCACACACACATACACCCACCCACTCCGCTCTCCGACCTTACATACCCACACTCACTCCCTCTCTCCACCCCCAACACTCTCCTCCCTCTACCGTCCACACCTACCCCCACCTCCTCATACCCTCTAACACACACATGCACTCCCCCCACATAACTGCACCAACCCCTCCCCACCCCCCCACACATACGCCCCCACCACCCCATACAGTCCCCCCTTACATGTCCAGCCCCGCCCATCCCTCTGACCTATCACACTCCCGCCCTTCCTTCCTTCAGCCCCTCATGACCATCCCTAATAGACACTCACGAGCATGCCACTCCTTCCTCCATCCCCCCTTTCCTCCAACCACTTACCCACATCTCCTCCCTCTTCCAGCCCAAGTTCCTCCCTCCCACATTTCCTCTTTCACACTCTCATTCATTATTCACACATACCCACCTCTCTCTTGCCCATGCCCTCGTGCCTCCTGAGTGGTAGCTCGGGCCGGGGAAGGAGCCGCGAGCTCCAAGCCCCCAACACGTTCCCCCCCACCACCACCCCCATCCCCCACCCCCGGACGCAGCAGGCCAGGCATCCCCCAGGCCAGCAGGTCCCCCGCAATGCAGCCAGACTAAACCACTGGCGCGTGAAGTAGCCACTGTCCCCCCCTCCCCCCAGTAGCGCCCGGGAGACCGGGGTATGAAAGGACCCTGCCCCCCCCCACCCCCCGCTCATGACTGTGTGTGTAAGATGTGTGTTGTTTGCAGTTAAAACTAAGGGGCAGTGCCAAGTCATGCCGGGAGTGGGGTCGCGTAGGGGGCATGACCCCCCAACCGGCCCCTCCCTCCTTCCACACACTATATGGCCCGCCCCTCAGAAGTGGTTGTGAGCTGTTGTTATTTTATGTGTTTAGGTGTCTAAGTGTGGTTAAAACTGGGGAGCAGGCTGCCTCTAGACGTGGCAAGCAAAGGCACTTTGGTGCCCTCCCTCACCACGCCCGCTTGACACGCACCCTCCCCAAAACCCTACGTGTGTGTGTGTGAGGTAGAGCGGGGGGGGGGGGGGTCTTGGGAAAGGAGACCAGGGGGGTATGAATTCCCCCCTGGAAGGAGAGCCGTTACCGGCATTAGGTACCCCTGCCTCCCGGGATCCCCCCAGGGCAGAAGGGGCAGGCATGGCCGCCCCCACGAGTTACAAAGTTTAACAGAGTAGTAGCTGGCGGATTATTGTTAGCAGGTTAGCATTAGCCAGCTTGGATGACGTACCTAACTTTGTGCGGCTGAAAACACACAAGCATCTGAAAACGCTCCTCCTTGGCAGTCCACAGTTGTTCCACTGGAAACAGGGAGGTACAGACCCGATTTTCAGATGTTTGTGTGTTTTAAGACGCACAATGTTAAGCACGTCAGTAAACATTAGCTGGCTAATGCTAGCATGCTGTGAAGTGCCGATGTTGTGCCCCACCGGCGACAAACAAACGTGAGTTTTATTATAAAGTTCGGCCCTTCACCACGGCAAATCGATCGCTTTGATCCAGCTTTTGATCCAGTATCACTTCAGTCTAAAATGAAAACTTGAGTATGTTTGGAGTTTATCCGATTTAAACAGTATAAAAGGGAGAGCAGGAACGGCTGTCGTTAACATGGCCCGGAAGAGGAAGTGTCAAAATCCGGGAACTTCCGGTAAGCGTGATAATCCCCTACTCCGAAGCTACAGTCGTGCTGTCTTTACTTCTAGTGTGTAGAGGGAGGGTTACCTGCCTTCCAATGGACAGATATAAACCCCACGTGGGATAAGCTATTTGCAATGTGAGCGTAGGAAGTGCGAGGCTGTTCCCGATTCGCTCTTTTCTTCGTATTGTTTCTCTGATGAGAAAGCACAGCCGACTAGAGGGGAACACAACGCTAGCAAGTCATCATGTGTAAGTAAACAAGGGGAAGCCCTCCGTATTTTAGAAGGAGCAAGTTAAACAGGTTTTCAGTGGAAGTGAGGCCTTTAAGCATGAAAATGCATCTCACGATACACTCCTTTTCTTTTGTCTTGCTAAGACATGTCCTCCAACTGGTATGGTACAATCTTGGGAAACCCTGCATGTCCTAAGAAATCACTAGTGGGATGAAAACCAATTGAGAAGGTGCCTGACTAGGTACAGTATCAGAGTTTGAAGTGAGAACAGGCTAAACTTTTAAAATACACTGTTCCCTCTGTTTATCCAATCTGAAAAGTACAGTAGTTTTAGGATTCATTTAGCATCCATTGGTAGCATCATAGGTCTGAAAAAAAAGGCTGAATATGAGTAAGAGACGGCCTTGAGTCACAGTAAGCCTCTTTGCTGTTCAAATAAAAACGCAACCTCAAACATCACTCCACTGAGTTACCATTTATCCTACTGAGGTGGTGTTGGGAATATTTTAGCAGTTTAAATTTTGCTTAAGGTTTTGTTATCTGTCTTTTCTAAATGTAAATAAAGGGCTGATATACAAAAGTGTTTCCATATACAGCATCCTTTTCATAGAAATCCTTCCACTAAAGTTTAGTCATTTTATTATATCCAGGAGCTTAACAGGAACAAATTATCTGTCTTTACTACCCAAACCACATAAGTGGACAAGATTTGTCCACTTTTTTGTTGTTTATCATTAAAGCACAGCCCAGTACATTTTTGTTTAATGTTTCATACTCTGTTTTAAATTTCCCTGTTTTCCTTCCTCTGGAGGAAACTGTCAGTCTCTTGGAAGCCAATATAAATCAAGAGAAACTTGAAAACTTCTGGGCAATCCAACACACTGTACATCATATCTGCTCCTTCTGAAGTGGGGTTCATTATGGCACTTTAAAATGAGAAATGATGTGCAATCGAATAAAATATTCTGTTTATGCTTTAGCACTTCATCATCCTAGCTTCTTCTAAGCCAACAAGGAATTCAGGAGAAAGTGACAGATAAAACAAGAGAGAAAAATACTTAAATATTCCCTTAAAGTACCAAACACTCTTTAAATATCACAAATGTGAGCATCTCTATGTGGAAAAGGTACGAAACGGAGGCCCCGGCGGGGATTTGATCCCCAGACTCCAGGGTGCCAGGGGCGCACAATCAATCGGAGGCATAGTCACAGGACCCCACACTGTCACATCTACATGCAGCTGATACTGTTTCATCTGGACTTTTAAATTCCACGGACATAATTGTGGGGGGGGGGGGAAAAAAAAAAAAAAAAAAAAAAAAAATCTTTCACCATGAAGCTATTTGTGTCTTCTTTATGAGTTGGCCCAACAGAGCAGATGAGGTGCCCGGGATACTCTCTGCGCACTGTTCCAGAGCTGATCCGAAGGCCACATGAAGGTTTGGAGATCTGTGATTGACTGCAGAAAGTTGGTGACCTCTTCGCACTATGCGCTCCACCATCCGCTGACCCCATTGCGTCAGTTTATGTGGCCTAGCAATTTGTAACTGAGTTGCTGGCGTTCGAAACACTTCCTTTTCTCATAATGCAGCAGACAATTGTATGCCAGTTTTGAAGTAAGTTAAAATTGACAAAAGTAATAATAAATAAAACATTTTATGAAAATCACAAAATTGCCTTTGAATTGTGGTAGAAAGAAATATTTAACAGAAAATAAAACACGTAAACAGGCGTGATAACTAAAACTAAAATTTTGTTGAGCAACACCTCCAGGCAATCTCTGCAATCAAGTGCTTTCTGTAATGTTAAATAAGATTTCTGCACCTGTTGCAAGGTATTTGAGCCCAGTATTCATGAGTGAAGGGCTCTAATTTTTCTGGGGCAGTTTTGTTTGTTTATTATTATTATTGCTATTTCCAACCACCATTCAAAAGAAGTTCTTTATTTCACTAAATTATAATTTAGTCAATTTTTATTGATTACTTTTTAAAGTTTCTTCTTATCTGAGTATGTATTGTGAATTTATCCTTTTCTGTAATATTCTTTCTTTAATTTCTTTAATTATTTAATATGATTTTCTGTCCCAGCAAAGCAGGATCAAATCAAGACATAGGGGCACAATGCCTGCAGAGTACTAAGTGTAGCAGCCTTTTAAACGAACAAATGCGTAATCAGTAACACTTGGAGAAAGAACTAAAGAAAAATTGTTCCATATGAATCTGATTAACAGGAGATGAGGTTGAAAGTGAAAAGACAGTGACACAGCCCATTAAAGGCTAATAACTAAAAACACAATATAGTTATTGATATCTGAGCCAACATGTGACAACGATTACCTCAAACTGGACTGTTGCCCCCAAGCAAAATCTGTTTTGGAGGGATGTTGCAAACATAAGGCTCTTTGTTTTATATTTTCGTGATAAATACCAGGTAGTTAGCCTTAATATAACCACATGTTAACTGCAGGAAGGGCATTTCATTTTGGAATGCACTGACCCACTTTCTTATTGCCTTTTTATGTGAAATGCAAATCATAGTTTGTCAAATAACAGACAATAAATCTTGAAAAACATGTAGTTCACAGTTTGTCACGTTTCAATCACAGCTTCCTAAATTTTCACCCTTATCATAATTATACCCAAGAGTCTGAGTTTGCTCCAAGGATTGCTTAAGTTTCCAGAGAGATTTATTTCTTATTTCATGTGCCTATTATCAGATAACAAATGAGCTTTACTTACCGACAGTTGTACGTGGTAAATGAGGAATGTAAAATAGCAAAAACACGAGGACAAGTGCCAGTTGGGATGCAGATCTGGTGGGAGACCAGCAACAGAGGAGAAAATAATGAGCTGTCTCTGAACATTGTCCAGAACTGAGGAGATGGTTCAAGCTCTCAGGATGGCAGTCGTTTGATGTGGCAAATTACAAACCTTTTACATTCTCTTACTGTGACGCATTGCAGGGAGTCAGATCTTCAGTGGGATTTGGCCTGTAAAGGTTCTTCATGTCAAGCCAACCTTGCCCTAACTTAAAGCTACAGTATCTCTTAAATTTAAAGGGAACATAATGTTTTATCTTATTTCCTGTCACACCATAAATACTGAATTATTTCTTCTGTCTGAATTTTATTTTCTAAAGCACCTTGGTTGGCCATTAGCCTTTAAAAATGTGCTATAGAAATAAAGCTGACATTGACATTGTTTGACATCGACAAATAAAACACTAAACTTTACATAAAAATGTCAGCACCGGTGGTATTCAT
Organism: Atherinomorus stipes; assembly: GCA_023101725.1. NCBI lineage: Eukaryota > Metazoa > Chordata > Actinopteri > Atheriniformes > Atherinidae > Atherinomorus > Atherinomorus stipes. The sequence goes on from JALJCO010005696.1 coordinate 29,920, forward strand.
GACATTGCTAGGAATCTCCTCTTTGTTTGGTTGGGTTAGCACAAAAGTGGCCCTTGAAAAATAAACATCCCTGTTATCATCAATATCAACAAACTGAACAAAAGTCCTTTCACTACAGATATTGTGCCTGTTTACTATCACTTTGTGTTTCTAAGCAGTTTGGACAAAACAGTAAGCAATTGGTTGTAATACCCAACATGGAAAAAGAAATGCAGATACACATTGACTTCACTGAAAGAGCACTCACATGATGGCTTGAGTGTTTGTGCAAACCCTGCACTGTCATATCTTGCTATGAAACAGACAGCAGTCTACAGTGTACAATTCACCTCTGTACAGTTATGAGGTTTTATGATTATATTTTATTTTGAGGTTGTAAAGGTTTGGTTCATCTAACCAGTAAGGCCATGTGGTAGCATGTAATGTCAGTAACGGTACTTTAAAGTGCTGATGACACAACCTTAACTTAAAGTAACTTTGCCATACAACAACACACCAAGACAAAATAAGTTGTTCTGTGCAGTTAGGAGTTAATCAGACGTGTATTTACATAAATATGCAATGTTTAGGAGGCTCGGCTAAATGCTAATAGCTTTTCAGTTGCGAAACGAGCCGCCATGTTGTGTCGTAAGCGACGGTCCGCCCATTGAGTTACTGTACATAATCTAAGCCGTGCAAAACATGAAAGATGCTCCAGAACAGCTAGATTGGAACTGGATTGTGTGGTGGGATCACCAACCAGTTCAAAAAATTGTGATAAGGCTGAGGAATTTGGGGGAATCACATTTTACAAGCTAAAACCGTAGTAGAACTGTAGCCAGCTGCCTACAGTATGTCTCCAGCCTCAGGTCCACTGGTTCAGCCAAAGCCTGCAAGACCACACTGAGGGAACTCAGAACTGTAACTTAGTGACCCGGAACAACACAAGAGGACCCACAACTGATAAATAGCTGATCGTGTAAAGCCTACAGCTTTACACGATCAAGATTTTGGGGCCGATCACCGATCAAGTTTTTAAAAAACAGATCACCGATCCGATCATGTGAGGAAGCAAATATATCTATTTAAATAGCTCGTTTATCTGTATTTATACAGTTTACTGAGTATCATAAAAAGGATTTTTGTTTCCATTTTTTGTGCTGAACTGATTGAGATAGAAGAGTTAAACATCTATAACCCCTGACGGAGCATTCAGGTTTAATCAGGACAAACCAAAATAATTTGAGCCAGTGGCACAAATAACAGCCCAACTTAAAGGTTGAATATGGAACATTTTTATTAAAAGCTTTATTTTTTAAAAAATAATACCTCCACAGGTCGTTTGGGGGTGTACAGAATGAAAGTACAACATTTCCTTTAAGAAAAAATTATATTTAGCCTGAAAATAAATATAGAATAAATTTTTACGGGTTTGATAATGCCATTTTGTTTAGATCTACAAGCCAATACACGCTGCCATTGCTAGGTTGCCAAATACGGTCTCTGTGTTGAAACAATGTTTCGGTCCTAGTTAGGCTGGTACATGGGGAAACTGTGGGGGTGGCGAGTGAAGCAGCTGCTTCAGAGCCCTGGAGAAATTGTTATCTGTTTCTGAGGAGGAGTGACCTGAGAGGAGCAAAAACTGGAGTAAATTTAGGTGAAGACTTCACTAAGTGGACCCACATAAACGTTTTCCATGGATTAAAACGGGAAATAGTGGCTTTTCTGCTGGATTGGTAAGCTGGCTTGTTTGCTAACGTGGCTAACGTTGGCTGTCAGTTATAAACTCCTCTGTGTTACTTGTTGGACATGATGCAGGCTGTTGGTCACTTGCGTATCGGCAGTGAGCCTGGCATCCCAGCGGCTGGAGTTGTTTTTCTGCCGCTGCAACTTCTAACCTAGACACACGTGATTTGGCTTTTCTGTCCGTATTCCATATTATAGGGTTTATGTCTGATGATATGGGGGAAAATATTATTATGTGTTGATTTTTGTTGGAGGTTTTGTTATTTTTGTGTTGGTATCAATACCCAACCTTTAAACTGTCATAACTGAAATTATTTACAGTCACAGAGCAAATGAAGGCAGTAATGCTGCTTCAGAAGTTGGGGCTCACATCTGATGATGTCATATCAGTGGTCAAACTAATGGAGGGACTGTTTCCCTCAGAAGAACCTCGGCGTGAGAATGAACAACCCGCTTTAGCTCAGTAGTCCGGTATGGCTACAGTAGGGCTGGAATGTACCTGCTGTGGACGCATGCGTCAGCGTCAGGAGCGTTTGTGTACATACCTGCTGCAGCACGCGAGGAGCACGCGAGGAGCACGCGGCAACTAGAAGCCTCGACACTGGAGGTCTCTGCGGTCTGGAGACCTGTTTTTTACAGTCTTTGATGGAGACACGGAGACAAACAGTTGTGCTGTAACAGTTTAAAGGTAAACTGTTGTTTGCGGAAATGCAGGAAATGTGCTGTGTCCTTTTAGTCTAAGAGCGCTGAAGTCCTCCTATAGCAAACATGTTTGCAGCCGGCGTCGCCATACTTTGAGTGTGGGTGTTTGGGCTTGTAAAAACATTTATTGTCCAGCTCATAGTTACAGAGCTCACGACAAAAATGCCACGAAGACATAGAACACATACTAGTGAGTACGTGTCTATTCTGCTTTATTGGTGGAATGGACTTTTACTGGGCAGATTCAAAGTGATAATGACGTCATTGATGGATCGGTGAATGAAAAGTTAAGGACGATAGAAAATTTGAAAAAAAAGGAGCATAAAAACGGCGATTTTTTTCACCGCTAGGTGGGCTGGTGAGCACTGTGCTGAGACCAAAACAAAGTGTGCCATGATTGACAGTCTCTTACGCCCGCCCCCTCCTCCCTCACCCTCACTCTTTCCTAATCAGCAAAGGAATGTCTGCCGAAACAGGAACATTATCACAACAAAACGCCGGATGTTTTGGAAGATGACGAGTGACGAAGTGAGTAACTGCTAACTTTATAATGCTGAAAGAGATATTTTATTTTGGCAAGTTATAGGTTATAGTTTAATCCGTAAGTAATTATCACGGCGTTGATTTCGCCTCTTAATTAGCATCAAACGATGCTAATAGTGTTGACAAGCAGTACACAGTAACAAATGTACAATATAACGACTGTATATAACTTTCATGTAAATAAAACCCAAGTTATTTGAAAAGTAATGTTGTGTATAGTGCAACTATCCGATTAAAAATGAGGGTTACGTCTGTACACCCACTCAATGTCTGATTTTAGTCTATTCATAACTAATAATCACTCACAGCGTTTGCTAACGCTACTCTGTAAACACGAGCAAAGACGTGAGCTACGTGGGTTCTGCAGTTATGTGGACTCAGCCGAGAACTGGATTTGTTTTTATCAAAACCACGTTCATCTGGCGCTAGATGACATCTTATTCTTATCTGATTACTAAGCCAGGCACCAGCGTCCTGTCTGCTGAGGCTGGCAATCGCGAGTGGAAGAGGTAAAGTCTGGAGGTTTAGCCTGGACCGAGGGTGGAGGGAAGCTGGAGCAGCAGAGTCTGGATGTCCTGCTGCTGCCAGGAAACAGAGGTATGAACTGTGCCTCAATGTAGGACGTCTTCTTTGTAACGGTCTGGATTAAATTTTACAAATGTCAACATGGTGTGGCTAAAACATGATTTATAGAATATTTTTATACATATTTTGCAGAGGCAGCTTCAGCAGTTGTCCCTGGATGAGAGGAGAGTTTGGGTCAGGGACACTGAGGGACAGCCTGGACTGGTTTTTGATGCTGTGATGGTGCATCAGGGTCGTCATCGTGCTCCAGCATCTGCAGGGGTTCAAGGAGCACCGTGAAACTGCAGGGAAATGCCCACAGACGTGCAGGACGTGCTGTGGTCAGGAGCAGAAAACCTGCATCTTTGTCCCTTTCCTGCTCTGATGCTGCAACTCATGCCGGCATCATCTGGTCATGAAGAAATTCAGGCTCAGTCTTGCACAACTGAGACATTTTAAATATGTAAAAGCTTCACATTCAAGTGTTCTTTTTTGTAAATAAATAGATGAACATGATTGTGTGGATCATTTTCATTCAAGTGAAATTATAAAAACCTTCTTCCTTTTATAAGCTGTTGTTAGACAAAATGTTTCCATGCAGAGCACAGTAAAGAGCTAAACTATATAGTGTAGTGGGAACAACTACACTGATTTTTTGGGGGGGAAACTTACAAAGCCAACAGGAGTTTGAGAAAAATCTTTATAATCTGATTTTCAGCATTTACACTACTCACAAAAAAGTAGGGATATTCAATTTTTGGTTTTTTTTAGAACAGAATGATGCAGAATAAACATTTAACCATTGAACAATGTACATGTGCAATGAAAAGTTTAGAGAAAGTTTAATTCAGTTCACCTGGAAAGGTTGTAGTGGATTTTAGATTAATTCTGACATCATACAAAAAGCCAAATTTTCTTAACTTTTTGTGAGTAGTGTAGTTTTGTCATCTTCGTGACGAATTATTTGCTCCGAGATTTTTAAAATTTGAATTAGAGGTGATAAGTAAAACTACAATACAGTGATTTTACATCATTTTTATTTTTGTGACATTTTCATCTGACAGGTGATGAAGGTCCAGGCAGCAGTTTCTGTCTTCAAACAGCATCTGTACAGTGAGACAATGAAATTAGTCAGAGGCAATTAAAATAAATGGATTTGCAACTAACTCCAGACATATAATCACCTCTTCTGAGATGCTGCTTTGCCAGTTCAGCCGTGGTGGAATGGGTGGAAGTGGGCCAGGTCTTCTGGGGTCAAGGTGCTGCGTTCTTCTAACCAGCTCCTCTCACCTGAAGCCAGTCTCTTCTCCACAGTCTTGGTCTGCAGTTCCCAGATACATCCAGAAGTTTTGGGAGTTTAGTGCATACATCACTGCCTGGCATGTGCTTTGTAGAGCCTCTTGTATCTGGCAAAAAACAACTGTTATTTCAAAAATACATTTGAGGTTCAGTTAGTTCTAAACAACATTATGGCTGCAATGTTTCTGTTCTTTAGTATACGAAATAAATTATACAATGAACTATAAATGCCATAGTTAGAAAACACCACTCACATCTTTCTCTCCAACTTTTGATCGGTGATGGTCTCTGGAGATGAAAGTTATGATCCAAAGCAGCAAGAAGTCTGGCCTCAAACCAGAGGTGAAGAACTGCAGCGCTGCTGGCATGTATGAGAATGTGGCTCTGCTCACCTCCAGGTCAGGTGATCTGTAAGGAATGCACACATTTAGATATGTTTGTCATTTATAATAAAACATGATCATAAATTATATTACACACGATCATATATAATATCTTACATAGACCATATATAATATGATCTATGTAAGATTATATATGATCATGTATAATATGAGCATATCATATATACTGTATGATCACAGACCATATATACGTATGATCTATGATCAGTGATGGAGCAGGTTTGCTGGCAACAAGCTTCATGAGGTTAGATGCTGGGAACTTATGAAATGACAAAATCTTTTGTCCTTCACATCAAGACAGCTTTATGAAGAACTGGTGCAGCTTCCAGTCAGCACTTTCCTCCGTTCAGCCTCCCAGTAAACCCAGTGTAATATTTAGAGTAATCAGATCTGAGCACTTGAAGTTGCTATCAAAATCAAATTTCACATTTTCATTTTAGAAACACCGGAACAAAAAGGCGAAAAAGGCCTGAATAGCCGAGGATCTGGTAGCTGGTCGCAGCTGACTGCTAGAGGTGCTGACGGATCCAGGTTGAAACCTCACGATCTACTAGCATGCTAGCGTTAGCTGCACTGCCTGCTACTCACATTACAACAGTAAAGAGTGACCGGCTGCGGTTCAAACTCCGACAGTTACCCACGCCAGGACTGTAACACTACGCTGTACTGAATAAACATTGCAACATGTGCCTAACATTACTGCAACACGAACAAAAACAAACATCTGACATCATGTTGTTACCTACCTGTTCAGGAGAAGAGCAGCTCTGAGTCAAACTGAAGTCCTGTTCTGTCGCAGTGCTCTCCGCCTTGGAAATATAATCCCTGTTTTGTCTCTTTCCTTGTCCGACGACTTTTGGGGGGCAAAGACGGTTGTTTCTGTGGAGGTAATATTGTTTCTGTGGAGGTAATATTGTTTCTGTGGAGGTAATATCGGCTCCTGCTCGTCTCCAGCTGAACGCTTCTAACGGCTGGGTTCAGTCTCCGCCAATTTGCTTGTTCACTCCGCGTCATTGCGCCGCCCTGGTGGTGGCTGTTTATAAGGAAGGAGGTGCGTGTGCGCGTCCACGTACATGGACGTACATGCATGCGCGGCCGGACCGGGGATGTAAACACTGAGCTGGAGATCAACACAGGGAGGCGCTGTGTGACGTCATGCTATATTCCAGATGAAAATACATGTCTAGTTCTGTACATAAAGATTTTTTAATTTCTTAAATGTGAAAATAATGACTTTTCACTCATTGCTCCTTTA
>JALJCO010005697.1:0-10400 GCA_023101725.1 Atherinomorus stipes
CTGTGTCCCCGGTCTCTGTTGCCATGGTGCTAGCTGGGCTGCCTGTGATTGGCTGCTGCTCTGTCTTGCAGGAGTTTGACCATACGGAGGGGCGACCTCTGCTGACGTAAGTATGAATGAACTCTGAAAAAGCCTCTCGTGTTCCAGATACGACGGAAGTTCAAAAAGCTTTAAAATAACAGGATAAAGATGATGTTTTCTTGCATGAAGGAAAAGTCTGGAACAGAAATGGAGATTTGTGATTAAAATTTAAGGGCTGAGACTTGGGTCCCCAAAATACAGTTCCCTCATTTACACTCTCCTCCGTGAACAATCTCATGTGCAGAGATGAAGGATTTCCACAGTGATTCACTGCAGGCAGTACTCAGTTTATCATCTACTAGTTAGTTTTTAAAATACACGATACTTAAAAAGATCTCACAAAAAAATACTCAAATATTCAAACCTGATTCTTTTAATTGGTTTTATTTCATTTTTTCCTGCATTTTTGTTTCTGTTTTGGTATTTTATATAGGAATGTATCACGGTTTCTTCTGGGGTTTTTATGTGGTCACTCTTACAATATTCCCCAATGGATAAAAAAATACAAGTATTTGCTGAATTGTGTTTATATACTGGTTTTCTATAATATTTGTTTATTTGTATACTCATTTAAATAATCACAGTGTTTCTCTTTTGCAATTTAGTTTTAACTAACTGATGGTATGAGGGATCTTGGCTGAGAAATGAGAAAAAATAAACTTGCATTAATATTTGAGTTTTTTGAAGTGTCCCCGAATGTGCCTGGGACAGATTTTTGTTTGTTTTTTAAGTTATTATTTTCCTCCATAATTCAAAAGAAATATTTTGTTTCACTAAAATATAATTTTGTGATTTTTTTTTTAATTTAGTTTTTAGTTTTTTACTTTCTTGTTATTTGAATTACTATTGTGAATGTATGGATCATTTTGAGGACGACTGTATGCAGCTGTCATCAAAATTATTCATACGCCCCCATAAAAATGTTTATTCACAACCCTCATAAATGAATGAATAAATAAATGTTTGTACAAATAAATACATACAAATACACATAATAATAATGATAACAATAATAATCCTGCTCCATTTGAAACAGATTCTTTAATTGTTTTGTAACTGTATGTGAAGAGAGAATTTCTTATAAATATTCAAATTATTATTATTATTATTATAGAAAACATCATCATCATAACCATGATAATAATCGTGTATTTTCATTTAATTAAACAATAATAATAATAAAATAAACCTCCCTAGTAAAATGTTTTTTCCATAAAGATACAAATAATTAATTTGAGAATATGAATGAAAGACTAAATATATGTTTAATATGGCGTCAGGCTGACTGCCTGCTTTGAGGACAGGGAGGAGCTTTGGGTGCACAAGAGCAGGCTGAATGCAGCTGCAGCTCTGCTGTGTTTCAAAAAGGTGGAAAGAGTGCTGCGTTCGGTCCTTCTACCGCCTCCTTGCCGGCCTTCAGCTGTCTCACCTCCGACTCAGAAGAGCCGGACCGACCCTGAGACCCAGCTGCACCCTGGGCCCGGACGCCGCCATCACGGCCGATGCCGGCTCCACCACAGGTGCAGCTCGCTGAGCACAAAATACATCAAATACATCAAATAAAACCTTTTTCTTTTCTGAAGGTTCAGCAGGGACAAGTTTTTGGAAGCAGTAGAGGAAAATGTTTTACTGGATTAACTAGGTCATTTTTTAAAATTTAATAGAATATTCTAAAATAAAAAATCAAACATACATTTATATTGATCTTACTTTGTCATATTAATTTAGAAAAAAAAGTTTCCTTTTTGTAAAAAATGATCTTGATTCAGAAAAACAGAACATTTTCATTTAGTTTTATAAAAATTATTCCATTAATTCAGAAAAACAGATTTATTTTTAATTATCTCGTCAGTTCAGAAAAACGGAACATTTTTATTTTTGCAAAATAATCTTGATAATTCAGAAAAACAATGTTTTTGCATATTTATATATTTTAAGAAAATCTTGTTTATTCAAAAAACAAAATATTTTAATTTGTTTTTGTATAAATTGTCTTTAATTCATAAAAACTGATCATTTTTATTTATTTTTTTGTAAAAGTTGTCTCGTTAATTCATAAAAACTGAATATTTTTTATTTATTTTTGTTTAAAAAATATCTTCAGAAAAACAGAGTTTTTAATGATCTTGTTAATTCAGAAAAAACATTTTATAAATTTGTTTTTACTTATCTTGTTTTTAAAATTTTTAAAAATGAAAGGTTTTATTTTTGAAAGATAAAAGGGTTTTTATTGATTTTTTAAAAATGTTGTCATTGATTCATAAAAACTGGATATTTTTTATTTATTTTTGTTTAAAAAAATATCTTCAGAAAAACAGAGTTTTTAATGATCTTGTTAGGTCAGAAAAAAAACATTTTTATAAATTTGTTTTTTTTACTTATCTTGTTAATTTTTAAAAATGAAAGGTTTTATTTTTTGAAAAAATAAAGTTTTTATTGATTTTTAAAAATGTTGTCATTAATTCAGAAAAACTGAATTTTTTTTTTTTGTAAAAATTGTCTCATTAATTCAGAAAAACAGAAAATTTTATTCTTTTTTTTATCTTGTTAAATCCGAAAAACAGAACAAATTTATGTCTTTTAGATGAATACAATGTACTTCCGTAGTTATACACCAACAACATTTGGAAAAGACGGCTGACTCAGAAAACTCTAGATGCCATTATTACAGTTTATATCTCCTTTCTTCTCTCATCCAATCAGTGTTATCGCGGTGTTCGGCCGCGCAGGACATCAGACAGCGCTGCAGCGACCACGCCTGCCTGCAGAGGACGCTGCAGCTGCAGAGAAGAGGATGGTGACCGCAGCTTCATCTCCAAAGAGAGAAACGCCGCTGTCACCTGAGTGGAGCACACGTGGGGAGGAAGACGGAGGACTCGGTGAGTTCACTCATCTCAGCAGGACGTTGGTGTGATTCACTAACCTGATAACTTCCTAATGGTTCTGGTTCAACCCTGTAAAACGGGGGGTGGCGTTCACTCAGCTCACCTTTCCACCGGTTCAGGTGGTCAGGATTACTACACACATGTGGGAATGTACACGGATGTGCATTTAGAGTAACTTCTGCAGAAGTTACTCTGACCATGATGTGAAATGCTGCAGAAACCTGCGAATAGATGTTCTCTGCTTCTTACATCCACTCTGATCTAGAAGTTATAAAATGAGGAAATATGTTAAATGAATATGTATAAATGAATAAAAATGATAAAACAGAAAAAAGTCAGATAAAACAGTCTGTATATAATCATTTAAAACAGTTTTAGATGTTATGAAATACAATTATCATTAAATAAGATCAAAATACAAAATGTAGAACAAAAATAAAAATGATTAAAATTAAGAATAACATTCTTTGAAAAAGATATTGAATTCATGGAATAGATCAATTTATTTCATAGATATACACATATTTTATATAAATATATTAATCTTTATAGAAAAATACAAAATAATGAGTGTATATATAAATGTACATACAAAATTATGAATATTTTCTCAATTTAAATTCATTTTTAAATAACAAATAAAATAAAATCCATTAATAAAACAGATGTCAATAAAAATAAAATAAAATATGGAAATGAATCAAATAATTGTAGAATAAAATCTAATTTATTTACCAATGTAAAACATGTCATGTGTATTTAAATGTATAGAAAACCTGTGAAATTTAGAAATAAAATTAATTTATACATAGAATTATAAATAGAATTCTAAAACTGAATTTGGAAAATTATGAATGGTTTACACTCTCACACATATCGTATGTATAAATATATAGAAGCATATGAATATTGTTTTATATATTTTATATTTGTGAAACCATTAAATAAAACTATTAATAAGAAAAAAGGTAAATTGAGGTAAAATATAGCTGAAACTTATTTTTCTCCATAAATTTCAGGCTGTTTCTAAAGTTTTCTAAAAGGATAGTTCATTAGGTATAAACATCTTGTTAATGTACTTAATCTGTATACTGTATACTAAAACAAGAAGGAGATATGTGGTTTTTACTGGTTTGTCCCACTGGAGACCAGATGGATCTGGATCTGGGACCTGGACTAAGATGAGTCTGACACCCCTGGTTTAGAAGCGTATGTTTTGTAAATCAAATCATATGTGAAGTTAAAGTGTAATTCCTCTTTAATACCGTTTTTATTGCCCCCTTTGTTTTGTTTTGTGTAACCTTTGTAACTTCTAGAGAGCTGACTGTCATGGACTCCTCCCACCCCTCAGGTCCATGTAAGTGTGGAGTCTAACTTACTACAATGTCCTCTAACGACGTCTCTAGTGGCTGCATTCTGTTTTCTCCTCCTGCCTGATGAGCTTCGTATGCATGGAAACAGTTTCTGCTTCGTAGAGTCGACAGATGCCGTCCTGCAGCTTCCTTTGCAAACTACTGCAGTCATTGTTCGTGACTCTGGGAAATACAGTCAGACCATCAGTGAGTCATCTGTTCTGCTGCTTCTCTAGATGGGAGCCTGCTTCTCCAAAGTCTTCAATGGTTGTCCTCTGAAAATCTACTGCGCCGTCACCTGGATCTTACCTAAAACTAAAGGTGAGAAGACTGGTTTGCAACTTTACTGATCAGTTTTTATTTAAAGCAGAGAGATTTTTTAACAGCTCTTTATGATGCAAATTACAAATACTTTATCTGTTTAGATCAGCATCTTATACTTGGGACTGAAGAGGGCATCTACACTCTGAACCTAAATGAACTCCATGAAGATACACTAGAGAAGGTAGGAATCTGTTTATTATCTGCAATAGATGGTGGACCGGCTCTCCGGTCAGCATGTATCACATACACTGCCTGGACAAAAAAACTCCCCACCAAAAAAACAGGGTCAAACTCCAGCATTCTGATAAACTTCTGCAATGTTACGAGATTTATTTCCATCCTGAGTTGCATCACATTTTCTCCAAGACCTTGTACTGATGATGATGGAGTCCAACCTTTAGCATATCCAAAAAGGTTCTCCATGGGGTTCAGGTCTGGACTCAGTAGTGGCCAATCCATGGGGATCAGGTCTGGACTCAGTAGTGGCCAATCCATGGGGTTCAGGTCTGGACTCAGTGGTGGCCAATCCATGGGGATCAGGTCTGGACTATGTGGTGGCCAATCCATGGGGATCAGGTCTGGACTCAGTGGTGGCCAATCCATGGGGATTCAGGTCTGGACTGTGTGGTGGCCAATCCATGGGGATCAGGTCTGGACTCTATGGTGGCCAATCCATTGGGATCAGGTCTGGACTCCATGGGGATCAGGTCTGGACTCTGTGGTGGCCAATCCATGGGTTTCAGGTCTGGACTCTGTGGGGGCCAATCCATGGGGATCAGGTCTGGACTCCATGGGGATCAGGTCTGGACTCTGTGGTGGCCAATCCATGGGGTTCAGGTCTGGACTCTGTGGTGGCCAATCCATGGGGTTCATGTCTGGACTCTATGGTGGCCAATCCATGGGGTTCAGGTCTGGACTCTATGGTGACCAATCCATGGGGTTCAGGTCTGGACTCTATGGTGGCCAATCCATAGGGTTCAGGTCTCGACTCTATGGTGGTCAATCCATGGGGTTCAGGTCTGGACTCCGTGGTGGTCAATCCATGGGGTTCAGGTCTGGACTCCGTGGTGGTCAATCCATGGGGTTCAGGTCTGGACTCCGTGGTGGTCAATCCATAGGGTTCTGGACTCTGTGGTGGCCAATCCATGGGGATCAGGTCTGGACTCAGTGGTGGCCAATCCATGGGGATCAGGTCTGGACTCTGTGGTGGCCAATCCATAGGGTTCAGGTCTGGACTCTATGGTGGCCAATCCATGGGGATCAGGTCTGGACCCAGTGGTGGCCAATCCATGGGGATCAGGTCTGGACTCAGTGGTGGCCAATCCATAGGGATCAGGTCTGGACTCTATGGTGGCCAATCCATGGTGTTCAGGTCTGGACTCTGTGGTGGCCAATCCATGAGGATCAGGTCTGGACTCAGTGGTGGCCAATCCATAGGGATCAGGTCTGGACTCCATGGTGGCCAATCCATGGGGATCAGGTCTGGACTCTATGGTGGCCAATCCATGGTGTTCAGGTCTGGACTCTGTGGTGGCCAATCCATGAGGATCAGGTCTGGACTCAGTGGTAGCCAATCCATGGGCATCAGGTCTGACTCAGTGGTGGCCAATCCATAGGGTTCAGGTCTGGACTCTATGGTGGCCAATCCATGGGGATCAGGTCTGGACTCAGTGGTGGCCAATCCATAGGGTTCAGGTCTGGACTCTATGGTGGCCAATTCATGGGGATCAGATCTGGACTTTATGGTGGCCAATCCATGGTGTTCAGGTCTGGACTCTGTGGTGGCCAATCCATGGGGTTCAGGTCTTGACTCTGTGGTGGCCAATCCATAGGGTTCAGGTCTGGACTCAGTGGTAGCCAATCCATGGGGTTCAGGTCTGGACTCTGTGGTGGCCAATCCATGTGTGAACATGATGCAAAAAATAAAAACAACTTTCACCATCTGAGCCCCATGAATCCTGAATCCTGGCGCTGTCATCTTGAAATATGGCTGTGCCATCTGGGAATATGGAATAACCTGAACCAAGACCAAGACCTTGACCTAGACCTGGACCTAGACCTGACGAAGTGCAGCAACCCCAGATCATGGACTTCCCCCACAGACTTGTACAGTGGGCACTGGACATGATGGCTGCATCACTTCATCCTCTTCTTACCCTGATGCTCCATCACTCTGGAACTGGACTCATGAGACCACATGACCTTCTTCCATTGATCCAGAGTCCAGTCTTTATACTCTCTAGCAACCTGGAGCCTTTTCCTCCGGTTAGCTTCACAGATTTGTGGTTTTCTTGTGGCTACACAGCTGTTCAGTCTCCTTGAGTTCCCTTCACATCGTTCATGTGAAAATTAAACATAGCCCTGAGTTCTACTGTTGTTTTTCTTTGGTTTGATCTCACCTAACATTTAAGTGATCACCGCCCACACTCATTCAGAATATTTTCCAACCACATTTCTGCCTGGAAGACGATGGGTCCCCACTATCCATTCAGTTTTTAATAATGTGTTGGACAGTTCTGAGAGGTGGAGCTGAGCCCCCACCTCAATGCCCCCTTTTATGCTCTCAGCACCCCCTTTGAGAAACAGTATTCAAGAGCTTGAATACTTGTTTTTGTTGTTTTTAATTGTTTTACCAACCTCTGCCAAAGATCTATTTCACTTCCAGGTTTTATAGCAACAGTGTAGGAAAAATATTAGAGTGAATGCTCTGATCAGGACTGATGGATGGTCATATTTAACTCTGTAGGACATTATTCTTTTTTAATAGTCAACTCAGTGAACTACAGTGCAAAAGACTTGAAGGACTGACTGCTAACTTTGAACAGATGAGCCAGCAGCATTCACAGCCATTGACTCATTAGCCATGTTTGAACTAACAAGACTTCTTTCTTTCCACAGCTGCTCCCTCAGCGATGTACGTGGCTGTATGTTATGAACAATGTTCTGATGTCTGTATCAGGTAATGCATCTGTTGGAAAACAAAACAATGTTGTATGTGATCTGCTGCTATAAGCGAGTTTCCATTCGGGCAGGGAAGTCGTCCCAGCTTTATTCCCACAGCCTACCGGCACTGTTTGATCAGAGAGGTCATCTGCACAAGAAGCATGGCAGTCTGTCGCTCAGCACCAACCGCTTCACCGAGAGGATCAACCCCAGGTACCACAGGCCACTAGAGGTTCAGGATCTAAGTCCTCATGGGTACCACAGGCCACTAGAAGTTCAGGATCTAAGTCCTCGTGGGTGCCACTGGCCACTAGAAGTTCAGGATCTAAGTCCTCATGGGTACCACGGGCCACTAGAAGTTCAGGATCTAAGTCTGGATAGGTACCACAGGCCACTTAGGTTCAGGATCTAAGTCCTCATGGGTACCACGGGCCACTAGAAGTTCAGGATCTAAGTCCTCATGGGTACCACGGGCCACTAGAAGTTCAGGATCTAAGTCCTCATGGGTACCACGGGCCACTAGAAGTTCAGGATCTAAGTCCTCATGGGTACCACAGGCCACTAGAAGTTCAGGATCTAAGTCCTCATGGGTACCACAGGTCACTAGAGGTTCAGGATCTAAGTCCTCATGGGTACCACAGGCCACTAGAAGTTCAGGATCTAAGTCCTCATGGGTACCACAGGCCACTAGAAGTTCAGGATCTAAGTCCTCATGGGTACCACAGGCCACTAGAAGTTCAGGATCTAAGTCTCTTAGGGTACCACAGGCCACTATAAGTTCAAGATTTAAGTCCTCATGGGTACCACAGGCCACTAGAAGTTCAGGATCTAAGTCCTCATGGGTACCACAGGCCACTAGAGGTTCAGGATCTAAGTCCTCATGGGTACCACAGGCCACTAGAGGTTCAGGATCTAAGTCCTCATGGGTACCACAGGCCACTAGAGGTTCAGGATCTAAATCCTCGTGGGTACCACAGGCCACTAGAGGTTCAGGATCTAAGTCCTCATGGGTACCACAGGCCACTAGAGTTCAGGATCTAGGTCCTCATGGGTACCACAGGCCACTAGAGGTTTAGGATCTAAGTCCTCATGGGTACCACAGGCCACTAGAGGTTCAGGATCTAAATCCTCGTGGGTACCACAGGCCACTGGAGGTTCAGGATCTTAGTCAGAAGGGTACCACAGGGCACCATAAGTTAGGATCTAAGTCCTCATGGGTACCACAGGCCACTAGAGGTTCAGGATCTAAGTCAGGAAGGGTACCACAGGCCACTAGAAGTTCAGGATCTAAGTCCTCATGGGTACCACAGGCCACTAGAAGTTCAGGATCTAAGTCCTCATGGGTACCACAGGCCACTAGAAGTTCAGGATCTAAGTCCTCATGGGTACCACAGGCCACTAGAGGTTCAGGATCTAAGTTCTCATGGGTACCACAGGCCACTAGAGAGGTTCAAGATCTAAGTCCTCATGGGTACCACAGGCCACTAGAGGTTTAGGATCTAAGTCCTCATGGGTACCACAGGCCACTAGAAGTTCAGGATCTAAGTCCTCATGGGTACCTCAGGCCACTAGAAGTTCAGGATCTAAGTCCTCATGGGTACCACAGGCCACTAGAGGTTCAGGATCTAAGTCCTCATGGGTTTCACAGGCCACTAGAAGTTCAGGATCTAAGTCCTCATGGGTACCACAGGCCACTAGAGGTTCAGGATCTAAGTCCTCATGGGTACCACAGGCCACTAGAAGTTCAGGATCTAAAGTCCTCATGGGTACCACAGGCCACTAGAGGTTCAGGATCCTAAGTCCTCTGGGTACCACAGGCCACTAGAGGTTCAGGATCTAAGTCCTCGTGGGTACCACGGGCCACTAGGAGTTCAGGATCTAAGTCCTCAAGGGTACCACGGGCCACTATAAGTTCAGGATCTAAGTCCTCATGGGTACCACGGGCCACTAGAGGTTGGGATCTAAGTCATCATGGAGTACCACAGGCCACTAGAAGTTCAGGATCTAAGTCCTCATGGGTACCACAGGCCACTAGAGGTTCAGGATCTAAGTCCTCATGGGTACCACAAGGCCACTAGAGGTTCAGGATCTAAGTCCTCATGGGTACCACAGGCCACTAGAGGTTCAGGATCTAAGTCCTCATGGTTACCACAGGCCACTAGAGGTTCAGGATCTAAGTCCTCAAGGGTACCACAGGCCACTAGAGGTTCAGGATCTAAGTTCTCATGGGTACAGGCCACTAGAGGTTCAGGGATCTAAGTCCTCATGGGTACCACAGGCCACTAGAAGTTCAGGATCTAAGTCCTCATAGAACACCACAGGCCACTAGAAGTTCAGGATGTAAGTCCTCATGAGTACCACAGGCCACTGAAGTTCAGGATCCAAGTCCACATGGGTACCACAGGCCACTATAGAGTTCAGGATGTAAGTCCTCATGAGTGCCACAGGCCACTGAGGAGTTCAGGATTTAAGTCCTCATGGGTACCACAATTCCACTAGAGTTTCAGGATCTAAGTCCTCATGGGTACCACAGGCCACTAAAAGTTCAGGATCTAAGTCCTCATGGGTGGAAAGGGCCACTAGAAGTTCAGGATCCAAGTCCTCATGGGTACCACAGGCCACTAGAAGTTCAGGATCTAAGTCCTTATGGGTACCACAGGTCACTAGAAGTTCAGGATCTAAGTCCTCATGGGTACCACAGGCCACTAGAAGTTCAGGATCTAAGTCCTCATGGGTACCACAGGCCACTAGAAGTTCAGGATCTAAGTCCTCATGGGTACCACAGGCCACTAGAGGTTCAGGATTTAAGTCCTCA
>JALJCO010005699.1:0-256286 GCA_023101725.1 Atherinomorus stipes
GTGATAACTGCTTGCAGTTCTAGTTTTATTTGGTTTTACTGTCCATATAAATCTGTGTTTAACTGACTTTACTGTATCTCTCTGGTTGTTTAGTCTCTTTTCTGGTCGGTTTCAGTGAGAATATTCCACCTTTTCTTCATTTTCTGTTACAGATTTTCTGTTGGATTATCTATTAAACAGGTGCAATTGAGGCTAAGTTGTGAGTCAGTGGTTTAAAGACCTTCAGCACTAATCCAGCTGATTTATGTTCCTTTCATTATTACTTAACTGGCAGAACTGAGGATGGTGGAGTAATTAAATTAATTTAACAAGGCTAAATCTGATTAACCTGGGTCTAGCAGGGTGGCTTGTTTTTACTGGACATTAAAGATGATTTCTGTGTTGTGCTGAGGTGGCATGGACAAATGATGGGGAATCCTTTCACTGTTTTAACTGTTTAAATTTGTTTGCATTAGTCTATCTCAAAGCAAAGCTGGAAAGTACTGTGTCTTTTTAGATAAGGGAGCCAGTGAAAGAGTGGGAAAACGATTGGATTTGTTTGCCTCATTCAGCTGAGTGACAGCAGCTTTCCAGAGAGGTAATACCTCTTATAAATGTGGGAAACATGACAGCAAGATTTGCATAATTCTTAGATAACGGCTTTATTTTTGCAGATTGAAGTTGAATAACTGTAGCTGTTGTTCTGTTACATAAAGATGATTGAATGCATACGAGTATAATTATCTGCTGCTGTGTACAAATAACATTCATGTGCTGCTTGTGCATATAAGATAAAAAAAATAATCCAGATTTGAATTTAAAGATGCTATTTGAGGCACAGTGAGGAAGATGGTGTCTGTGTGATATTTAGGGTGTGTTGTGTGAAAAGGGGTGAGATCATCGGCCTGTTTAAGAGTCAGCTGCTTGACACGTATGTGGATCTCACAGTTTCCACATCATGTGATGCTGACTGCTGCTTCTGAAGATTTAGAGGCTTGTTAATGTCCCGTTACTGTAGCTCTTGTAGATGAGTCATTTGTTAACCATGTTTGTAAAATATTCAAATCCTTATGGGGGCACTCATGCAGCACGTAATGGGTGGATAGCACCATGTGAAAACACTTCTGTAATTCCTGTTTTTGCTCCGGAACGGCTCAGTAAAATCTTGTAATGCTGCAGTATGATGATGATCTCAGCATTACTGGGTTACTCTAAACTTTAAATGTTGTGACGCTGTTCAACTGGAAGCTCTTATGATTTTTTTTTAACCAAGGATATTTTGTATTTGACCTTTTCCATCCACTAAGGACGTCACTATCAAATATCTTCTTGGTCCGTTTATTGCCAAAGAAATAATCAAAATTTTAGGATTATTCTGCATTTAATTACTTTCCCAACACTATAGATGTTTAAATCTTAGGAATGTTTAATATAGGCTTTTTCTTCTTTCTTTTTTTACCAGTATACTACTGTATTTTGTCCAACTCTTAAATTCTGATATCTACCGATACATGTAGAGATCTGTGAGGTTGTATCTCTCATATTCTGAGAGATTTGAGTTTTGTAGGACATTGCTGTAAACCTGATGCAAGTAATATAAAATGATGAAGTTGGAAATTATATATTTCATTTTAATGGGATGTTAGGTGAACATCAGTGTCATTTAACCAAACTATCAAACATTTACTTTAACATAAAGTATCCTGCAAGTTGTGAAACATATTCAGGGTATTTCCTTCCTTCTCTCCAGCTTCTTATGTCACACTTCACTGGCTGGTGAGATGTGCTCCACTACGGCACCTCAGTTTAAACTTCATCACTGTCTCATCGTTTTTATGGACTCTGCAAGATCTGTAGTTTCAAGCCAGCATGTGTGTTTGCTTTGACGTACCTGCACTCAAAACACCTTTTCTCTCTCTTTGTGTGTTTTCCAGATGTACCACTCTGACCACGGTGTAGACTTTCCTGACCTCTCCTTCCAAATTCCAGGCAGGCCTGCAGAGCAGGACCCAGCAAACACCGTGTGAAACCAACAGCCAGAAAGCAGCGCTTCAACCGTCTTCAGCCACACAGGGCCTCCCTCAGCGGCTCCAGCTCCACTCCCGCCCTCCCCTCTTTTCCTTGGACCATGGACAGCCCTCCTAAACTATCTGGTGAGACCCTGATTGTGCATCACATTCCCCTGGTACACTGTCAGGTGTCGGGGGGGCGGCAAGGTGGCTGCGGGAGCTCGCTGAAGAGGAGCAACCCATTTAGCCCACCGGAGAACCTGGGCCTGAGTCGCACCACGTCCCTGCCGGAGAGGGATGTCCTCCAGAGAGAGGCTCTGCTCTACAGCAGCCTGATCCAGACCTCCAGCGGCTCCTGGGCCTCCCACAACGGAGGAAGAGAAAGGAAGGGTGGTGGGCGAGGGGGCAGCACGGCGAGCGATGATTCATCGTTTACCTCGAGCAATTCAGAGGACCAGCTGATTACAGCTCACACGTTACCCAGAGCCAAGCCGAGGAACAGGAACCCGCTGCGTCACAATCCATTCCTGCTGAACACTGAAGATGATGAGGATGAAGAAGAGGAAGATGATGGTGACAACCTCAACGGTTACCTGGAGGACTCTTCTTTTCACCTCCACAGTGACACAAACTCTGCGCTCGATGACAGGATCGCTCCCTTTCACCTGCACGACCTCGGCTTTGCCGCCGAGCCCTTCCTGCTGCACAGCTCGGTGGGAGGAAGCAGCCGGGAGTCGCTGAGAGGCGCAGCCTCCGATCTGTCCAACCACCTGGAGGACCTGGACATCCTGGGCCTGGACAGCCAGCGCCGCCACGGAAGCAGTGGCTCCAACATGTCCATGGACTGCGGAGAGCACGACTGGGGCGACGACGACGAAGAGGACGAAGATCACCCGATGAAGTGCGGCCGAAGCAGCAAGACGGGTTCCTACTCCTCCAGCTCCTCCACTCAGCACTGCTCCTGCTGCGTGCTGTCGCAGAACTACCCCCAGCACTTCCCCGAAACCTTCTCCGAGCCGTTCCCCGAGTTCCAGCAGGGCTACGGCAGCGACTCCTCCTGCAACAGCTCCGACGGCATCCTGGTCAACTTCAGCGCCATTTACAACAAGATGAACAACAGCATCCCGGAGAAGCAGCCTGCGCCCGGTCCCACCAACCTCAACAGCTCCACCGACCGCTCCTGCATCTCCTCCGCTTCCGACCTGCCAGGAAACCAGCACGACTCGGCCGGAGGGGCTTTTTACCTGGACCTTCACACCTCCCCGACCGAACCTCCCCGCACACAGGAGCAGACGTCCTGCCTTCCCAACGCCTTCCCTCAAATCCGCGAACCGCACCTGTCCACCTCCTCCACCTGCTCCTGCTCCATGGAGCACCAGGGGGCTCTGGACCTCGACGCCAACTGCAACTCCTACCACCCCCCTCACGCCGGCTCCTCCGGAGACCTTGCGTCCTGCCTGCAGAGTCAAGCCCGCCTTGTGGTCGCCACCCAGAACTACTACAAACTGGTCACCTGCGACCTTTCGTCCCAGTCGTCCCCGAGTCCCGCCGGCTCCTCGGTCAACAGCTGCTCCGATGAGCACAGCAAAGGCAGCCCCACCCCGACGCAGCCCAGCGAGTACTTCCTGTTCCGGCAGCGGGCCGACGAGGAGGGACTGGAGGAAGCGGACGAAGATGGAGAGTCACCTCAAGTGAGTAGTCCTCACGATTCGCAAGCTATTTATCAGGATTAATATGATATAATAAGAATTTATTTCTTGATTTGAATGAAAATGTTTTATTAGGTGCAGCATCCTCTTTGGGAAAATATGAAGTTTTTTTTGCACCTTCTTCAACAGTAATTCCTCAAAGTGAAGATTTGCTTGACTCTGATGATGCAGTATCTTAGGGATGGGTACTGATAGGTACCAATAAAAGTACCGAATTCGATACCCATCCCTAATCATAATATTAATTTCTTTCTGAGATGAATTATGTTCCACTGTCAGAGAAATGCTTCACAAGAAGCCTTTCATATAAATTCCTCAGATATGTCACATATCCTTTACCCAGGATACGAATTATTACCTTCTGGTAGAAGGTATCGGGTCCAAAATCAGGTCCTTTATCTCCACTTCTATCAGAATTTTGAATGATCTAAGATTGTGCAGATTTGTGGCCGCAGGGTTGTGCAATATCTCTCTTAGGCCCTGATTTGCAAAGAATCCAAGTAAAGATCGCTAATTTATTCACCCCGCTGATAAATTGCGTGCGTTGTCTTGGGAAGTTCAGAAGAGCATACGGAAAACGAAAATGAAATTCGACCTGACAGAGAGATTAGTTTCAGAGATATAATATGAGGCAAATAAAAAATAGAATATAAGATAAATTTAATAACTATAAATAAAAACAATGCAGCAGGTGTCCCTGTGGGTCGTAAGAAGAGGCCAGTTTAAGGACATGAATAAGGAGACTCTGTTGATGATGGTCTGATATTATGCATGCAGTGCGCACTCTATGGCACAATGCCAGGTGCTGGACCTACGTAATTGCCCCCCACCCTATGCAAAACTGAGTAAAAATATAGTATTAATAGTAGGGCTGGGAAAAAAAATCGATACACTGAAATATCGCGTTTTTCATGTGCTGATCTCGTATCAATCTATAAAAATGTGGTATCGATCTATTTTACTAATGAAATCTCGCGAGATTTCACCGTTACCTTACGAAATCTCGCGAGATTTTGTGGGTAAAATAGATCAACATTGCATTTTTGAATCTCTATATGAAATCTGCATATGAAAATATCGCAATATTTCAGTGTGCCGATTTTTTTTTCCCAGCCCTAATCAATAGTTTGTGCTACGTTACTGGTTATTTTCACTGAGTTTTCTGTGGGGTGGGGGCCAACTTCACGCTGGACAGCAACCTTAGAGCAGCAGCAGTGTGGGGAGGAGGAGCGCACAGGTAACTGATCCGAATGTAAAAATATGCTATTGGCAAAAAATAAAAGAAAATAAAAAGACATAATTAATGTCGGCTCTCACTACCATGATGCTGCAGCTGCACATGTTCTGATTCATCGGTCCAGAATAACCTGTGTTAAATAGTGATGGTGATTGTTATTCAATTAAATAATGAAAACTTGACGTGTCACTTGCACACCTCATGAGAAATTATTTTTACCAGTGCTGTATGTCTGCAGTCCTGCAGCAGCATTCTTTCAGCCATTTGTGCATAAAGTTGCCAGTTAACACCTGCTTTTGAGATGTGCTAAATTACACGCAATTTTTTGCGCCCGCTTTCCGTTGCACGGTTGATAAATCACATTGCGTGTGTTAAGCTCAGTTGTTTGCATAATCTCCTCCCAATATTTTGCACGTTCTGGTAGAAACACACAGATTGCATATTCATCTACAGCAGACACGCAAAATGGATAGCGGGGTTATTTTGCCCATTAACAGGCGTAAACCTCCTTTTGCCCTGCTTTGTAAATCAGCTCCTATGAATTATTGCATGTGTAATGAATTTACTAATTAAATCTCACGAGATTTTGTCGTTCCGTTATGAAATCTTGCGGCTTTTCGTGAAATCTCGCAAGATTTTTTAAGAGAACGATGAAATCTCACGAGATTTCATTGGTAAACTGCGCGTTTTAAAATATCAGTACGAAATCTGCATATGAAAATATTGCGATATTTCAGTGTATTAATATTTTTTCCCAGCCCTAGTAATGAAGATAATGCTTGTTTTAGCTCGTGCAAACCTTTCATAAATCAGGGCCTTAGAGTGGTGGGGTTGTGCAATAGCTCCATGTTTTCCCAATCAGTGTTGTTTGTTTTTGATGTGTTATTATGTACATTGATGTAAATTCACTGTTGTTTTTTGTTGATTTAGTGCAGTCTATGTAACAACATGAGAGTCCAAGACAAATTCCACCTTGGGGACAATAAAGCATATCGTATCGTACGGTATCTGTCCTGTCTAGGCTGAATCATGACTGAAGGCCCTGGGACAATGACAGTAATCCTGAGTCTAAAATAGCAGTGACGCTGACTCTAGTCTGGCACTGGCTGGTTTTAGACCACTGTCCCCACCCATGCCGTCACATCTCAGGATTATTTTAGCAGTTGCATGTAGCAGGAGGAGATTCATGTTGGTGACAGTCAAACAGATCCCACCATGGTGCAGATTAACCGGATTAAACTGTTTAGTTTATTAAAACCTTCTAATTCTTTGTTTTTCTCTTCATTCAGCGAGAAGATGATGATGAGGATGATGACAATGATGAGGACAAAGAGGAGACCAACCAGGAGGCAGCCAGTGGTGCGGAAGCTGCTCCTGCCATGATCGAAGGCCAGGTGTACGTCAACATTTCTCCGCCCACGGACGGACGGGGCGTTGTCGGCGGCAGAGCCCCCCCTGGAAGCCGCCCCCGGTCTCGCAGCTACGATCGCAACCTGGACAAGTCTCCGTCTCCGCGGCTCGGCTCTCTGGAGCGCATGCTGAGCTGCCCCGTCCGGCTGAGCGAGGGCGCCGCCCCCACCCCGCCTCCTCCACCTCGCGTCACCTCCTTCGCAGAGATCGCCAGAAGCAAACGGAGACACGGGGGCGCGGGGGGATCCCCTCGCTGAAGTCGGCCGCAGACCCTTTCGCCTCCAGTTACTCCACCCACTCGCACTCCTCCGTGGATTTCTCTCCCATCCTGGAGCAGCGGGTGGAGACGGCCAGTCCAACGCTGTCTCCTGTTCCCTTCACCAGATGCTACAGTCAGGGAAGCATCCACCGACACCTGGAAGGAGCGAGGGAGACCCGGGCCAAGGCAGAAGGTAGGTCTCTCTAATGCTGAAACAACTTTTCTAGGTTTTCGTTTCAGTCAGAGTTCTGGAGAAGTCGCAACTAATCTGAAAACAAGTAGGAAACAACTTCCTGTTGATAAAGAGACTTTGCTTTGATCTGGAGTTGTTTCTGTCTACGTGATGATGATGATGGTGATTATGGTAGTCGTAGTCACGATTTGGTTCTTTAACTTAAAGCTGTAGAGCAAGATGGCAGTTTGCTGTGATTCTTGGTTATTTTTAAATGGTTAAATACAATTAAATCCATAGTTTTATTAGTTGAAGACTGCTGCTTCAGTTATCAAACAGAAATATTCCTTTTAACTGCCTCTCTGTCCTTATTCAATCTATTAATGCATGAATTTATTTACAGTCATACTAAATAAATACATTTAAAAAAAAACGCCAAAAAAGATAATGGCTGGAATAAAACGAAATGCAATTAAATATCAAATAAATTACAATAAGTGAATAATAAAATTAGGGGTGCACGAGAACCTTTTTTAAAAAACGATTTCGATAACCGATAAATTTCAGCTCCTAAAGGCCGATACCTATAACTGATGACCGATAACACACATGCATACCTTATCATGATATCAGTACCGTTAACAAAACCAAAAAGACTTTTCATTCTTTAAATGAAGAAATATTTATTTTTTCCTGTGAAAAACTATCAGCAAGCCTCTCAAACATTTTCTAAAAGATATCAAACAAAACTATTTGATATCTCAAATGCACATCAACTTAAATAAGGAGCATTGCTTACTGATAGAAAAATAAAAGCTCCTTGAACTGATGCAAATACATGCATCAGGGTTTCAAACTGAAAAAGTACGATCAAGTAAAAGAAAAAAAACAGTAAATGATGCTGACAAGTTAGATTCAAACATTTATTGGATGTTAACACAATCTGAAAAAAAATATTTGTAAACAACAATAAATTCCATCTCATAATGGAATGATGTAATAATTTCCTGTTCTCGGCCCGATAATTATCGTGCACCCCTAAATTAAATGATAAATAAAATGAAATAATTGCATGATAGCAATAAATCAATAAAATGAAAATAAATAGAATAAAAAAACAGATGAAAGTAGTTTGTTCAAATAAAAGCTGCCTCATGGCTGCAGTGATGCACTTTTGAGTATCGGTGATTATTCTCTGTAGTTGGGTGAAAAAAGGTCAAGAGACGAAGAAAACTGATCCTCAGAAAGAGCCGTTAGCAGACTGCAGCTTGTCTTTAGCCAGAGAGAAATTAGATTTACTCTGTAAATAAAAATGGTCATAAAAGAATAGTTGTGTGACGTATGTGTGATGTAGGCTTTCTGTTTGTGGACATGAGACGGTGTCCTCTTGTCAGGACATTTTGTGGACAGACTGATGCAGAATGCCTTTTAGCTTTAGCAGGAATGGAAGGTTTAAGTGGGCCAAATGTGCTCTGCATAACAAGTGAGGGGAGAAGATAATGATGCAGACCCCCCCCCCCCCCCCCCCCACCACGCTCTATATAAGCATACCGAGCTCTGTGGAGGTCTGCTGTGTTTGTGTTTCTCTGTTTGCACGTCATTGTAGTCGAAGGCGCCCAGAGGCCTGAATTATCCCAAAACACGGACTCTGCTGCTCGTTGTAATTCAGCGAGACGTCTCACCTAAGAGACACCTGACTCCCGTGTCCTCCAGCTTTTCCTGTTCTACCTGAGGATGTGCTGAACTCAGACGTCTGGGTACTCTAAGCATGTTGACTTGAGAACATTTCAGTAGCAGTTTGGTCCACGTCTGACCTTGTAAAAACCAAAGCGTCTCCAAACGACAGATGCGCCTCCTTTTTTCTGTCATGATGAACTTTCCTCGTCCGTTTTCACCGCTCAGCATCTTCAATAACACGGTGCTCTGCTGCATGTTTAGCGGTGCAGCAGTGAAAAGGGTCCCCCTTTAAACAGATCCCTGCTGCACTACGTTGTTCTGACTGTTTTAACATCTGCCTGCTTTAGATGACAAATTCATTTAACAAAAATAAAACAAAACGGTTTTTAAGATGAGCCTGTGTACTTTCTAGTCCTACTATCATTGTTGGTTTTTTCATCCATAATAATAGTGTTTCATTATTATAATATCTTAATATGTGGTGGTAGTGATTAATTTCTGTACTCAGGGTTCCCACAGGATCTTAAAAAGTCTTGGATTCACAAATCTGCATTTAATACCTTAAAAAGTCCTTAAATTTGACAGTTCTGGTCTTAAATTTCATATTGTAGGTCTTAAATTACATTACACTCTGACAGATTTCCATCATTTAGAAAAATGACAGCCAAAAACCAAAACGATACAAAACAAATATAAACAAAACCACGTTTTTCTCAACCAATAAATCTTGAAGAGGAGATCAGGGCAGGTCTTTGCACAGCCGTCACCTTTCAGCCTGAGGTTTATGTGTTTGCCGAAACGTCTTTTTTACCTTTTTAGAAGAAAATTTCAAACGAGGTACCAATGATAGGCGTAGGTAATGATGGCCAAAATGTTGTTCAATCTATATTTTTGACAAAGTCTTTATAAATGTAGAGGGATCTGTGAGTGTAGCTATGAAGTGGGCATTAAATTCTGTTCCAAGTGGTCTTAAAAGTCTTTAGAAGTCTTAAATTTAACTTGTTGAATTGCGTAGGAACCCTGTGTACTGTTCTGCAGCATACGTGAGCAAAGATGGCCTTACAACCTATTTGGGAAACTGTTACTGGACAAAGTCATTTGAAGAGAGGATGTCAGAAAGCTGATAAATCCTCCCGTTGTTCATCTTTCAGGATGCAGAAGATGAGTTTTGTTTTAAAGAAGGTGGATCAGTTTTTTGATGCTGGCGACAGGCAGCACTAGTCAGTCTCAGCTGTTTGCTGTGTTGGTGGTTAGATAAACACACACACACTTACCAGCACACCCATTCTTGGAATTCCTTTAGAGTCGGACCATTTACGTCAGGAATGAAGGTACAAGAGGTGGAATCTCCCCCAAAGCCTCAGCTGCCCTGCTTTTATCATTTCCCCCTACTATTAACTCAAAAATGAGGAGTTCTGAAACATAAAAGGATTATTTAGCCATAATCTTGTTACTTAACAATTAATTAACAAATGACTCTCCCCCAGGTTCCTCTCCTTTTTTATTTGGGTGAGACAGAGCGGGCGTTAGTGCTGCTGCATTTCCCTCTGATCATATCAGACTCCTAATAGAGCTCTTAGTGGTTTCTGTGAACAAGCAGATGGTGTAAAATTAGATTGTTTCCATGACAAAAGCCCCAAACACAATGGACCCCGAGGTCACCATCGTCTGCTCCCACGTCTAATTTTCTGCATCATTTACACAAAAAACAAGCAAGTAAATGCCTGCAAAGCTGTTTTAAATCACTCTGATGCTAATGTGCCCATTTCCAAAAGGACAATAGGAATTTTAAATGAATATTAGTGAATATTCCGTATCCGATACCAGTATTGGATATCAGACAGATATTGGTTTAAAAAAAAAAAAAAAAAAAACGGGGCTTGGATCAGATCAGAATGTGTCAAAATTTGCCGATCCTGGAAATCCATTCCAGCTTTTCTTTCAAGCACTTTTTCCTGACTGGGTCTTGATTTACCTGTAATTGTTTTATATATTATTATGTTTATAAGTTTAAAAATTCATCATACCCATTAGCAAATAATAAATGGTTCAGTTTTTCCTCATGCTTACTGTTATGAACTTATTTCATTAACCTGTTAAACTGTATTTTTAGAGGTGAGGTTTCACAAGACAAACATAGCTAACATAAACCAGAACAAAATCAATGGGCTTTAATGGGAAACAAAGGTGCAGTACTAAGTTCAGGAAGTAGTGGAG
Source organism: Atherinomorus stipes (assembly GCA_023101725.1). Taxonomy (NCBI): domain Eukaryota; kingdom Metazoa; phylum Chordata; class Actinopteri; order Atheriniformes; family Atherinidae; genus Atherinomorus; species Atherinomorus stipes. Next base: position 10,670 of record JALJCO010005699.1, read on the forward strand.
CTGTGCATAAAGCCTATTATCAGATCAATATGCAGAATCTTTGGCCTAAAACACAGATAAGTATCTGTATCAGGCATCAGCTGATACTTTACACGTGGTGGTATTGGTATCGAAAGTGAAAAGTGGGATCAGGATAGCCCCAGTTAATAATATATAGAGTGAGAGCTTACAGATATTTACCTTCATAATACAGATGATGTTGTTTTTGTTTGTTTCTTAGCATTAAATCAGGTGTAAGTTTGTACTGACAACAAAAATCCAGATTGTGAAAACCAGAGTAGATAATGATTTAAAAAAAAATTTTGGGGGGGGGGTGATTTAATACAATACAAATACAACAGTAACCCCCCCCCCCAGCCTCTATCAATGTAGACAAAACACAAAAAAACTACAACAGAATTAGACACAGAAAATGATTCTAGACAAAGTCAACACAACACAAAGTAATCACTACATTGAAGTCATAATTGGTTAACAAATGAAGCAATAATTTTGGGGGAGTGGATGGCTCAGTGGTAGCGTCGTGGGCTTGGGCGTGGAGGACCCGGGTTCGATTCCCTGACACGACTCCTGGGTGAACCACTGTGGACCCCTGAGCAAGGTCCTTAACCCCCCACCAACTGCTCTCCGGGCGCTTTAAGTAGCAGCCCACTGCTCTCTGATACTCACAGTACAGAGATAGAGATGGTGAAATGCAGGGCTCTAATTTCCCCTCGGGGATCATACAAGTATAAAAAAAGAAAAAAAGAAAAAAAAAAAGCAATAATAGCTGAATAAAATGCAAACAAATAAGCACTTTTCTGTATTTACCCACAAAAATGACAGCTTGCTTCTCTCCACCATGTAACCCTTTAAGTATTTTGCGTATTTGCCCCACTTTGCTTCGTATAGATCCAATGTACCCCGTTTATGACATTTTTTCAAATGCTGCGACTCATGCCATCTCCACAGCCCATGGGCACCTCCTCCGTCTTCCATCCTCTGACAGGTTTTTGTCTACCAATCATAAGACTGGTTTGGATATAGATTTTACTATGTTTATCCTCTCCTACCAGAACTGAATCATCAGCCAGAATAAATAATCTAGGGCTAAATAAATGGCATTTGTATCTCTGTGATCTCACACAAATTATCATAAATATTGGTCCAGCATTGCTGGACTTTATCACATGACCATAAAACATGAACAAAATTGGCTTCCTCAGATTTGCATCGCCAACAATCTGATGTGGGTAAAAGCCCTAATCTAAATAATCTGGAGGGAGTCCAATGAAAACAATGTATAATTTTGAATTGAATAAGACGAGTTCTTGCATCCCTTAAGACATTTTACAAATTCTATTCCAATCTTTATCTCTGAATGTCAGGTTCAGATCCCGTTTCCATGCCTTCTGCAAAGCTGAAAGGGGCCCGTAGCCAAGGGTCTGAATCAGCACAGCTGCCCCGTGCCCCTTTCCATAAGTCTTTACAATTTTATCTAGGAATTCTGCATTTTGGGGAACCGCCGCTGCAGACCCAAACATCCCCACCAGCATATGTCGATAATCTGTGATTTTAAATGATTGAAAATGCCCTCATATTTCCTTTTTTAGAACTTTATGCACAAAAAATGTTGTATCAAGGTGTGTTATTGGTTGTAAATGGCAGGTAGTGTTGTACTTATTTGTTGAACCAAGAACAAAAGAGCACTTCCCCGCCATTTTCACTGAAGCAAGATCAAAGTAATGTTTGATATCTTGAATCGAGCTCCAAACAATAAGTGTTATTTTATGTTTTAAGCTCTTTAACAGTAGCTGGAGTGGGAAGGGGGAACTAAAGATGATTCATGGAGGAAAAGAGGGGAAATTGATCAGATTATTCTTGACTTTATATCAATGTATCCTGAAAGACTGATGACTTAACTATACGCCTATAATGAGATGCTGTGCAGCATCTCAGATTATATATTATTCATTGGACTTCACTCAGCTGTGCCGTTTCACTGCAGCCTTCTTTAAAAGCCTCAGGGAGACAGCTTGCTCGCTAATGATGCTAACACGAAGCACAGAGCTGCGAAGGAGAAGCTGTGGCTGTCTGATGGATTCAGATGTGGGAGAGGAGACCAGGCAGGGGAAAGAGGGAGGAGACTCTGGAAAATGTTAGAATAGAGGGATGATGAAGCAGAGAGGAAGGCTTCCTCCTCAGTCCCCTGACAGCAGCTCGATGTCGCCACCTGTGGCGGAGAGGCAGCACTGCGCCCGGCTCAGGTGGCAGCGGTGGGCCGGCCTTCGGGTGACAAACAGCTTGCGCAACGCTGCAGACGTCACGCACACTCCTGTCTGTCATGCAGCACCCTGGATCTGGGAGAACACACACACACATGAAAACACACAGTTTACGGAGTCAGTGCAGGAAAGGCTTCTTCTTCATGGTTTCTCTCCTGACGCAGGGCTTTCAGGTTTAGTTCATGCGAGTGTGTCTTTGGGTGGGTAGCTTGTCTGTGTGTGTGTGTGTGTGTGTGCATGTGGGCCTGACAGTGCAGTATGGCTGTCTGTGATAAGGCCTGTTGAGCTTTGTGGTGTTTTTGGTTTCAGTTATAACCTTTGGTATTTATAAAGTATTTCCTGAAATGATTGTAGATTAATTGTTTTGTCAATCAACAGAAAATAAACTGTAAAGCCTTTATTAGTTAACTGATTTCAGCCTATTGTTTTATATTAATGTGAATTTTTAAATGGATTATCAGCATGTTTTAGGTTGTTTAGCATTTTACTGTTAAACTGGATTTTTTTTCTCTGCATAATAAACACTGTTAACAGGAAAACAACCATATCAGGTTGTTTTCCTGTTAACACTCATATTGTGGGCAGTGCTCATAGAATTTCTTTATATTTTGCACAAATTGTTGATTATAACTGTAACTACTGAAATTTTGAAGGTCTGAGAATAGTGTGACCTTAATGATACCTTGGTGGAAGATTTTTATTAAGTATTAATGCACCAGCATGCACTTGTTAAGGTGGTGTTGTCTGTCAAGGCTAGGGCTGGGCGGTGTTGCAAATTTTACATATCACTTTTAAAAAAAAATTTTTTTTTTTTAAACTACTGGTTTTACAGTATTTGACTGTGTGTGTGTGTGTGTGTGTATTATTATATATATATATATATATATATATATATATATATATAAAAACAGCTGCACACTGGCTGCTACCGCTGAATGGTAAATACAGGATGCTACTGCTTTGGAAATAATAAATACACATTGCTCCATCTTGTGAATTAGTTTGTAAAGCATGCTACTGTACCATGTTTGGTATGTTCACATCCTGAACGTGCAGGACATACGTGGAATCCAAAGTTTTCACCATTGTTTTGACGCTGTCTTTCTTTGCGGTATTTATATTAGTCCAGGTGAAATATGATTATCTTGATCACTGCTTTCTCTTTTTCTCATATCCATTCCCGAATCAAGACGTTCTCTTGGTACTTTAAAACGTGTCGTCAGCTAAGCTAGCTGCTAATGTTACCACCACCAGCTAACACTTTTACTCGACAGCATTTGCAAGCAGTTGTTTGATCCGCCTCCAATCTTTTACTGCCTGAAAAACTTCACCAGCATTTTTACATGTGGGGTTTGTGTCCAGCAGTGAAATGGGTCCCTACTGAAACACTTTCCTACTGCGCATGATCTGGGCTGTTCACCGGTATAGCAGTATATGAAAAATCCTTTTAACAAAAATAAAAACCTGTTTTTGGTACTAACTGGTATACCACACAGCCCTAGTCATGGCGGCAATATTTTTGTTTTTTCTGATCAACCCACAGTTACACATACCTGCTTTTCAAATTTTTATTAAATTCAAAGTTTTTGCAACACATATGAGCTTAGATGGTTATCTAACCTGCAGCTTGTCTGGTTGGCTGAAGCGTACAATTGCGATGTGGTCGTTCTAGTTCTGAAAATGAAGTGACTGATCTAAAATTTGGATATAATCAGGCTTTTTTCTAAAATGAAATGACACTACAAACGCTATACTTGATGTGTGAGGTACTGTTAAAAAAAGAAAATCTAGTTTAATAGAACGTCTGCAAAAACGTGTATTTATGACAGTAGTAATAAATTGTTCTTGTTTCTTCTCGACTTCGTTCACCAACTAACCGGTTCTTCCTCCTGTTGTGTCTCTGTGCTGTCAGGTGGTCTTTCCAGCTCCTCGGACAGCCGGCAGCCGGTGGTCCGCTACAGCAAAGATCAGCGGCCCACCACCCTCCCCATCCAGCCCTTCACCTTCCACCACCAGTTCACGTCCAAGCCCCCTCAGCCCAAGCCTCTGCTGCCCCTGCTGACCGGCTACCACCCTGGCATGCAGGCCCGCTCCAGCTCGGGCTCCGGTTCGGGGTCCGGCTCCGGAGGTCCGGTGGGGGAGGACGGCGACGACGCGGCTGAAAATAACCAGCACCAGTACCCGGGTCCTCTCAGCACAGCAGCGCCTCTGGATTCGGTGCGGCCCTCGCCTCTCGGGAGCTACTCCCCGGTTCGTCTCCAGGGGGTGACCAGCTCTGGGACTTGTTCCACCTGCACCCCCAGCCCCCAGCCCGCACACAGCCTCTCCTGCCCGCTTTCAACAGGCCTGGACTCGCTTCTCACCCCCCCAACGGGAAAACATGGAGGCGGTTCGACTCCACTGCCGCCCACACCTCCGCCTCCATCGCTGGGGGTGAAGAGAGGGGTGGTGCCGCCAACGCTGCCCGCAGTGCAGGGACAGTGTTTCCACCGTGGAGCTCTGCATGGCTTACCCTCACTTCAGAGTGACACGCTGAGCCCACTGGGCTGTCTGGACTCTGGGAAGCAGGTGGAGGGGGGCAAAGGACCCGGAGCCAGACCACCAAACGGTAGGTTCACAACGAAACCAGGGAGGAAATGCTGCTCATCACAAACCACAGTCTGACCTGAACATCACTGAAACTGAATTTATAAATGAAAATCTCCATTATTATTATCATACAAGATTATCTAGGTTCACTAAAGATTAATTTATACTGTACACATCTTAGATTTTGTGACTTTATCCATCATTTTAGTTTGGCCGTTCTGTATCAGTAGTCTATATTTCCTTTTGAGTCTCATCAAGACAAACTTTCACACAAAAAGAAACGTAATGCTCAGTTTGAGTCATAAAGGATTGTACACCCTCAGTTCTCTGGTTTTATGTATCAGAGCAAAACAAAAAATCTGGTTCTCATAAATAGATCCTCAGATGAACACAAGGTGACATTAAACTGTTTCTCAAATGGGGGTACGTGTACCCCTGGGGGTCCCTGAAGGCATTCCAGGGCTTACGTGAAATTTGTTAATCTGTTTTTCGAATAACTGAAGAAATATCCTTTGATAAAGTTTATCTAATAAAGATTTCAATAAATGTAAGTGTACGTTCATAAACTGAGTTTAAACTTAGTTTGACACTATTTTATTAAAAACCTGTCTTCCACGTACCGGCATAGTTTGACCCGACCTGTTACGAGCCAAATTACACCAAATGTCAATCACTGTCACCTTGACAACAGAAACAATGGAACTGTGACTGAAGCCTCGTAGAAAATCTAACTGAAAAGAAAGAGGGCAAAGGGCCAAAGAAGACAAAATTACCATTATTTTTCATGGTTCCAGTTTAATAAACCAGACACAAATGACACAGTGCAGTATGTTTTTCTTTTAATCTGTTTTTCCAACCAAAAATATTTGTGATAGATAGGGGTGTAGGTTGAAAATGTATTTCACAATGGGTACTTTGGTTGAGAACCACTGGTATATTACACTTCAGTTATTTACCACAAACTGAGCCAGAACACTGAAGCGATGTGGAAAAACCAAACGATCCAACAGCTTGTAGAACCACTTCTACCAACAGTAACTTGAAGTAACTGTTTTCCGTGTGAGTTTGTCGGGTTTTCACACCGTTGTGGAGGAATTGTGGTCCACTCAGTTTTAAAATGTTGCTTCAGTTCTTTGAGCTTTGCAGCATTTGTTTCTGCACAGATTGTCGTCTTCATTTCCCACTTTCAGGCAGGAGGTTTGGACTTTGAACCGTTGCAACACCTTGATTATTTTCTTCCTCAGTCATTCAGTTGTAATTCTGCTGTTGTGTTTAAGATCAATGTCCTGTTGCATGAGCCAGTTCAGTCCAATTTTTCAGTCTCTTTTATTTACACACACAATACATTGATGTACACGAGCTGTCTCCCCCCATATTGGGGAAGCGCCACACAAATTTTTGTGCACTAGGTCACCCAGAAAGCTATTTAAAGCTTCAGGGAGCCTGAGTACATAAGGCAAGGCAAGTTTATTTGTATAGCAGAACAATTCAAAGTGCTTTACATAAAACATAAGTGAAAGGGGGAAAAAAAAAAAAATAGAAGCATGATTCAAAATTAAAAACATTTAAGATTAAAAAGAGAGAATATAGAGATTTGCGGATTTTAACTTTTGAGTAAAATCTACATAAATGCAGCTGAGAACAGGTGGGCCTTCAGCCTGGATTTAAATAAACCAACTAACATAAAGAGAATACAAGAGACCGTCAAGTAAAAACAATACCGAGACAGAACTAACTTATACATTACGATGCACATAATGGACATAAGACAACGTAGACCCCATAAATCCAGTTATTTTGTACATGTAGGTGTAGAATGTTACTTATGTAAATTGCTGTGGAGTAAATGAAGAGCTGATTGATAACTGATGAGCTCTAATTCTAAGAATTTAACAATTAGATTTCAACTCTTTCAAATTCTCCTCAAGCTCATTCCAGATCTGCTGGTAATGGTACTCTGGTAAGCTGGTACTCTTAAGTCTTTTGTTTGATAATTTGGTGCATGATGCAGGCATTATGAAATCGATTTAAGTCAGTTGGGAGGACACCCAATTCTAATTTTGGCCAAGATTACTCTCAGGCAGGTGGACTCACATTTGCCTCATGAAGGACTTTAAAGTCCACTCAGCCACTAAGGTTTCCAGGCTCTGTGGCTGCAGATTAAACCCACATCATCAGCTCTCTACCTCCACGCTTGACAGCTGTTATAAGGTGTTTGTGCTGATATGCTGTGTTTGGTTTCCCAGTACCGCTGCACATTATAAACAAACATGTCCACTTTTGTCGGCTCTGTTCAAAAGACATCGTCTCACAAGTCTTGTGGTTTGTTGAGGTGCAGCTTTGCAAACCTAAGCTGTGCGGCCATGTTGCTTTCAGAAAGAAGAGACTTTCTCCTGCAGCTCTTCCATGTAAGCCGGACTTGTTCAGCCTCACAGAGCCCTGGAGGGTCGGAGGTGTAGATCATAAGCTGAACTTGCTGGAATGTCCTCTCAGTTTTTTTTTTCCCACTTACGAATAATATTTTTCTCTGTAGAATGATGGAGCAAAATATGTGGAAATAACTTGTAGCATTTTCCAGTTTAATAGACAGCAACAGTTATTTCTCTAAAATCATCAGGTCAGCACATCTGGATGCTGCAGACCAGCAAACGGCCAGCAAGAACCAGATGTTATTTTGTCTGATTCATAAAATCTCCTGATAAGGAGGGTGTTTCTTCCTTTCTTCATGACTTGGTTGGTTGCAGCTGTGAACGAGCTCAGACATGAACTGGGACAAGTTTAGAGTTGTTGTACTTGAAGAGAAACTCCTGTACGTTCTTACTTCTCTTTCTCTTCTCTCCATTCCTGCATGAACTCAAACCTTTTCCTGTCCTCCCGTCACCGTTTCCACGTCGCCCTCCTTCATCATTTTCCATCCTCTAACCCCGGCCTGACCCCCACCATCATTACAACCCTAACACCCCCAACAGCACACCACCTCTCTCCTCAGGCTCTCAAATGGAAGGAGTACCGTCGTCGGAACCCTCTGGGGGTGGAGAGGGTCTCTGGGGGCCACTCGTCCGGGAGCATGGAGCTCAGACGGGGCGGGGGAACACAACCCGCTAGACGCAATGTGTTCGATTTCCCTTCAGCTCACTCGGGCCACGCACTGGGACGACTTAATGGTGCTCGATGTGGATTATTAGATTTTAAATAATAGATTTTAAACTTTATAACCTCTTTAGGGAGCTCAAGGTCCACAGATAGTGTTTTTAAAAGATGTAAAATATGTGTAATTCTATTGATAACTGTTTTATTTACAATTTGATATTTCTGTGTTTCCTCATTTTAGGGACCCTTTTTTTTATGTAGCTAGGGAAAACTGATAAAAAACTAGCCTTTTGGCTAAAGTTAGTGTATTAAAAAGTTTTTTTTCCTTTTATTCATATATATATATATATATATATATATATGCTCGGTCCCAATCAAATAAGCAAATAAAATAGAAAAATATCGTCCAATATCGGGGCGATATTGATGTTTACCTTTAAAGCCAATATCAGCTGATACCAATATTGGGCCGATTGTGCATCAGTCAATTTTTTCCCCTTTATTTCTGTATTTGTCTTGTTTTTACATCATAGTAATTAAATCCAGGTGTTCATCACATCAATGAGCCATAACTGTGTTTGTTTGTTTGTTTGTTTTCAGTGGGTCAGTCCTCGAAGCTGCAGCAGAGCTACAGCGACTTCCTGCCAGACTACTTCTCCATGACGGAGAAGCCGCCCGAGGAGTTCTGTCTTTCACCTGACGCTTCATCCTCTTCCTCCTCCAGCTCTTCCTCACAGCCCCACATCTCCGTTGACCTGACGCAGAAAAGAGGTGGGGCTCTATGAGTCTTTAGCTGGATGTGACGGAGCTAGAGGAAATTAACTGATTAGTTTTGGTTTATTCTATACATAGCAAATGCAGACATGTAGTGAAGTCTCCAAATTCTTTTCAATATCAGCATTAATGGTGGTATTTTGCAAAGATTTCGATTTTTAAGTAAAGATGAGGTGCAGAAATGTGTGTTTTTTTCTAAAGCAATCAAATGCTATGTAAGTTGTTTCAGCAACACATTTTAAGAGAGAGTTTAACACCATCTCCAGAACAAAGCTGGGAAGTGGTTTATTATTAATAGAATAATAATGATAATAGTAATAATACATTTTGATTTTACGGCACACTTTAAAATCCAATGACATCTCAATGTGCTTCACAATTGTAAGATAAACAGGGAATAAGAAACTGCAGTGGAGCTCAAAGGGCTTAATTTCTAAACCTCATTTTTGTTCCTCCCTTCATTTGTTCAGCTTTGGTGAAAGCCGTGAACACAGCAGTGGATCTGATCGTGGCACACTTCGGTACCAGCAGAGATCCAGATGTGAAGGTAGGAAATGCCGGTGATCCTTTTTCACAGTTACGTTGAATCTACAGCATCAGCAGGTGATGAAGGCTCACAGAGTAACGTTCAGAGCCTGTGAGGGCTTAAAAAAAGAGAAATGTATGGGACCACGGTGCAGTCGAGATGGAAAGAAAGAGGGTAAAAAAGGATGATGGTGAATTACTTCAGTTTTACAGATAGATGGCGCCATCTGACCGCTTATTTGCCCTCTTCTCCTTGAGTGATTACCACACTAGGTCAAGTGAATATATCAACTTCTCCCAACACTGCAAGCTAAAGGATTTATAGAGAGAAATCCTTTAGTTTTGTAGCAGAAAATGACTGAAACTGTTTACAAAACTGCCTCAAACTCACAACTCTGACATGTTCTAACTGCAACAGATGTATGATCATTGCTCCTGTTATTCCTCCCAGATCACACTTGCACACACACACACATGCATTTTTCTTTTTCTTTTTTTTAAAAATACTGATACAGACATGTATGCAATTATACTTTTATCACACTTGTATTTCTTCTCTCTTCTTTCCTCTTTATCCTTTCATGATACATTTTCTTCTTACTCTTGACGATTTGATGTTAATTGATTTACATGCTTGTTTAAGGAGGATCTGTGTTTTCACCGTGTTTATTTTCTCTCATAGTTTGTTTTTCTCTCTAGCCGGGCCTCTTGGCCAGGTTATGTTTGTAAATGAGAATTGGTTTTCAAACATTGTAGCTAGAAAAATTAATGTAAAAAAGAAGGATGTCGTAAGACTGATGCTTTTAGAGTTTTTTTTTTTTTTTTTTTTTTAATTTACCCCAGCTTTAAGCCTGATATCTGGGTGAACAGGGTAGAACCTGTCACTCCTCTCCTGCATACTACTCCTTTTTTCTGATCTCCTCCTCCTCTTCATAAGTGAACTGCAGGGGCCCCAAGATGGAGCCTTGGGGAACTCCACAAGTTGTTTTGTTTGTTTGGATTTAATGAAAAGAGATGGGCCATTCCCAGTTTCATCTCCTCACCTCTTGGTGTTTGTCTGCATTCCCACCAGGCCAAGCTGGGGAACAGCTGGGTGAGTCCCAACGTGGGTCACCTCATCCTGAAGTATCTGTGCCCGGCCCTGCGTGATGTGCTGCAGGACGGTCTGAAAGCCTACGTCCTGGACCTGATCATCGGGCAGCGGCGATGTCAGCCTTGGAGCCTCGTGGAGGCTTCGACACAGCTGGGTGAGGCAGCGGGGGGCAGCTGAGGGTGTTCATGGGATTGTTGACTGCTGTATGCAGAATACAGATTCACGTCTGCAGTATTGAAGTCCTTTCTTCTCTCCGATCAGGCCCGTCCACTCGTGTTCTCCACAGCTTGTTTTCAAAAGTCAGCCAATACTCGGAGCTCACGAGTCACAGCATGAGACTGAACGCCTTCATCTTTGGACTACTCAAGTAAGTCGGATTTTACTGGCTATTTTTAATTGTTATTCCCATTCTAAGCCGGAATATCCTGCTACTGTGAGCAGGAGGTTCCTGTATTAACAGCTGCCCGGTGTAGGTCTGGCTTGCATGACCAAAAATTAAACAAATTGTATAAGAGAAAATCTTTTGATGTCCTGATTACAGCTGTTTCCCACAGAACTTATCAGATCCAGGTATTTGGCTGTTATTGGTTATGGTGTCATTGTTATCTCTGTCAACCTCAGTTGACCAAAGTGCTGTGCAAAAAAAATAAATAAATAAAACAAACAAAAAAATGATAATAATAAAAAAAATAAAAAAAACATAAGCAATCCAATATAAAATAAACATCAACCTTTTTCAGATTTTTTCTTTTTGTAAGTTTTTTGGTTTTATTGTGTGTGTGGTGGTCAGTACCTCAATCAAACATGTCTACACTGCCCTACCCCTTTCCTACTGACCATTAAACCCATTTAAACCTGTAAACAATCAGCTTTTAGTGACAGTGGGAAAAACTGACCCGCGTCGACCTGCATCAAACGGCTCCGTAGGGACGCTGGTTAAAAATTGCCTTCAAATGGCTCGGCTCTGATCGGCATGCAGTGGGAACGCCGGACCCGGGTTGAACTGCGAATGACGTTGGGCTGTATGTACCTACGTCATGACATGGCTGCAGTCACGACTCGTATATCGTACCGTAGCAATTCTGCTTCGGACAGAAATCCACGTCGCCTACATTCCATCTGTGTGGAATCTGTGTCTGCCTTTGCTCCACCTAACATCCGAATTTCCAGTCAGAACGCAGACCACCGGCGGATCCGTCCCACTGTGCAAGCAGATCCTATATGACTCTGCAAGGTGGATCTGTGGTGGACGTTGCAGCTACCACGGATCTACGGCACCGTCTATTTGCTATCTGGGTTCTGTTTTGCTTCCACTGTCTTCCCTGAATCTGCAACATCACGCAACCTCCACGTGACAGAATGAGTGTTTACATGCTCATTTTTTCCTGCTGCTCTTGATCATATTGAAACTTCTTTCTGATCGAGGTCAATCGGATCAGCTGACATGTTTACATGACGCATTTTTATTCTGACTGGCGTTTGATCGGATCAAAATTGGGCCACGTAAACGCAGCTAATGATGCAGTTTTCAGTGTTTCAAGTTCTGCTGCAGAAGCAAGGTCATGCTTTTTCTTCTGTTTCAGCCTGAAGTCTTTGGAGTTCTGGTTCAACCACCTCTACACACATGAAGGTGAGACCACCTCATCATGTCTGAACTCTTGTCACGTTTGTTTCCTCTTCTCGTCCTGATGTTGTGGGTTTGGTTTTGCAGATATCATCGCAGCACACTACAGCCCATGGGGTTTCCTTCCTCTGTCACAAGGAACATGCCAGCCTCTCTTTGAGGAGCTGCTCCTCCTGCTGCAGCCGCTGTCGCTCCTCCCCTTCGACCTGGACCTGCTGTTTGAACCGCATCTCCTCCAGAGAGGACAGGAGCATCTGCGCCGCAAGGAGCAGCTCTGCTCTGCAGGCCAGAGCCTCGACCTGTCCTCTCGCTCCACCTTCCAGCTCATGAGGGGGTGGAGCACCACCGTCAGCGAAATGTGCAAAGACTCGAGCGCGGAGGCGAAGAAAGAGAGGGCGGGACTGAGGCGGGAAGGAACGTGGCCGAAAATCGAAGGAGCCGGGTCAAGGAGAGACGCAGGGGGAGTGAAGCCGAGGTGGAGCAACGGTGACGGTGTCGCAGCCGGGCCTGTCGGCAGATCAGCGGCGATGGAGGTCAGGTTTGCCAATCTCTGGAAGGAGAGGGGGGTGGAGGGCCAGAGAGTGAAGGGTGTCGGGCAAGAAAGCCGTGGAGATGGGGAGGATCTACCAGAAACTGGCAGGAGGAGGGAGAAGGACAAGGATCCTGCAGATGAGGGGCGTCAGCGTCAAGACCGGCAGGCTGGTTGGTGGTACCAGCTCATGCAGTCCTCCCAGGTCTACATCGACCAGTCTGCAGAGGGGTCAAAGTTCATTAAGACGGAGAAGAGGAGGAAGTCGTCAGAGAGACGACAGAGCCAGCCACCGCCCGCTAGGGAAGGGGTGGTGGAAGGTGCCGAGTCAAGCCACGAAGGAGAGGGGGGCAAAAGCAGCAGCAGCAGTTCAAGCGTGGAGTCGGCTGCTTCCAGAGGGAGGCCGTCATGGATGGGCAGCCCCCCCGAGTCCGTTCTGAACCAGGACAAAGACGCAGATCCTCTGGAGGTTTCGGAGACTGGAGCCCAAGCTGCAGCCCAGGAGGAGAGCCCCTCACAGGGACAGAGTTTACGCTGGGGCCGGCTCTTTGGTTCAAGTGTTGGTTCTCCCCAGAGAGGAGAGGGAGCTGAGCAGAGAACAAAAGCCCAAAAGACCAGGTAGGAAAAGTGAGGACGGCCAGGCCAGTCTTGACACTTGAAAATGAAAAACAGACAAAAAAAATCTTAAATTATGAGATTTAAATACTCAATTACACAATAAAAGCCATAGTTGAGAGATAAAAAGTTATATTTATGGGATTAAGTTATGAGATCAAAAAATGTCATGATTATTAGTCATTATTACATAAAGTTTATTTAAGTTGTGAGATCTAAAAGTCACAATTATAAGAAAAAGTTAATTATAAGTCATGACAAGATTTATTATGACTTTTTAATCTCATGATTACTTTCTCTAATAATAACTTTTTATGAATGAATATATGGATTATTGTCATTGCATGTCACCATACACCTCTGTAAAAGAAGCGTAAAACATTGCCATCCCTCCTCAGTATCAATGAAACACATGCATGTGGATGTGTGTACTTGTACAGGCAGCACTCTGGGGACCATTTTGCGTGTTTAATAGGCATGTTTGATATTTGCTTTTTTGCCGATATCCGATATAATCCAACTCTTAATTTCCAATATCTGATATCGACTCATACCGATCTAAGCAAACAACTGTAAGGTTGTACTTCTCCTATTTTGAAAGATGAAACTATATTCAGATCCCCAAATCTCCTTAACTCAGCCAGAGGAGTTCATTTTGGACATCTGGCTGCCAGATATCAGATACTAGCAGGTATTAGATACTACCATATATCAGATACTAGCAGGTATTAGCCAACATGTGGCTAATTATAATGTTTCTGACAACTTGGTAACTTAACCAACAACTTAAAACCAGACATATTATAAGCAGCTTCAAAGCAAGTCAGTCTGTAGCAGCAGCAGCTGCACCGTAGTCACATGACTCTGAAAGGAATGCTGGGAAATTAAGTTCTTCCACAATAACAGGGACTTCTATACATGCTGGAACGGTGCTGATGGAACGAATTCTTGCAAGATTTCTTTTGTGAAAATACCGGCCCCCAAAAAACAATACAAATATTTTTCCAGTATCACATTTTAAAGCCAATATCAGCCGATGATATTGATAGGCTGATATTATCGTACATTCCTCGTGTGTAACCTACAAAGTGAGGGCATTTTTGGAAAGTTGGGATATTTTGGCCGGTCCTCAATAAGAAAGCTTAAGGAAAAAACACTTTGAAGGTCAAGATTTGGTTTTAGAGTTTAGGTTACAGTTGTGTTTTGGTTTGGGTGGGGGAAGGGTTAAGTTTAGGCAATCAGGTGTGATGGTTAGGGGTTTGGTGGGGGGCTAGGGATTGCATTATTTCAATGTTAATTTTGGTAAATGCTGTTGGGTAAAAACTGTTCTGAAACTGGGCAGTGCGAGTCTTTAGAGACGTTTACAGTTTCCCAGAGGGCAGCAGGGTGAACAGATGGTGGTGAGTTCTGTCTCTGTTCCAGCATCTAGACTGGTAGATGTCTTCCAGAGCAGGCAAAGACAGACCGGTGATTGGCTCTGCAGTCTTTATAATGCTCTGGATGGCTGGTCTATAAGCTGCAGAGCAGTTCCGTGTTGTGAGGCAGTACGTCAGGATGCTTTCTACCGAGCAACAGTAGAAGGACTCCAGCAGGTTTACAGACAGATGGATCTTCCTCAGTATTATTATTCTGGGATAAATAAAGTATTTTTCATTTCATTCCATTCTGAGAAATTAAAGTCTCTGTTTGGGCTGTTTTGTTTTTTATTGAAACTAGAAGAGTTCGCAGTCCATTATGTCATAATTATGAAAAAAACATTAACATTCCAAAAATCTAAAAAGGCTTCATAGTTCCTCTGTTTGCTTTCAGGCCTCCGTCCGGTTGGCTGGGTTTGGACAGATCAGTTCTTGATCTCGTAGCTCTGACTATCGGAGCCGGTAGTGGAAAGAAGCCAGAGCCTCCTGCCAGCCAAACCACAGCAGCACCCTGGTCAAGCTATCCAGCCAAAGCCGACCCAAACTCTCCGTGGTAAGTGCATGTTCCACTCTAAAACGGAGAACACACATTCATCCAGACATCTTGATTTTTTTACGTTTCTAGATTAAAATATCCACACGCACGACTTTTAATGTAAATATTTCATGAACTAATTCTGCATCAACATATTTTTTTGGGCTTAAATCTGTATAATTACTAAAATTTGTAAATCTGGGACCGTGAAAGGTCCCTCTGTGGATCACTGAGGTGAGTCTGAGAATTTGGAACATATCCGTTAATCAGGTCAATATTGGAGCCCGATACCGATATTGGATCGGATCTGTCCCAGCTCTAATCGTTTATAAATAAATAAATTTATTTATATAGCCCTTTACAGTACCCATTGGAAAAAAAAAAGTTTAAAAAAAGGAAAAAAAAAAAAAGAGAAAAAAAAAAAAAAAAAAAAAAAAAAAAAAAAATAGAAAAAAAAAAAAAAAAAAAAGAAAAAAGGGAAAAAAAACAAAGAGAGAAAAAGAAGGCTGGGGGAGGGGGGGGTACAGAGGGGAAACCTTTATCGCTGCGTTCATCAGATTTGCTGAAGGATTCCACACCAAGCCGACCTCCTAACCCACAGTTCTACTGAAGTTGCGGTGATCACACAAAATAGCATTAATTAAGCAACTGCAGTGCTGAAAATCCCTGAAGGGACTGGTTCACAGCTTAAATAAACAAAATGCATCAGATCTGCAGAACTGCTGAGCCAGAGAAGCGGGATCAGGATTTTTGGCTGCTGTACCGTTCAGTTCTCATGTTGTGTTTGTCCTCTGTTACGTCTCAGTGAGGTGCGAGCCTTGTGCCACCACATAGCCACCGAGCCCGGCCAGCTGAGCTTCAACAAGGGCGACATCCTCCAGGTTCTGAGCAAGGCTGATCCAGACTGGCTGCTCTGCTCCCTGGGCTCCACCCAGGGTTTGGTTCCCATCGTCTACGTCACCCTCAACAGCATGGAGGACAGCCAGGAAGTCGCCGGACCTCAGAAGCTCTGAGCAAAACCTGCTCCAAGAGGAGTTAATCATGATGGTATCGCTGCTACACATCTACAAAAAAAAGAAAAGGTTTTTGCTGTACATTGGGAGAGAATCCTGAAAATATGAAGATGATGCACAGATTCATGCAGAGGAAGCATGCAGGCTCAACCACGAACTCACATCTGCTTTAAGGGTACATCAAGAAAAGTATGCATGCATACATCCAAAACCAAACAGACCGGAAGAAAAAAAAAAACAAAAACAAACCCAAAGACTCTAAAACACTTTTCTGTGTCTACTCAGAGCAGTCCTGCTAGCTTAACTATGTGACTATACAGTCAGTATATCAACCATCCAGATCTCCAGACCATGTAAACCACGCCTGGCTGCACTTTGCTGTGTATAGGTTCACCTCGTTGTGCCACACTTTGAATGCAGTGATCAATTATTGCCCCTCGCTCACGGCACAGGTTCCTTCAGTGTCCTGTTGCGTACTTAGCGCTAATCAATCTTTTCTCCATGTAGAAGCCAGCAAACCCTTGCTTTTTTTTTTTTTTAGAGATAGAAGGTTGTTGATAAGAGTTAGTTTCTGATTTAGTCTGCTCCAGTTGCTGAGGAGAGATTCTGAAATTCACTGTAACTTTTGTACAGAGT
Organism: Atherinomorus stipes; assembly: GCA_023101725.1. Taxonomy (NCBI): domain Eukaryota; kingdom Metazoa; phylum Chordata; class Actinopteri; order Atheriniformes; family Atherinidae; genus Atherinomorus; species Atherinomorus stipes. Next base: position 27,372 of record JALJCO010005699.1, read on the forward strand.
AAAAGAGAGTCTTATTCGTGTTTTAATAGCCATTGAGTTAAAGGGAAAAGTCAGCTGAAGACGAGAAAAAATATGTTTAAAGCAGAGCTTGATGATGAAAAGGTGGACTTGGGTTAAAAATGGAACAAATGCACCTTGCAGATCCCTCTCTGCTGTGCTTCAGCTCTGCCTCCATGCAGGGGAACTATCGCGCATCATCAGGCCGGTAACCACAACCACGAGGTAGCAGAAAGGCTGAAGACGAGATTTTATTTTGTTTTTGTCACAAAGTTTGTTACCTTGCCAAAAAAAAAAAAGTCTCTCCTCACAATCACATTTCACCAGATCTCCTCTTCACCTCGAAGTAACAGTTTGACCGTTACTGACATCTAGTGGTGGATTTGGAGACAGCAGCCATCTTAACATCACCCTCCCAAGAAGCTCCCTCTGCTCCTTGTCAGTAATTTCCATCTGAGAAGAGCAACATTACTTTAGCCTCCTTTCCACCAACGGGCCCGGCTCGGTACAGGACGGAACGGGGGATTGGGAAAAACTGGAGTGGGTGGCAGAGAATCAGATCTGGTCCATCCTACTTTTTCTCAACCCTCCTGCTGGCGTCCCGACCTTACTGATGTGACCCTAAAAGGCGGAGCTTAACAGACCGCGATCTAAAGCCACAAGCCAGGAAGTAAGAGCGCAAACTGCCGGATGTCCACCATCATCATCCTCTGTTTCTGTGTTGCTTTCTTCTTTATTATAATTCAGGCATTGCACTGCTATGTCTTCACACTGTTACGCAGCTGGATGCGGTTGCTGTGGAAACGCAACAACGATCAGGGTTTACCAGACTGTCCCGTCCTGAGCCAGACGCCTTGATGGAAAAGGGAATTTTTGGGCTTCTTCTACTCTTTTCTGTCCTGATTCTGTTTCACATCATCATATTACAGCTTCTTTATTGGGGTCAATTGTTTTTAGTATCACTATCCAGTTCTCAAATTTTTGACCCCAATCATCTCAAAGTCACGTTTACCTTGGAAAAAAACAGGGGCAAAAAATGGTGGATTCCTGCTATTTATTTTCCTACAGTAGGCTTAGACTTCCTCCTACACTAAGAATATACTTGCTTTTAATTTAGCTAATTTAGGGTCTATTTGACCGGAAGCAAGGCCAAAGTACTGAAAAATTAGTGGAAACTTTGAAAGAAACTTTAAGCTAACCCAGAACAACCCACATCTTAACGATGCATCACAGTGATGATCAGTGGATATAAATAAGCAACCTTTCAAAAGTCTTTACAGACATTTGAAAAGTATTGACAATATTTCTCCAAACAAGCAACTTTCCATTGTTGCATTGTCCGTCCATCCAACCTCCACTTATCTGGAGTCGGGCCGTGCGGGCAGCAGCCTAAGCAGGGAATCCCAAACTTCCCTTTCCCCGGCAACTTTCTTTAGCTCATCCGGGGGGATCCCAAGGCATTCCCAGGCCAGCTGATAAACATAGTCCCTCCAGCCATAATGGGTTATTTTTGACCCACTGCTGGGTTAAAAAGGGACCAACTAAATTTTTTTTTTTGGGTTACTTCAACTTAAAAATTGGGTTATTTTTTGGACCCAACTTTCAGGTTGAAAATCTGACCCAGGAGTTGGGTTATATTGACTACAATGTTGGGTTATTTTAACCCAGAAGTTGGGTCAACAACCCAACAACTAAAATGTCTGGGTTTAAATAACCCAGACACTGGTCCCTTTTTAACCCAGAAGTTTGACCCAGAAGTTTTTAGTGTGCAGGGAGGCGTCCTGACCAGGTGCCTGAGCCACCTCGTCTAGTTTCCACTCTACAAATTCAGCAACTCTGTCTAGTGGGAGTCCCCTAGAGTCAGTCACCGACGTGAACGCAAGGTTTAAAAGCAGGAATATTCCTGGTCTAACAATGAAGTTTGGATCATTTTGACTATATGTTGGAGCTCACAATATAAGTTTGAGGCATACTTCTTGAACTTAATACTGCACTTTGTCTGTTCATGATTGGATGAACTTATTAATCAGTGTCTGCCAGCAAATGATCAGACACACCTGGATTAATCAGTTCATCCAATCATTTGAGACAGGAAACAAAGGTGAGCATTAAGTTCAGGAAGTACTGGAGCTGTGCATAACATAGACTACAGATGATGTAAGAATACCCAACATGACTTACCCAGGCCGCAAGCTAGCAGGATGAGTCAGCAGATCTGTCAAAAGTCGATATACGACCTTACCTTTCCTCATTTATTCAATATTTACAGTGTAAAATCCAAAATGCTTCCAAACACCAATTTTAGTGTCACATTCTCTAATTTCTTCCACTTTCAGCTACAACCGTAGCATTAGCAACATGAGGTTGTTTTACAAGAAGTTAGCAGAACTTGGGCGGGGTCAGAGCGCCCTCTGGTGGATCGCTAGGTAAACTACATTCAGCGGTCTGCATCTGAACCACTTCCAGACAGGAATGATTGAGCCCCAAGAAGGACCTACAGCACAAACAGAGAAGAGTAGTTCAGTCACAGGTATTTAAAACATAATTCATTTTGCTAAATGTCCGGACACGAATTGAAATATACTTTTTATTTAAATGTATATCTCAAGAACTGACTTCAGAAATGAGTAAATGACTGTGTAGCCTGAGTTGTAAATGTGTATTTATCTGTTGGTACATACTGCATTGTAAAATGTATTCATGACTTACACATACGAGTTATATTTATTTACCTGTTGAAACAGCCGTGGCAAACGTTTCTGTGAACAGCTGCAGAAGACTGGGACGTCTTAAGGAAAACGAACCACATCTGTGACGGTCTTCTCCAACCGGAGAAGATGGGAGCTTTGCCTGGTGTTCTTTAAAACCGTCGTATTTACAAAATGGGTGTAATATCTCGTCGATGCCTTAAAGTGCTTAATGAGGAGGGAAAAACAGGGGGGGAGGCAGCCGCCCACCTGATATTTGTCCTTATTACCGTATATTTTGTATATGCGCTGTCTGCTCTGACTTTTCCAGATTTGTCTGCACAGATGTTTAATCTGGAAGAAAAGTTGACGAGATGGAGATATTTTTGGATGTCTAAAGGGAAACCACATGCGTCGGTGGCTTCACGTGCACCTGCCTGCCACGCCCTTGGCCTTAGGTTCAAAATGAGGCAATGAACTAAAATTATAACTGTATACCAACATGGGTGGAAAAGGGTATACAGGTGTCCGGTCCAGATATTACACATTATCTAGTGGTAAGATTAATGTACATTTATTAAATAAAACAATTTTGTTTTTTAAAGAATCCCATAGAATATGATTTTACCATTAAAATGTCTTTTTGTTGTGTTATTGTACAGTTTTTATTTTGATGTATGATTTTTAACCTTTGATTTCAAGGAAATAGTAACATTTCATTGTCCTTTTAAAATTGTAAATATATTTAAATCCTTCAGTAATGAGTTTTTGCCATACAGCCTCGAACATAGTATGAATGTTAATGATTTATCAGTGCATCTCATGTTTAATACAGAAGTATAAGCTTTAGTTTCACTGCTAACAATCTGCGGACAAGTTGGCTGTGAGGAAGTGGACAAGAAAAGACAGAAGTGAACAGGGAGACGAGAGGCTGGAGGGTTCAGAGGTCACACGAAGGAGGTTTGTTCTGTTCTCTCTGCTCGGCCTCCTGCCTGTAAATACCTTCAGCATCGGCAACACTGCTCCTCTCATCCAGGCTAATATGACGTGTACGTACGACATTATCAAACTACTATGGATGTTAAATAACAAAGTGCTCATGTGATCACAAAATCATGCGGCTCCTGTCTTTATTTCTCTTCTTCAACACAAATGTCCACCAATAACACAAGTTATTACATTTAACAGCTGCGACCTCAGATCCAGAGAAGATGGGGCGCTGTGTAAAACATAAATTTAAAAAAACACAACATATCAAATGTTAAACCTCAGACATTTTAATATGTGACAGAAAATATTCACTGACTGAATCTGATGGCAGCATCTGTAAAAAGTAGTTCCAGGGTGATGTTTGATTGTTTACGACTGCAGATGGGTTTCAGTCCGTTAGGAAGGTTTCTGAACTCTGTCCATGCTTTGACCTGCAGCCGCCTCTGCAGCATGAGGAGCTGGATGCAGATTCACCCTTTAACCTTCATCACATTCAGTATTTAAATGGTTTCTCTAAATTTGCCAAAGCTCCTGATCCGTCATGTTACTCATGTTTTATTCAGATTAGCAGGAAAAGCCTCTTCTCCCACCAGATGGTGCTGTTCTTTTTTTATTTTGGACCTCACGTTGGGCTCTGTGTTATTCCTGAACTCTTGAAACTGAAGCGCAGCTTTTTAAATATTTACATTGGCCTTGAGACCTCTGGAGTGTTTAACTGTTCCAGTCATGGGTCCTTGGAGGAGGAATCCATGCAGGCCAACGCACCTGATTCAAACCTGATAATGACCCATTGATCTGGATCCAGAAACCTGTAGATATGCAGGGCATGAAGAGATTAAACACCTGCAGCTGCTATGAAGCTGCTAGCTTCCCTGTTTACAGAGATAGCAAAGGTTTCCCCGATGACATCACGTCCTCCTGCGGTGAGCAGCGCAACAATCTGCTTAAATATGCTGAAATGTTGCATTATGACTAATTAATTTACGCAGGTGTGCCTGTTTGTTACATAGATAATAAAGTTTTGATCTATAAAACATGGCAAAAAATGTAAAAATCGTGCTCTTTAAGCCAGTTTTACGATACACTTGTTATTTTGCACAGTGATTCAGAGTGGGAACTGCACTACATTTCCAAAAATCTGACATCTTTGCGCACTTTTGGCCAATTTATGGCAAAAATCTTATCAAAAGAGCACTTTTGGGGGCTCAGTGACTCCAAGTCAGGAGCCATGGTTGGGGTTGCCAGCTTCTTCTGGACTGCACAGCAAAAACTCAAATCTTACCAATATTTTTCCATTTTCTAGCCAAATTATCTCATCATACGCAGAATGAGACAAAATCGCCTAAAGAGAAAGATTTCAGTGAGATAGAGGAACTTGTTTTAAGGCATCTTATTTCAAGAAATCTTAACAAGAAAATTGTGCTTGTTCTATTGGCAGATTTTTATCATTATTACTATTACAAGCAACAAAAAAAATGTTTCAAGAGTGGCAATGATTTCTTTTTTTTTGGGTTTTTTTAAGCAAAAAAATTCTGCCAATAGAACAAGCAAAGTTCCCATATCACTGACATGTTTTTCTTTAGGTCATTTTGTCTTATTTTGAGTGTGATGAGTTAATTTGGCTGGAAAATAGAAAAATATACTTGGTAAGATTTGAGTTTTTGCTGTGTGTAGAAAAAAAAAATTTTAACCTAGAAAAGTTCTCCTGACGTCTAAGACTCTGACACCATCCTCACTTATTGAGGCACTTTGGGCGAAAATACTCACTAGTGGTGAAAGAGTTTGGAAATTTAAAATGTTCGGGGGATCAAAATCGATAGAATGATGCTCGTTGGGTCCAGCCTCTAGTGTGTAGTTTCAGAATGTCGGACCACAAACAACAGCGCTTTGTCATCTTCAGGACCCCACCCAGTAGAGAAATTTAGTCCTCATGGGTCCAAAATTAACACAAAAACTCCTGCTGGAGTGACGGACTAGCCAGGTTTGAGGTTGCATGTTTGGTTAGCTGCTTAGATTTTGCGTAGGACAAGCGAGATGGAACAAAGATTTTCTGAATCAGGATGAAAAAATCCAAAAGCAAGGCAATGGGCAAAAAAAAAAAGTTATTTTCATCATTTTTATTCTGAACTGTCTAACTAAAACAGCCATTTTGACATATTTTCTCACAATGCTTTGAGCTAGCTCCACCAATATTCCCAGGATATAACCAGAATACGGTGTGGAAAAATGTACCAAGCCTGAAGTAACTGGATAAAAACACAGTGGACTTCCAGTACAACTCTGAATCCAGTCTTCTACTCTGCATGAATATTCAGTTGAGAGTATCGTTGATGGATAAGAAGCCGAGTCCAGAGAGCTGGTCGGTCAGAGATGGTGCGGTAACAATCACCTCAGCTTGATTACCAGCAAAACGAAAGAGATGATGCTTACTTCCTGGTAGAAGAAGTGGAGATGATGGAGGAATACGAGTATTTGAGTTCAGTGGTTAGCCATTTCTTGAAGTTCGGCTTTCCAGAGTTTTATTTTATCTCTCCTGTCAAACAATAGCTTCTAAATAGAGAAAAGTCCTCATGACACAACGAGCTGAGCTCTGTTTGGTTCTAACTGGCATCACTATGAAACTTTCCTGGTTTGTTCCTCACACTAGGGCTATCATTTTTTGCATTGCAAGTTTTCTGAAATTTTATGTTTAAATATGCAAATTAGGTGTTATATAGCCAAAAATGGGCTAATTTGCATATATTTCTGGGGAAAAAAATCTAAACACAGGATTAAACCAGATTCAAAGTTTCTTTTGAATTTTGTTGACATATTAAAGTCAAAAATTTTACAGAGGGGATTTTGGATATCTCTATAGATCATTTCACAATTTAGAATATACTGTCAACAACCAGAAAAAAATTTTTTTTTTTACATATTTTTGGGATTAAATGTTCTATAAATCAGGCTGTGAATGAGATAACAAAAAATCCTCCTGTAAAAACTTTAAGAATACAGTTATGAGCAAAAATTGAAAGTTTGGTTTCTGTAAGATTTTTTTTTTTACCTGGAATAAGAGAAAAAACTCATTTTAAGTAAAGTACTGCATTGTAAAGTTCTCCACATTTTTTTTCTACGACACTATTTAAAGACATCAGATCCAATCAGATTAATGAGCTGAAAATATCAAGTTTGGTTGAGATGACATCGTTCAGGAAAAAGAGACGTTTCCAATGATACTAGACATGACGGAGTTCAGACGAGCACCACGGTGCTGCGCTCCGTTTAAAAACAACTTTAGCTGCATTTTGAGGGGATTTAGGTGCATCAGACAAAATATCATGAAATAAACTCCTAAAATGTTTATTTTTGATGGGGTTTTTTTTTACACTAGTCTGAAAGAAACATGTTGAAGGAGGGAAAAAAACGGAAAATCTCAAAATTGACCAGGTGATGAAACAGGGTTTTTACCTGCCGTGCCTCCCTTAAAAACAGGTTTTTACAGGAAATCTGACACAGGTCAGTGTGCTCTGATTGGTCAGTTCCAGTGGGCTTATGAGACCCACCCACTCATTCTGTGTCATGTTAAACCAGGTCAATATAGATCAATAGTGTGTTTTATTGATCTGGGTACTGTGTATTAATACACCTGCCACTATCAGGTCCACCTTCTGGTACCGGGTTGGACCTCTTTTACCTCCAGAACAGCCTTCAGTCTTGATGTCATAGATCCAACAAGGTGTTGGAAACATTCCTCAGAGATTTTTCTCCATGTTGACATGAAAGCATCACACAGTTGCTGCATCCATGATGAGAATCTCCTGTTACACCTCATCCTAAAGGGACGATGTGAGCTTTGTGACGGCGCGTTATTCTGCTGAAAGCAGCATCAGGAGATGCTACACTGTGGTCATCAATACTCAGGTAGGCTGTGGTGGTTAAACCGCCACGCTGGTACTAAGAAAATCCCTTGATCCAAGGCAGGATGGATCCATGCTTTCATGATGTTTCCAGCAGATTCTGCGCCTAGCATCTGAATGTGGAGCTGAAACGGAGACTCATCAGACCAGCAATGTTTCCCCATCTTCTATTGTCCAGTTCTGGTGAGTCAGTGTGTTCAGAGATGACTTTCTGCACCCTGGTTTTATCAGAGCTTCTGTTTCCTGATTAGCTGTTTGTGTTAACGAGCAAATAAACAGATGGTCTAATAAAGTGAGGGGCTGGTGATTATTTTTTATATTTTATTCTCCACAGAGGTGATTTGGAAACTATTGTGAGAATTCTGCCAAAGGAAGAGATCTGAAACTCCAGATTGTTCTACAAAGCATCATTTCTGCACACGGACAGGAACAACCCTAAGAGTACAGGTGATGCCCAGCAGTAAAAACCAAGAAGATCCACTTCTTTTCAAGCTGATATACATCACATGGATCAGTGGTTTCGTGTTAGGATGACAAATAACGCATATGAGATCAATTTGGAGACTTAACATTTAAAAGCAGCAAAATATGCAACAAAAATGAGCTGATTTATTGACATGAATCAACTTTAATATGATATTAAGTTGTTCCAGCTCCTTTTTGAGTTTAAATGTCATCTAAAGCAGAAGTTTCTAAAAGTGAGAGGAAGTTTCTAGGAGTTCCTCAGAAAGAAGCAGAATGATTTATGTGTGTCAGCATTATGCAAACATTTAATGTGAAGTGTTGCAAAAGCTGTTTTGTCTTGTAAACTGTATGACTCTGAGAGAAAGCAGACATGACGACTTTCCAACGAAGAGAAGTTGCTTATTTCAACGTAACCTGAGACACTGGTGTGATTCATGAGTGAGAGTTTTACTGATAAGTTCTTCCCACAGGGATAACCCATGTCCAGTGGGGTTCAGGTGAAGTACTTATCTGGGTGATGCTCAGACCTGTCTCCTCTGAGCTTGCTGCTGACAGAAAGCCTATAGCGATAAAACCTGGGTTACTCAACACATCACGGTGGAGACGACTGGCTGAAGTTCAAACTGAGCAGCAGAATGAGGAAGAACGGGGATTTAATAGTTGATGGTCTGAGTATTTAATGAGGGTTTCCTGATAATGGTCTGAAGAAGAGAAAAGAAATATCCAGTAAAAAGTTTAAAAGTAATATTCTCATCTTAAATATGAACAAATCAGCTTATTTTTGTCGCATATTTTTAAATATTTAGTCTCCAAATCGATCTCATATGTCATCACCTCGCACAAAACCACTAATGCAACTGAGAACTTGGATCAAATCATGGTCTAAAAAGGATCCACTAAACTGGATCTACTGGGTTTTTACGGCTTGGCTTCACCTGTACTCGTAATCCCCCCATGAGTGGTGACAGAGAGGCCCTCATCTGTCAGATTAAGTCTGTAAACCTGGATATGATTTCAGGTTAATGGCTTTCTGAAACACAAGTCGGAAGTAAATGTTTGCATGAGATGTGATGATGATATCCGGTTTCTTTGTTCTTTGTCCTAAACAAGAACATGATTTTTTAACAGCAACAGTCTGTGCTGGATCAGAACATGTGAGAATTAAGATTCAAAGCAAGATCTGGTTACTTCCAAGAGTACATATTACACATGATCGCAATAATGATGAATATACCCAAGTATACATAATATTAATGAGTAAATGTAACAGAAGTGCTGTTGATTGTAAAGTCATTAAAACCCATCAGTAGAAATGGTAACGTTGGGAGTAATATGGTTAATTTGATGGTAACTATAGTATTAGTACTAACAATTAAAGTAATAGTACCCTTACCAAAAAATAGTATATGCAATATACTATTTTGAAACTTTAAATAAGTCAGTTTACTTTCAGTTTACTGTTTATGTACTTATCAGAAATAAACTTAAAGTTCACTTAGTATTTACTCATAGATATACTAGAAGTTTAAGTATATTTAGCCTACACTTATATTTAAACTTTTGAATGATATGCTTTAATAGTAGTACATTCATAGTACATTTCTACACATACTGGTTTCTTTGTGACATATTGCTGTATGTCACATTCTTTCATGTTTTTATATCCTATCTTGTAAGACTCAGGGGCTCTCTCGCTCATATCATACATATTACTTTTAGTCTACTTAAAAGTGTACTTTCTAAAAGTAAAAGTAAGCTTGAAGTTTTAGTATGAGTAAACTAACAGTAGACCTAGAAGATTACTTTCAGTATACTTGAAAGTGTACTTTTAAATACTTAAAGTGGGCTGATTTAGTCCCAAGAAGTATGCTTGTTAGTATACTACTAGTATATTGGTACTAGTGTACTTGGTGAATAAAAGTACACTTGAGGGATATACTTTTCTGAGTATACTTAGGGTGAATCCCATTTCACCCCTTGGCCCTACCCCTTAGCCCTTCCCCTCCGTTTTGCGCGTTCATGTGTAGGGGTAGGGGTGTCCCAATACCTGTAGGATGGAGGGGAAGGGCTAAGGGGGAGGGCTATATACCCCTTCAAACGAAGATTTTTCGAGAGCACACTTCAAACGAAGGGGTATGAAAATCACTGGGACGATGGCTGCTACTGAGTCCAAAAACATCCACAAATGTAAATATTTCTCCATAAATAAAGTTTAAAAAGTGTGAAAACCATTATATAGTCTAGTTTAATGCTGTTTAAATGTTTAACGGTCATTTTTTTTGCAAAATGCACATGAAAAAAAATCGCGAGTACTACATTGACGCTTCAGTTATATAAACGCTACCAGGCTGAAAACCAGCGGTGCTCTGCAGCCCTGATAATCTAGATGATCAATAAGAAATTCGGCAGCATCGCTGCTGGTCTTCATGGGATAAAACACAGGCAGGGATGTCATGCAAAAATCGAATTTGCTTGTTAACGTTAATCCACAGCTGTAGACGGCTTGATTTCTCCAGATTTGCGCCAACAGCTCAGCGCACATCTGCTTACACACAAGCCGGCGGAATCACTGATGACGTATGTGATTCTTGAAGGGGTGTCCCAATTTGAAGGGGTTGACTTTCACCCCTACCCCTTGTAGCTTCGTTTTAAGTGCAAGGGCCAAGGGGAAGGGGTAAGGGGTAGGGGTAAAAAAGAGAATTGGGATTGGGCCTTAATGACCTGTACTTAAGGAATACTTCTTTTTGGTAAGGGTATTTGTGTGATAAATGGTAATGATAGTAATGATAGTAGTAGCAGTGGTAATAATAGTAGTAAATGATGTTGAATATTATTATTATTACGACTACCATCATCACAGTAATATTATTAATCCCGTGGGTACAGTATGGGCCGGATAATCCACCAATACCAGGCCAGGAAGGGATGCTGCCCCCAACCCCCATCAAAGTTGCTCCAATTCCAATACCAGTATGGAAATGTCTCCAATACGGCCCAAAATGCTGATATTGGAGTTCAAGCACTGGTCCGATACCATGTCATTTATTAAAACAGGAATGTCGCTGATTAGCTCTGTTAGCTCTGACACAGTTCTTCTTCACTGCTCTTAAAACGGTTGAACGGTGCTGCTGGAGCTAATGCTAATCATGTTGGCAGTAGTGGTGTAGGAAAATATTGATATGCCGATATTGGGATATTTTGTGTTGCAATATCGTATCGTACCGTTTGCAGCTACTCCAGATCTCCGCGGCACGACTTTTAACAGGGGCCAGGAAACGTGAACACATCACCCCGATTTTAGCATCTCTGCACTGGCTGCCTGTACGTTTTAGGATAGATTTTAAAATCTTATTGTTTGTTTTTAAAGCTTTAAATGGACCGACCCCACAATACATTTCTGATTGCCTCCAAATTTATACTCCGGCACGCTCTGAGGTCTGGGACCAGTACCAGCTTGTGGTCTCAAAGACGAGACTTAAAACCAGGGGGGACAGGGCGTTTTCTGTAGTGGGAAACGCTCTGCCGCTCCGTGTTCGAACTGCCCCCACTGTGGAGAGTTTTAAGTCTCGTCTTAACACCACGTGAGTTGTGTGGTCCTTTGTGTCTTTTAATTTATTCTTATTTTATTTGATCTTATCCTGTTTATTTTTATGGTTTTAGTTGATTTGTTTTATTGTGTTTTATTTATTTTTAGTATATTTCACGTATTTTATTTATATGTGTGCATTTTATTTTATTTGAACGTATTTTTACTGTTTTAAATGAGATCTGGTGGAGCTATACACACTCAAAAATAGAGGTACGAGACAGAAACATTTCTGTACCTGTAGGTACAGAAATACCTATAAATACCTGCGTATTTTTGTTGTAAAAATATTACATTGCAAAAATGTACAGTATGGGTTTTTATATACTTTTCAAGTTTGTTAAAAAAAAAACCACATACATTTACAATGTAGTTAATATATAATATATACGTATATATATACACACACTCAAAACTAGAGGTACGAGACAGGAAAATTTCTTTACCTGTAGGTACATTTTTTTACAAATGCTCTCTCAAAAGTACAATATTGGTCTTTATGAGGTCAGAAGTACCTATATACTATGAAAAAGGGTCCAAAGTAATATAAAGTACAAATTTGTACCATTTCACCCCTAAGGGTACCTGCAGCATTGAAAAATGTGCGTAGCTTGTACAATAACTATAAATAGCAGTACTTCTAAACAGTAGTATAAGTATAGTTTTTATATTATGATTTTCATAATAATCATAGTAATAATTACATGTATAATTAGATATGTGTTTGGCCTCGAATTTATATAATAATTATTTATTTATTATTAGCATCTTTGATTGTTGTCATAATTTCTATTCTATTTACTTTTATTCATCATTTTTAATTGGTTTAATTGTACTTTATTAACTCATACAGCTTGATAAAGTACAAAAATGGACCATGAAGGTACAGAAATGTCTTCAAAAAAGGAACCCCCCAGCGACAAGCTTTGTACCCTTTTAAGTACAAATTGGTACCTCTATTTTTGAGTGTGTACAGAGCAACACTTGTTTTCTTGTCTTATTTTATTTTTATTTCATTTTTATTGCTGGGTATTTTTATGTGCAGCACTTTGGAGACGTGTTCTGACTGAAACGTGCTTTATAAATAAAGTTGATTGGATTGGATTGATATAAAAAAGCACTGTATCGATATTTTTACAAACGAAATCTCGTGAGATCTTGTTGTATTAGCGTTGATCCAGCATGTATAAAAGTCCCTGTTATTGTGGAAGAACTTCATTTCCCAGCATTCCTTTCAGAATCATGTGACTACGGTGCAGCTGCTGCTGCTACAGACTGACTTGCTTTGAAGCTGCTGATAATATGTCTGGTTTTAAGTTTTTGGTTAAGTTACCAAGTTGTAAATTAGCCACATGTTGGCTAATACCTGCTAGCATCTGATATCTGGCAGCATTGCTGATGTTTAATGGGCCTTGAAACCTGAGTCATTGTAATACTGCACTTTATTAACTTCATGAAGTTGATTCTTTGATACTTTTTGTCCAGAATTTGCAAACTGTAGATTTTTTTGTCCAGTGAGAGACGTATATTGTGTAATTGATGTTAGTTTTCAGTTCAATTAGTTCAATCCAAGTAAATATTCCAAATATATTTTGTAAGTGATCAATAGAACTCACAAGATGTCACCAAAATCACTCTGTTCCTTTTAAATCTTTCAGAAAATTACATGTATCGCATTTAATCAAATCGTATCGTTGGCTGAATATCATGATATATATCATATCTTGAGCTGAATATCGTGTATTGTATCGTATCGTGAGATTATATTGCTACAGCCCGAGTCAGCAGTGTTGCAGTATTTTCATACACGATTCTCCCACCAGCAAAACTTCATTCCAGCAACACGAGAATCGAAATTGGTATCAAGGGGGAGAAAATGGGTATCCAAATGTCTCTAATTTGTAGAGCCATCTTTCTTAAAATATGATGATGCAGAAAAATCACACTCAAAGTCATTTCAGTCTTCTACAAAAATGGAAGCTATGGTCAGGATTTGGGAAAATATAAAATTTTATTTAGAAAAAGAATCAACATCTCTAATAAACCAACAATGCTCCAAATATAAGTTAACATATAGCTCAGACTATTAGAAATTCACATTTTAAACATTTTCATGTATTTCTGTCACCTTCTACTTTGAATAAAAAACATAAATGCTATAAAATGATTACAAATCCTTCAAGATTTTATGCTTATTGCAGCTCAAATAATATTATAAGAGACTGAAGGTAAGAAAAGAGTTTTTAAAAAGTGGGGTTATAGATCAGATCAGAGTTGGTTCAGTCCTCTTCCAGTGTGGAGCTGCAGTCGCTCAGTCAGATTTCACCCCCAAGCAGCGGTGGCCCTGTTCAGACAAATATTTACACACCAAGTTAATACTTAAAATCAAACTTCCTCATCTCAAAAACAAGCTTTTCTAAAGCTGGATGGTCTCATACATCATACCTGTAACATAAACACAACAAAACGGCACAAAGATCCAAACCTGAATGTCCTGTTAGTAACTTACAGCAGTTTTATTTTAATCCGCCTAAAAAGCCTCAAAGCTGTTGGACATGAGAGAAATACAAGTTCAACATGATGATTTCTTTATTTCTCTGATTCCTGACATCAGAACGAGCGGTTGTGGTTGTTGAGGATACAATAAACTTTCAGTTCTCCCTACCAAGTTTCCACTTTTAGAGAAATATTTACAGATTTCAAAGCAGGACGGGGAAGCACGTGTAACGTTCGTGCTTTTCTCATGAAATTATAAGCATGAAAACTTTATTTGAGTCGTCGCATTTGAGATTATTATCAGAAAAATCCTAAATTATGCTCATTTTGTTCAGTTTTTACTGATGTTTAGCTGGACTGTACCATTGTAACCCAGCAAGGGGGGGACCAAAGAGCACTATCCTGCACATACTATTATACTTCTATGCATTAATTTATGTTAATTATGCCCTTTCTTACCTAAATATGACCACATAGAACAAGGATCTACTGTAGTTTTTCTCAGAACATTCAAAAACCTTGTACGGGACATGGAATTAGCCTCATATTGTTCTTGTTCTGCTTCATATGAAAGTCCCAAATTTAACTCTATTGTTCTAGATCGCATTTTGTATATTCATTTTTTGTATGATTGGTGTTTTATTGTGCAACTTTGATTGAGTTTCAACCGTTACAATAAAAAAGAACAATGTTTTGAGGCCAGGCTTCCCTTGGAAAAGAGATTATTGCTTTTCAATGATTAAATGAAAGCTAAATAAAATAAAACATAACTAATATATCCCACTCTGCTGTGAGTAAAAGGTACATTAAATGTAAGAAATGCAATGTAATAAAGAAAGAAAATAAATGTAAGTAATGCAGTAAATAACAGCAGTAGTCATGTTTTCTATGTAGTGCAGGCATGAGCTTCATTGTACTACTGTAAATGCACAACTCTACTACTTCCTAAACTTAAAGGTACAGTGTGTAAAAAAACAAAGGTCAATGGCAGAAAAATTTAACATGTAATCCAAAACCGTGTTTCCATTGATGTGTAATCGCTTCACTAGAACAGCTGTAATATGTTTATTTTCTTTGCATGAGTCATTTATATCTACTTGTTGGGGTGCACATAAATGGAAGCTGCCATATTTGTGCTGCCATTTTTCCTACGGTGTCCCTAAATGGACAAAACAATGTGAGTGACATAAGAATCCTGTACCAGCTTTGTTTAATAGGAGTTAGAGACTGTTTGGGATCAGTAACGCCTTAAAAGACATTAAAAGTAGTTCCCTGTAGTACAGTCGTAGCTACACCTGAGACCACTGCATCCACCCACAGATGAAAACATCTTTATGTCTGGGAGAATTTTGGCTACTGATGGCCACCGTACATTCACAGCACTTCTTGGAATATAAAGTAATTTGAAAGAAAACATCTTTTATTTCAAATACCCGTCTTTACCACTAGATGTCAGTAATTCTTACACACTGTACCTTTAAGCCAGCTCCTCTGTTTCCCGTCTGTCATTACTGGACAAACTGATAAAACCAGGTGTGCCTGACCTCAGTAACCATGACGACAATGGTCAGACACACCTGGATTAATCAGTTTGTCCGGTAATAAAAGAGGAAACGAACGAGCCGACTTAAGATGAGGAAGAAACAGAGTTGTGCATAAAGCTGAGCAAAAGGCCGGAATCCTGCTGGATTTAGGAGTTTCAGCTGCACACATGACTCAAATCAGTGGGAAAGTAGCAGACTTGTCTGAGTCAGGTGTGTTTCAGCAGAAACTCTTAAATCCTGCTGGATACGGGCCCTTGAGGTCCGGAGTTGCAGAGCTGGATGACACGACCAACCTTGCCGCCCTTGTTTTTCTTGCAGAATTCCTTCAGCTCAACAACGTGGCGCTTCAGGTCTTCCACCCAGGTCTCGTTGGCAGGGGCACAAATTTTTATTCCCCTTCTGGTCAAGAAGCTGCAGAGACACCAGATCGTCCAGTTTGAGGTTAAAAGTGAGTCTTTTTTTTTTTAATGAGCTGGATTCTGTTGTGAATAAACTCACATTGTGGCGTGGAGCGAGCAGCCTTCGCCCTGGCGGTAGAAGTCTGCAACCAGTCGCTTGTGAATCGTTTTTTCCGAGACGGTCAAGCAGCAGTCCATCACCATCTGCGTCAGCGTCGCTGGAAGATGAAGAGGAGCAAGTCAGTTGGAGATGAAGGTTGGATTTAAAGTTTTAAAGATGTTGCAGTCGTGTTGAAAATAGTAGAAGTTTCCATTTTGCCAAAACATGCTGATGTTACCTCACAGACTCTTTCTGCTTATAAACACTGAATTAAATAGAAATTGTAAAGTAAAGAGCATTAAAAGGCTCATAATGGTGTGAGATGTTGCAGACTGGTACTTTCCAGTTCATCACACATTTACCAGCACGTATATCTGACTCAAGCTACAAAAGCAGCACATAGAGCAACGTGAGATGCAGTTAAAATGTGTGAAATGCCACACAGACTCAGCCTTTTGTCTATTTTAACCCTTTAATAACACCTTTTTCATATAATTTTAAGTATAGTCTTGAAGATTTGTTTCATTTTTCTTCACAGTTTTGCTTTTTTAAATCATTTTTTGACTTTTTATCTATTTTAAATGGCAAAGTTTGAAAACTAAAGCTGTGAAAACAACAGGAAATTTAACTTGGCTGTGAAAAGTGACAGGAAACGTAACTTAAATCAGCTCTGTGAAGTCTTCATGTGCCCGTTACGGCTCTGAAGGAACAGAGGTGGAAATTAAATGCAGAAAATCTTATTTTGATTTATTTTCAGCTGAAGTCCAGCGTGTGGATGCAGTCAACCCCACGCAGCGATGAGCAGCGTTGCATCAGAGAAAGTTGCCTGGTTAGTTTTGGTCAGCTGACTGGTACTTTCAGAAGTTTCTTTAGCTTTCACTCACAGCAGAGAGCGTGCAGGGAGGGGAATGCCAGCAGCACACCTTTTTATAAATGAAACTCTCCCTTTACAGCCTCATTATGTTTTCTTCCTTCTTTCACACTCAGTTCTGCTCAGATCTGACAGTGAAAGTTGAATTTTATCTGATTAATTTCTATGTAGAAGCTGAAAAGTCCAGTGGCGACTCACCTGTGAAGCAGCAGGTGATGACCAGGATGCAGAAGCAGAGTTTGGCATCGCCCCACGGAGCCATGTCTGGTTGAGCTGGTCTCTGGTTTGTCTGGATGAAAACTGGCGGATGAGGCGACTCCTCCTCTCAACACCTTCTGCAGCAGACGAACTGAAGTGGCTCTGTGAGTATTACCCTATATATATACACGAGTGGCCAGAGTTTCACTTTCTGTCTGGACTCTCCACCCTTTCAGGGGAAGAACTGAAACTGCTTTTTTCTCATGACTTGTGTCTTTGACTCGGGGTCGAGAGGTGGATGCCGGTGACCTCTGAGACAGAACACTGAAAGTTCACCTCCTCCGTCTGTAAACGCTTTAAGCTTTTATCATTTTTCCCTTTATGCATTTATTTTAAGAAACTTTTTTTCCCTGGTTCTGGTTTTTCTAGTGATTCTAGTTTTTCCCTCGAATGTTTCCCCCAAATAATCACATTAAACAGCACATTTTTAGGAATAAATTAACTGAAATATATCTGTTTTTAAAATCTAAACTGCACAGTGTAAAAAAAAAAAAGGTTGAATCCTTCACCTAGACTTATAAAGTGAGTTTTTCCATAATATTAGTCCAGTTTTTAAAACATCTATTTTAAAGTTCAGTGTTTTAAATACATTTTTTCTGTAAAAAAATGTAAGCAAACCTCAAAAAAACATGAACATAAAATAAATATGCTGCTTTTTTTTCCTTCCGTTTCTGTGTAAATAAAGGAATTAATGATGCATATTAACAGAGGTGATTCTAGGATGAGAGGTTTAGGGGTGTTGGGCAGAATTTACTGTGTAGAATAAAGTTAATAGGATGCTTTTTGTAAGGTTTATGTAAAACTGTTGATAATTTTACTAATCTTAATAGTTCATGAATAAAGTTTAAAAATAAAGTTACAAACCTTATAAACTTTTTTAAAGGGATAGTTCACCCTCAGAATGATTTAACTTTATTTTCCACTTACCCTGATGGTGAGCAAGACTCTGGAGCACTTTTTTAATATGTCAAATGCAGCCGGAGATCAGGACAACTTCTTGTTCCCCCCCAATGGAGTTCGCCAGGGTTCGAGCCAAAAAGGTCCATAAAAGTCCACAAAAAATTGTCAATATTCCTCCATACTGCTCGTCCCATGTAGTCCAAGTGTCTTGAGTGGGTAGCGTCCATAATTTACTTGAAACTACGCCATTTAGTATATTTTTAGAGTCTTAACAAGACTACATCGCATACCCAGCAAGCAAGCCAATGCGGGTT
Source organism: Atherinomorus stipes (assembly GCA_023101725.1). Classification (NCBI taxonomy): domain Eukaryota; kingdom Metazoa; phylum Chordata; class Actinopteri; order Atheriniformes; family Atherinidae; genus Atherinomorus; species Atherinomorus stipes. The sequence goes on from JALJCO010005699.1 coordinate 45,877, forward strand.
CACGAAACTACAGAAGCCACGGCAGACGAGATCGCGCGTTCTTTTTTTCTTTCTTTCTTTCTTTTAGATCAATATCCACCCCTCCTGTGTTTGTCCCGGTTTGTTTAGAGCTCTTGCGCTCTTACCACAATGTAAACAGTGAATTTCTTCTTCTACGCTTGCATTATCGGCAGAGTAGGCTCTGAACGCCGAGGCTTCCGTAGTTTCCTGACCGCGCATGTGCGAGCTTCATGGACGTAATCAATACTCCTTTTTAGACTCTAAAAATATACTAAATGGCGTAGTTTAAGTAAATTCTGGACCCTACCCACTCAGGACACTTGGACTACATGGGACGAGCAGTATGCAGGAATATTGACAATTTTTTTGGACTTTTATGGACCTTTTTGGCTCCAACTCCATTGGGGGGAACGAGAAGTCGCCCTGATCTCCGGCTGCATTTGACATATTAAAAAAGTGCTCCAGAGTCTTGCTCACCATTAGGGTAAGTGAAAAATAAAGTTAAATCATTCTGAGGGTGAACTATTCCTTTAACACCATCACATTAATGTCTTGGGTAAATTCTATTAGCTGTTGTTACTTTAATGCTTTGTGGTCCATTCTTCTCAGTTTTATTTGATTTCCTGGTTCAGTTTGCAGACACATAACCCAGTTGGATGGAAATTTGTCATCTAACTGAAATACATAAACCTTAGTTGTTGGACCAATTTTTTTGTGTGTATCTTTGTTTTAAAAATATTACATTGCAAAAAGTACAGTTTTTTTAATACATACTTTTCAAGTTTGTAAAAAAAAAAAAGCTCATACAGTTATGTGCAGTTAATATATAATATATATACTCACACACTCAAAAATAGAGGTGCGAGACAGGAACATTTCTGTACCTGTAGGTACATTTTTTACAAATGTTCTCTAAGAAGTACAATATTGGTCTTTATGAGGCCAGAAGTACCTATATACTATGAAAAAGGGTCCAAAGTAATATAAAGTACAAATTTGTACCATTTCAACCCTAAGGGTACCTGCAGCATTGAAAAATGTGTGTAGCTTGTACAATAACTATAAATAGCCGTACTTCTGAATCAGTAGTAAAATAACAGTTATGAGATTATAATTTTAATAATAATCATAGTAATCATAGTAGTAATTACATGTATAATTATATATGTGTTTGGCCTAATATTTATATACTAATTATTAATTTATTGTTAGCATCTTTGATTATTGTCATAATCTCTATTTTATTGACTTTTATTCATCATTTTTAATTGGTTTAATTGTACTTTATTCACTCATACAGCTTGATAAGGTACACAAATGGACCAGGACCGAAGGTACAGAAATGTCTTTCAAAAAGGAAAACCCCCCAGCAACAAGCTTTGGACCTTTTTAAGTACAAACTGGTACCTCTATTTTTGAGTGTGTGTGTGTGTATATATGTGTGTGTGTGTGTGTTTAAAATTTTAGGGGTGCTAGGATGCTGCAGCAGCACCCCCAAAAATGAGCTAAAATCACCTATGCATAGCAAGGCAGGGCTTGATAATTCACTGATCCACGAAAAAATGGGAAGAAAATTCCTATTTTTTTTATTAATCTGAAATCTTCCTTTCATCCATAAAAAATGTCTCTAATCCGTCATCTGAGTTTTGCCGTACCCAGAACAAAGTGGTAAAACACCAAAATGGTTGATGTACATGAAAGATTCAAAGTTCAGATGCAAGTTCACGATCTAGAAACCTTTTAAAGTCGAGCTGAGAGGGAACAGATCCTGATAAGTTATCCAAGAAAAATCTAAGTTTGAATCATAAATATCTGGACAATCTGCTGCTCCGGACCGGCCGAGCTTGTACACCAGGGATCATCAACCCCGGACCTGTCAGGCCGGAGTCCAGCAGGTTTTAGATGCTTCCCAGCTATAACACACCTGACTCAGATTAAAGCTCGCTTCATTAGTCCAGATTTGGACTAAATCAGCCAGGCTGTACCAAACGTCTCAGCAACTGGTCTACATACCTCCGTCCAGTTTCAGCGCCGTTATGAATGTTGCTCCGTACACCCTCTAGGGGGCAGTGTTGCGTTGAAATTTACTGGCATAGACAATCGCGAACATGGCGTTGGTAGAAGAGGTAGTTAGTTTTGCTGCATCTACTTCAGAAAAGGTGGAAAAAAATAAGTGAACGCAGCGGTGGCATGTCCGACCACTTAAAGTGGTCAAAGTAATTTAAACTTTTGACATTTTCAAATAGGCTCTTCCTACTCTTCTTCGATTTTCACGAATGGGTAAACTAATCACCCTTTTCACTGTGTCGGCTAATACCTGGATGGAGGGAATGTTTATTTGAACAAAACAGGACTTTATGATCATTACAGTTATTATCTGCTAGGTCGCCATAATCTCTTTGAGCTGATGCTCTGTGTTGTTGTTAGCCATTATGCTAAGTTAGCTGTATTAGGGCAGTTAGAAACCGAAGTTGTTTTAAGGACATGACTGTAAATATGATCATGTTATGGCGCATCTGAAAGCTAAAATCCTACAAAAGGCGCTGAACTGATTATTAAAGCTGCTCTAGAGCAGAGACAGTAATTAAAGAATAAAGCAGAGTCCACCACTAGAGTGCAGCTGCTACTGTTAGCAGGCGAGGCTAGCAACGTTAGCTGTCGGGGCAGAAACTGTAATGTAATCTAAATAAAGTGTCAGATTCTCTTCTTCCAGTTGTTGTTGCACCTGCAGACAAAGCAATGAATGCTGCTCATGTTTGAACACGTACAGTATAGCATTAAACAGCATTAAATCTGTTCCTGTGTAGATCAGGGCTCTCAAGTTTTCAAGAGTGCTTGGAGTTCAGGGGTCATTCCTGCATGGGAGGCAGCGGTGGGGGGGGGGGATTAGATTAGACTACAGAATTATTTCAAACAGCTTCGCTATTTCATATTAGAATTATGCTAATGTTCACAAAAACCCGGACAGAATATTTGACTGCCTTAACAAAGTAACACAAAATGTGTTGTAACCCATCAACCCCTAAGTTATTCCGTTCAGATAAATATGAAGCAGAACTGTTGGTTATGCCGACATACAGGCAACATTCCTCTTTATAGTCCTCTTTATATATTTTTTAATTTGGATTTGTTTTATTCAAAGACACTTACAATACGAGGACTTACTGGTGGTGAGTATCATGATTCCTTCATGCCACCTTTGCACTCCCCCCTCATTTTATCAACAACCATCCAGACCATTAATAATGATAATAATAATAACAATTATACTGTACGTAGCATTTATAGGTACCTTTCAGACCCTCAACACACATAGATAAACTATGAAAATTAAGAAAATAAGTTAGAACCTACAAGGTAGATGTGAATAAACCATCTCCTGTTTCTACCCCCATCTTAAAAAAAAATCCATTTCTTTCATTTGCTTTTGAATTCCTGACAAAGCAAAGCATTAAAGTTTTGTATATTTGAGGTTGGACATTTACCAGATTGCTGTCGTTTCTAATCGTGCAGGACGAGTTCATGTCACTGAACTCTGAACTGACGGTAATGACTTGATCAGATCACAACGTTCAGCAACTTTTAGCCAAATAAATGTAAATGCAGCAGATCCTCCATCCTTGCAGACTTCAGCGGGCGACCTTGTTCACTTTGGCTGCTGCCTTTTTGGCCCCCGACAACTCGTGCGCCTGACTTCATGGTCAGACGCCACCAGACAGATGCGTGTCATGCGTGTCATACGTGTCATACGTTCATGCGCTGGTCACGCAGTGTGGCGAGAGTCATTCGGTCCCACGCGCGTCTGTACGTCCGGCTTTTGTCCCCTTTGTCGCTTCATACGCAGTCAATCCGAGCGAGCCTGGTTGGCTCGTTCATAACGCGGCAGAGTTAGTAATCAGCGTGAGAAATGGTGTGGTTAAAGTGTGGCGTGAGGCAGTGGTAGACGACCAACACTGACTAACTGGAAGTTGTGGGCCAAAATGGCGGCGCCCATCCTGACTTCCTGAATAAGGTGAATACTGCTGCCACGATTTCCGGTGGTGTTGCTCCGTTTCATCCGGAGCACTCCGGATTCGTAAGCTCTCTCACAACGGACATACAGACAGACGAAATGACCTCCGGATACGGATGAAAGCGTCCGTATCCGTGTTTATCGTATGAACGGGGCTCAATGGGTCAAGACGCTCATACGGAGCGAAACAAAAAGCGTTTATTTCAAATCAGGTGTGTTGCAGCAGGGAAACATCTACAACCTGCAGGACACTGATTTAAGAGGTCCGACTTTGGTGATCCTGCTCCGGTGCAAACATGGAAAATCTCGGAAGTCTGTGCTGATGGTTGGAAACAGTTGGGATTAATATTCCTGCATCGTTTCTGCTCCTCTACGTCAGCATTCAGGTCAGGGATCACCCACTCCGGACCTCCTGAACCAGTATCCTGACGATTTTTCTGTGTCTCCCAGCTGCAACACACCTGACTCAAATCATAGGTCATTAAGAGGTTTTTGCAGAACTTATAAACTGTTGGACCAGTTAATTTGGACCAGGTGTGTTGCAGCAGGGAAACACTGAAACCCTGCAGGACACTCGCTCGAGAGGTCCCTGATTTAGGTGTTTTTATTGCATCATTTCAGCGTGTTTGTTTGTCAGTGTCAGACTGAAAAACGATTTAAAAGAGATGAACAGAATCTGGAAGTCATGTTTTGTTTTGTTTTTAAAAAAAGGAAACAGTCGATCTAGCAGAAGTGAACCTGAGCCTTCAGCTGATCCAGCTCCTTTTCCCTGAAACTTCATTAGAAATGATGTCTGGAAAGATGCTTGTGAGGAAGTTTTCTCAGTTTTTGGACCAAAAGACTCAAAAGCTGGAGGCCTAACAGAGGGATTCATCATATTTCTATGAATATGTTTCACTTGGCCTGCAACAAAAATGAGGTGTAGCATCCTGTTTTTGCAGAATTGGATAAATCTGTGATAAATGATTAGATATAACTTTCATCAAAGAGCCCACGACTGCTGCAACCTGAACCTTCGGTTTCTCCTGAGCAGAGCTGCTTCATGATGATTTCAGTTCAGCTTTTCAGCAGAAATCTTACAAACTGCTTTCAGTTTTCAGATGTTTTGGCGTCTTCCTAGAAAAATTCTCTGTTTCCTGTTTTTTATTTGTTTGAAATGGTGGTAAAGCCGACGGGGAATGACCACGCACGCTTTCTTGTTTGAGCCATTTTTCTGTCTCCTGATTCAAGATTAGACATCTCGTTCAGGACTTCTAACTCCTACCTAATCTGCATGTTTTGACCTGTGCATGTGTGTGTTTTAGAAATGCAAAGTTAAAGGCGATCTCCCCCTAAAAGCACTTTTTTTTTAAAATATCAAATTCAACTTTATTTATAAAGCGTTTTTCATGCCATTAAAAGGCAACACAAAGTGCTTTGCATAATAAAACAAATGCACATTGAAATAAAGACAAAACTTCACACATCCAAGTATAAAACGATAAAACACACACAAACACACTTATATACAGACATCCTTACAATTCTACACAACTCCCAACCCCTTTTTCTCTCTTATGTGAGTAGGTATAAAAACACTAGTAGTCACCTTCCCAGCCAATCTTCAACTGCCAAAAAACGGCACAAATAGTATGGATAATAATTGTATTAATTTGGAAAAAATTAAAAGCATAAAGAATGGCTCCCTAAAAAAATTTTAAAAATATTTGGGACCCTTTTTTCAAATATGTGCAGGAACTAGACCTTCAGGAGATCCCCTAATGGCAAACTGGACACCTGACCAGCAAGATTTGTAAAATAATATGCACCAGACTGACTGACACACATCCAGATACCTCATTTTTATTTTATTTTTTATTTTTTCATTTTCCTTCTTCTTTTTTTATTTATTCATTTGCCTTCTCTCCCTCTCTCTCTCTCTTTTTAAAATAAAAAAAATATTATTAATGCTTTATATCGTTTTGGTCTTATGCTGTCCTTGATTTAAACCCCCCTTTGTTTTCTCCTTTTGCTCTGTGATTACTGCTGTTTCATCCTTACTGATATTGTTGTCTTGTCAAATTTTGAATCTCTGAAAACAGTAATAAATAGATTGTACAAAAAAAACAAACCCAAAACACTAATAGCAACATCCATCTGGCTTGATGCTGCTGTGAGGAAACCACCCATGATCACAGAGGGCCTCGCTGCAGGGACCCCCCAGATCCGGGCGGGCCAGGGTCATACGGCTGCAGTGCAGGCCCCCAGCCACCAGAACAGGGCATCCATCGTAGCTTTTACCCCCTGGACCGAGCCACAGAGTGAAGGACCCCAACGAGGAAACACTGGAGTTAAAAATGTTAAGAGTTAAACTAAAGATCAATAATGTGAAAAATAGTAATACAGAGAAAGAAGCAGAGAAATGAAAGTACTTATAAAGGAATTCTTAAAAATATGTATACAAAATAAATGTTATTATATTTTCAGGTATGTTCATGCTTTACAACCTGCAGCGTTGTTTTAGTTATATATATATATATATATATATATATATATATATATATATATATATATATATATCTGTATATATGTATGTTATGTATGTATGTATGTATGAGAAAATCCACATCACCCAGCGGTGGTAATTTTTCTCAGGCTCAGGCTTTTAATAAAGTTTAGATCCTGCACAGTTAACACCTTTGGATGGAAAATAATACAGTCATACATGCAGGTACCTGTTACTGGTAAAATTCCAGCAGCGTCCAGTGAGACAGTGATTGCATCACATCCACGAGTGAAAAGCTACAAGGAAGAAGGAAACTGGCACATGAACAAAAGCTGGAAAGCAAGTTAAACAAGAGGAATACAAATACAAGCTACATTATCACAAAACAGGTGTGTGTGTGTGTGTGTGTGTGTGTGTGTGTGTAGGGGTGTGCCATATTGTATTGTTTATATTGTGATACCACTGGTATATACATATATATATATATATATATATATATATATATTTTACATTACTTGAAAATATAATATGGTGACACCAAAAACAGTGTTTATTTAAAAAAGAAAAAGAACAAACAAACCAAACTATAAAAGAAGTTGAAATTTAAATAGAAATTGAAGAAGCTTTATTTTGCTGTACGTTTTATGTCACGTTGGGAAACGGAGGAAGGATTTTACTGTTGTTGCGACTTCTTGTGCGGCCATCAATATAATTTGTGATATCGTTATTGTATATTTATCCTTCAAAATTTGTTCTTTTAAAAAAATATATTGTCATATCTTTTTGGCAGTAATGTCCACCTCTAACTAATTTCTACAGTTTCCTTTATCAGCACGGATCAGAGGTTTAGGGGTGCTGAGCACCCAGAGCCCTGGCAAGATAAATTCCATTGTTTTTATTTATTTATTTATTTTTATTAATTTTAAAAAAAAAAAAATGTTAAAAAGAAAAAAAAAAGAAAGTAAAGAAAATAAATTCCATTGTTATTTATTTATTTATTTTTATTCATTTTTTAACAAAAAAAAATGTTTTAAAGAAAAAAAAAAAAGTAAAAAAATAAATTCCATTGTTATTTATTTATTTATCTATTTTTATTTATTTATTTTTCAAAAACAAATAAAAATGTAAATTAAAAAAAAGGAAAAATGGAAAATACATTCCATTGTTTTCTACAGTTTAACACAGTTTCATTCCCACATGTGTGGAAGATCAGCAAAACACTTTCTGGGAAAGTCTGTGAGTAATTATCAAGAGAGAAGTGAGAAAACCCTCTTTTTCCTATTTATTTACAAAGTTTCTGATCATTTTCAAGCCTTAGATTTAAGTTTTTATCATCCAGCGTCCAGAAGCAAAGTTATTACTGCTGCTATTGAAAAATCCCAGTTCAGCTTTATCTGGAGGAGAAGTTTATTTGGGGCTGCAGGTGTTGTGTCTAAGCGGTGAACCAGATCCATCACAACCCCATTTATCCTCCTTATTTATGACAGTTTTCCAAACTTAAATTTAGAATATTTATGAAAAAAACAAAGTTAGGCTGTTTCTGCTGTTATCTGAAATATGCTAGGTGGGTGGGATCAAACCATTTTTTGAGGGTGGGTGTTGTATTTTTGTTCTGGGAATATTACATTTCAACAGTACAGTATGTTTTTTCACACTCTTAAAAAAGCACATACAGTTTGTTTTGAGGTAACATAATATGTTTTTAAAAATATTATTATCATAAATTTTAAGATTATAATTGTATAAAAATTTAGATTAGACAGTATAAAAATATATAGTTATTTGTTTGTTTGTTTATTTATTTATCTCTTTATTTTTGCCATATCATCCAGCCTTATGTGTATGAGTGTCTGTGTGTGAGGCCAAAGCAAAACAATTGTCTAACCAACTAAACACTGAACAGCTGAGCTAAACTCAAAGAAATGAGCAGAGATACAAATAAAAGAAAATTGGTCTTTAACTTTAAATATCTGAACCTGAACTTTGTCTTGATCCAGGATCTCCTCTCCTGGAGGAGGTGCACTGCAGAAAACAGTTTAATGTCATAAACTAGACAGATCTCTGTGATGTGCAGGGTGGACTGATCTGTCACTTTAGTGTGTTAGAAAGATAAAAGAGAAGAACGAAAGGAGACATTCTGTATTTTGTAGTAAATCTGTTCCTCCAGGCCTTTTCCATGTTGGTGCTAAAGAAACCAGTTTGGCTAGAAATGAATCAAACCTCAGACACTTTGACACACTTCCTTGTCCGTTTGTTCTTTTAATAAATCAGAAGCACCTCTCTGGAAAAGCAGCGATTCCTGTGAAAGCGAGTCCACATCATCAACGCACAACTTTCTCTTCCTCCATTACTCATTTGAGGAAGTCAGCTGGAGTCTGCAGTTTCTGTTATTGACATTAAACTGACTATTGATTTATTTTTCCTCCCAGGCTGACTTCTGACCTGCAGCGAGCATAATCTAAAGCAAACATTACATCTGCTCGCACACATTTGAGCCAGTGAAGCTTTCGCAGAACTACTTTCATTTTCTCTGAAGCCTGGATGTGTGCCTCTGTTCCCTGCAGTATCTGGGACTTTCCTGCGAAAGCAATTACAGTAAAATAAAAAAAAAAGTGGTTTGACCTGCAGGGAGAAAAGCTGGCAGGACTCCAGAGTCCCAAACTGGCTGGATTCAGCAGAGTGTTACAGGAAACTATATCTGCATCCCAGAGTGGCAGGAAAGGACACATCTTCCCGTCCCAGATGCTCTTAAAGATTGCATTTTATTAATACGAGACATAAACGGCCAACATGCACCTCTGCGAATGTCAGGGGAAGTTTTAAGGTCACACTTTTCATTTAATGTTATTGTAGATCAAGCTGAGAGCTGCAGAGATGTGAGGAAACTTGAAAGTTTCAGAGGAACTTCAGAGCTACGGTATAGTTTCCTTTTCTAGCCACAAACGGCCTCTGTCACCTTACACACTGCAAAGACTCAAATCTTAGCAAGTATTTTTTTCTAATTTCTAGTCAAAATATCTTATCACATTCAAAATGAGACAAAATTGCACATCCCACACCATTTCGGTTACCCACGGTGTACCCCAAGGTTCGGTGCTTGGTCCCTCTCTGTTTATCCTGTACATGCTCCCCCTTGGACACATTATTCGCAAACATGGACTGCACTTCCACGGCTATGCCGATGATACACAACTCAAATCTTAGCAAGTATATTTTTCAAATTTCTAGTCAAAATATCTCATCACATTCAAAATGAGACAAAATTGCACATCCCACACCATTTCGGTTACCCACGGTGTACCCCAAGGTTCGGTGCTTGGTCCCTTTCTGTTTATCCTGTACATGCTCCCCCTTGGACACATTATTCGCAAACATAGACTGCACTTCCACGGCTATGCCGATGACACACAACTCATCTCTAGCAAGTATATTTTTCTAATTTCTAGTCAAAATGTCTCATCTCACTCAAAATAAGACAAAATTACTTAAAGAGAATCATTTCAGTGAGATATAAGATCTTGTTTTAAGGCAATGCATCTTATTTCAAGAAATATTATCAAGACAATTTTGCTTATTGGCAGAACTTTTTGCTTACTACAAGCAAAAAACATCTTATTTTAAGAGTGGCCGAGATTTCTTTTGCTTTTAAAAGCAAAAAAAAATCTGCCAATAAGAACAAGCAAAATTTTCTTGATAAGATTTTGTGAAATAAGATTCATTGCCCTAAAACAATTTCCTATATCTCACTGAAATGTTTCTCTTAAGGTGATTTTGTCTCATTTTGAACGTGATGATATTTTGACTTGAAATTAGAAAAACATATTTGGTATGATTTGAGTTTTTGCAGTGCATTGGTCTTCTGACCTGTTGCTGCTATAAATATTGCTGGGGGAAGTTATGAAGTCTCATCTTTCTCTATGAAAATTAACTTAAAATTTGGTCTTATTGGGTTCTCAGGGTACCTAGAAACAGCGGAAGCTGCTTGAAGCTCCCGTCAGCGTCCACCTCCTCCTCTTTGATGTGTTTTTATTTTCTCTGGTAGATTCCACTCTGCGGTTTTCCCCTTGTTTACGGCTGAGCAGCGAGGAAAACACACGAACCACCATAAGAGGATAATAGTCTGCATGCGTGGTGAAGAAAACGACACGCCTCAAGGCTTTGTGTGAGGACGAGAAAAGGATGACTTCATGGAGACACACCAAGAGCTAGACCTGCAATTAATGAGCGCAGACATGCAGTTCCTGGGAAAACGAGACCTAGAGAGAGGAGCAAAACAGTTGTAGAACTCTGACACTGAAATGATCCACACAAAGCAGATTTATATGTTTTAATAATGAAATTATGTTGAATTTATGAGATAATCAGATCAATCTGAGTGTTAAATAAACGAATCTGAGGTTATATGGGATTTTATATTTGCTGTGTAATATGATGGAGGCAACAAACGACAGAAAACAGATGCTACAGCAACATGAGGTTAATTTTTTTATAAAGTCAAACCTGGAAAATGTTTTACTTTCTGGTTCTAAGCTAAAAAAAAAACACAATAAATTATGATTTTGAAAGAAAGAATAAATGTCCACGTGGACATACAGTCGTCCTCAAAATTGTTTTGTCTGGTTTATTATTATCATTATTATTATAATTTTTTCCAACCACAACTCAAAAGCAATATTTTATATCAATGAATTGTAATTTTATGAATTTTTATTTATCATTAGTTTTTAGTTTCTTGTTATCTGAATTAATATTATAAATTTAGCCTTTTCTTTAATTGGAGGGGATGAATAGTTTTGAGGACGACTGTATACCAGCCTAATGACCTAAACCTGCAGGATTGTGGCCCCCGAGGTCCGGAGACGGACATCTCTGCTCGAACTGAAGGATCGAGATGAGATGCAACCTCGGGGGTTTCCTCTGAGCAGAGCGCGACCTTTTATGGGCTGAATTCACTGGAACATCTATTTCCATCTGTCATAACTGTTTTTCTGTAGAAAATCTTTCTCATTGTTGATTAATAGACTCCGACTAGTTTGGAAGTTACCGAATAGCGTTTACTAGACTAACAGCAGCAGTTGCTTCACTAAGATTGTTTCTGATGTCTTTCCGCCTCAGCCCTGTGTTCACACATCTGAATGCGTCATTAGTCTACTAATAAGTGCATTAAGGAGCTGAATCTGGCTGCTATTCACTCTAACTCCTGTGGAAGCAGGGATTTATGTTTCATTTGACTGAACTTGTATGCTGTCATGTCTGACAGATAAAGTTTAGCTTTGAACTGGAATTTATTTGCTATCTATGGAAGTAAATATTTGGGGATTAGATCAGGATGTTTTGGGATTTGACCTCTCTGAATGTGAAAGTGAAGGCAGCTTTGCTCCAAATCTGCTGCAGGTCCATGTGGAGTAAACAATGTTGTAAATATGGGTGGTCTGGAGGGGGAGGGGGGCAGACCGGTGCACTCTGAAAAACTCCACAAGATGTTGTAAGACTTACAGAGCCGTGATTCTTTGGCCTCTGTCATGAGGAGGACAAACAGTGTCAACAGGACTTCCTGCTCTCAAACACTGAGATTATTTAATATTTCCAGTAAATTACTGGTCACAGAAAACTCCAACCAAGACCGCCCGCGTACCGCAGAGAAAAAACACTTTCCTCAAAGGTTGAGACGCTAAACGTACATAAAACCAGAACATGATGATTTTAATATCTCATCAAATCATCTTATTCCCAGCAGAACAACATCAGGGAAGAGAGGAGACCAGTTGCTGGAGTTTAGGAGAGGAATGTTGTCCCATTCTGGTCTGATGCAGGATTCAAGCTGCTCTGCAGTTCTGGACCTTCATCATGATGCTGCAAATGTTTTCTGTTGGTGAAAGATCTGGACTGCAGGTGGGCCAGTCCAGCAACTGGACTCTGGACTGGGACTGCAGGTGGGCCAGTCCAGCAACTGGACTCTGGACTGGAGGACTGCAGGTGGGCCAGTTCAGTACCCAGACTCTGGACTGGAGGACTGCAGGTGGGCCAGTTCAGTAGCTAGACTCTGGACTGGAGGACTGCAGGTGGGCCAGTTCAGCAACTAGACTCTGGACTGGAGGACAGCAGGTGGGCCAGTCCAGCAGCTGGACTCTCCTCCTGTTTCCAGGCATGCTGCTGGGATGGATCCAGTATGTGGTCCAGGTCTTGTGAAACCTGCAGGTCTTCCCTGAAAGCGATGTTGTCTGGATGGAGCAGATGTTGCTCTAACACCTCCATGTTTCTTCCAGCGCTGATGGAGCTTCACAGATGTGGAAGCTGCCGTCGCCATAGCAACCCCGTCCCATCAGAGATGCAGGCTGATAACAAGCTGGATGCTCCTGACCCTCTTTAGTCTGCAGGTCCATGCTTTCCAGAAACATCCTGACCACAGAACAGTTTCCTCTTTGCCTCGGAGCATTTTAATGAGCTCTGGTCCGGAGAAGATGGATGGTGGTGTTTCTGGATCCTGGTCACATGCGGCTTCTTCTCTGCATGATGGAGCTTTAACCTGCATTTGTGGATTTCAGGGTGAACTGACAGAGATTTCTGGAAGTCTTCCTGAGTCCATGCAGTAGTTTCCAGTAGAGAATCATGTCTGCTTATGCAGAAGATCACCGGCATCCAGCCTTGTCCCCCACACACAGAGATTCCTTCTGATTATCTGAATTCTCTTATATTACACATTGTAGATGGCGGTGTCTACAGCACTTTCTGAACTTTCCCACAGTTTTTAGAGCCAGTTTGTCTCAGATTGGTGAACCTCTGTCCATCTTCCCGTCTGAGAGACTCTGTCTCTCTGAAATGCTCCTTTTATACCCAGTTATATTCCTGACCTGCTGCCAGTTAACCTGATCACCTGTCAAATGCTCCTCCAGTTGTTTTTTACAATACCAGTTACTTTTCCAGCCTTTTGTTGCCCCTAAAAAATGAGCCAATTTATCCATGAAATGGTGAAATGTCTCAGTTTAAACAGATATATTTGTGTAAAACATGAGATTAAAAATCATTTTTTCTGTTTTTATTTTACAGGGTTCCAACTTTGTTTAGTTTCTGGGTGAACTGAAACAGAAAAAAATGTTTAAAATGGATTTATGTCACAGTCAAATCAAATCCACAATCATTTTCAGATAAATTAACAACAGTTTGCTCAGTGTAAGCACACAATTATGTCATTTCAGATCCGTTAAATGTCTTCTTCTTAATTCATGACAGACAGCAAACTAACTGATCAGCTTAGACACTATGGTGAGAATTTTTACCATTTAAAGTTAATTGTCTTTATCTTACAGTCTTATTCCATTATTTCACACTAAAAATGAAAGATAACCGTCTAAAGATATGTTGTTTTTTTTAAATCCCTATTTTTTTTAATGCCTACATGATAAAATCTTGCAGCTTCATGTAATTCCTGCATGTTGATTCTTTACTGGATTCCAAAGATGGAAGATTATCTTAAAGATGTAAGATTAGCTAAAACAACAGTTTCTTTTAAAGTTAAAGCAAAAATTCTCACTGAAAGAAAAAAAATCCAGTGAATCTGGTCTTCCTAAAGCGAAATGAACTTTTATTTGAAATTAAAGAGGAATTAAAACTTTAATGTAAATGCGGTCACTAACTGTAAACTGCTTACAGTCTGTGGAAATCTCATCAGTCCTCTGATGTTTTGGTGTTTTTTTAACGATACTCAGCAGGTGTGTTGTTATGTTAGAAATATCTGATCTGTTATGGTGAATCCATCTGAAAATCTGAAGTTTCTGAACCACATCTGAAGATGCACAAGTCCAAACTACAAACAATCATTGCAGGATGAGTTCACGTGCAAATGAAGCAAATGGTTTTACTGGCAGCGGACCGTCCTGCTGCAGCTGGGAATTCCCAAGTTCCTAAATTATCTGTGAACTGAGAGATCATGTGTGCAAAGATAAAGCAGCAAAAACATTTGTAGACATATCTAAAATGGGGGAGGGGGGTGCTTCAAATACCTTCATATGATTTGTTGACTTATTTTAACCAATAATCAACAGACGCAGGACAAAAAAAATTTTCTTGCAGATGAAATTATGATGTTTTGCTTCAGTTTTTGTGAATTTCTGTTCTTTGTTCTGGTCTAGATTAACATTCCTCTGTTTCCTGTTTTATCTTGTAGATTCTTTTAGATTCTAGAATCAGGTGTGTTGGAGCAGGGAAACATCTAAATTCTGTAGCTGGGAGTAAAGAATTTTCTCCTACGTTCATGTTGCTGCTGAACAGACGGTTGCAAAGCAAATATTAACCTACTTTCCACAGGAGACTGATGCAAGATGCAACATCGTGGTGAAGAAAGTCTGTATATTTACATGTATACCTGCATCCTTCCTTCCTCAGCTGTGCATGTGCAAATTTATTTTTGTGTGCGTAATTTCTAGATATTTGTGTGATCATTTAAACATAACAAGTATTCTAAGTGTAATAAGTGGTTTACAAACTGCTCATTACACCCACACCCAACAAAATGAGTGATTCTTCTCTCCATACATGTCAGGTTACCAGGTCTCTCTTGTAAATGAGACTATGTGTCTCAATGTGACTAAAATAATAATTAGGGATGTCCGATATTATCGGCCTACTGATTAACAATGCATCGATCTACATCAATATCAAACACACTTTTATTATGAAAATGGATTTATTTTGAAGGTCCTTTGACACATTTTCACAACAAAATAGGTGTTTCTAGCTGTGCAGTGGATACAAGTGAGACAGGGAGATTGTATCGGAAAAAAATGGATAATATATGTAAGTGTTTTTACACATTTCTTATTCCCTCCTCCAGAGCTCAAAGTTTCTGGTTTCATTTAAATACTCGCTTGAATTCTACCTGATGGCTGTTAAATGTGCACATTTTAACTTTAAGTGCTTCTGATGGTGAAGAAACATCACAAACATCTTAATATGATTAAATAAAACACAAAAATGAAATATTTGCTTCATTGAAAAGAAAACAGGCAACCAAGATTTACAAAATTCATGTTCAGTTTTATTTTTGGCTCTTAAACATTCATTTTAAACAGTCTCATCACATTTTCGTGGCAAGAAAAACAGCATATTAAGATGTTTTTTCACATCAGCATACAGTACGACGATGAACAAACGGTTTCAGGCTTCACCGTTAAATCAACATGTTGAACAGGAAAAAAAAAACAAGCTTTCTACAACTGGTGTCTCAGAGAAACATACTTTTAACTCAAAATTCAAGCTGAAGCTTCAGCCAGTCTGAACTTACAGAAAATCCTTATAAATAAGACGATGTGATGACAGATTTGATCTGAAATGCTCAGACTTCAGCCTCCTTCTCCCCAAACAGCTGAAACACAAGAAGAACAGCCGTGAGTCATCATCTTCTGCAGGCTGGGTGCAATTTCAGGTCATTTTGACTGTTAGAAAACAAAAAGATGCAAGTTGCAATTATAATTATTATCATTATTTACCTTGTTTACTGCGCTTTTGCCCTTGCATCCACAAGAGCAATAATTTTCTGCACCCATGGGTGTTTTTTGGCAGGGGCCACGCACAGCTGTTTGTCTCCCTTCATGAAGAACCTAAGACAGAAGATTCAGAAGTGAGACAACGTTTCTGGCGTGAATCTACCAGGACACGTGCAGACTGATGCTTACACAGTAGCATCGATGTCGCAGCCCTTCCCTGCCTCCTGGATGGTGTAGCGCACAACGCCGGTGGCTCGCAGACGCTTGTCACTAACCGTCAGACAGCAGTCCACCGGGATCTCAGCTGCAGGGAGGCGAGGAAGCAAAGAAAACCTCAGAAACGCAGTCCAGACTTTAACCCGGGAGTCCCGGAGCTGCAGGTACTTACCGGCTGCAAGGCCGAGGCAGATGACACCCAGCAAGATCAGAGCTGCAACTGGAGAGGCCATGTCTCTGTGTCTTCGTAGGTCTGGTCTCGGCTTGTCTGCTTCAGGAGGGTGGAGGTGTTGCTGTGATCCGGAGGGGAGAGCTGCAGGTGCATTTATACAGGTGTTCAACAGAAAGCGAAAGTCTGATCCGTCCTCGCTGCCTGGAAGTGGGAGAGGTTTGGCTCCGGGTTCACACGTGCACAGATTATCAGTTAGACTACTTTTCTTCTCAAATTATCGCCAGCTATCTCCCGGAAAGTTGTTTTTCTGATCATTCCCTGAGGCCGGACAGGATTGAAAGAGTGTTTATTTTTCTGCTCTGTGGTGCATCACAGAAGCTGCTGATGTTGTTTGCCAACATTCAACATCTTTATCTGTTTTACAGTCAGTTTTTATCTGCATCATAAGAAAATATTTTATTTTCTGGTTTTATTAAAGCAACACCACGTAACTTCCTGACGCTCTGACTTGATTTAGTGACATTTATTATGACAGTTCTTGCAGCTGTCTTTGCTCTGCACTATTCTGAAGCTGGGAAACTTGTTCTCCTGTCAGGGCTTTATGCTACAGCTGCATTTACTTCACAGCATTGCTTCACTCCAGCAGCTAAATATGAGCACACTGACGTCTTATGAGCATGCACCATAGATGATTCAGCAAAGAAACGTAAGAGGACAAAATCAGAGGAAGAAAGGAAAAGAAAGAAAATGATAGAAAAAAATAAGACTGACTTTTATGGGCTGGAGAGAGCCAGGAGAAGAGATGGGAGCAAGAAGGATGGATGCCAAATTAGCCTTCATGAAAGGCACCACAGCAACAAACTCCACTAAAGTGCATTTTCAAAGTAAAAGCATGCGAACTTATCATGCCATTTATATATACATTTTTGTTTCAAAACTATAAATTTAATAAATAAAAATGTACTAATTTTTTTACTGAATTGAAACAGTGCTTTTGAATTGAAGTTTAAAAAAAGAATAATTAAAAAACAAAACATAACAAAAAAAACTATCCCAGACCAATTAGAGCATCTCGCTCATGAACATGGACCAACACACCTGTCAGCAGATGCAGACGTCTGATTGGACGTTACAGAAAACACCTGATTGCAATGATTGCATCAAAGTGTTGCTCAAACTCAATTCATCAATCAAAATCAATGTCATGATTTTCATAGTGTATATACGTATACATACAGTCGTCCTCAAAATTCTTCATACCCTCAAATTGAAAAGGTATTTTAGTTCACTGTTCATGGAAAAGGTGCTGTTATTTGTCGAGGACAGTTTTGTTTATTTGTTTTCTTTATTATTTTCAAATACAATTCAAAAGCAATATTTTGTTTCACAAAATTGTAATTTTGTAAATTTTTATTTATTATTACTTTCTTTAGTTTCTTGTTATTTGAATTACTGTTGTGAATTTAGCGTTTTCTTTAATTGGAATTATGTAATTTTTAATTCCAATTATATATATATATATATATATATATATATATATATATATATATATATATATAGGTGTGCAACAACACATCAATACAGGTATTAATTTTGAACCAAACCATACAGTTGTGTACTTAACCGTGAGGACTATATATCAAATGTCAAACAGTACAGAATTTATTTTTTTATTTATTAATTTATTTCATCAATTTGTGTTCTGACGATGAGTTCTGTGTTAAAAACTCAGTGGATCCGTGTTCGGCCACATTCAGATCTGGCATTTGGAACTACTTTGATCCTGAATGTGAGCTGTTGTGGACAAAAGGACACTGGATAAAAAAAAAAAAAAAAAATCAATGAGGATGTATTTTTTTTGTATCGAGAAAATATCGAACCGTGACACTATATTACACCAAACCAAACCGTTAATTTATTCATACCCTCTGATTAAGAAGGAAAAAAAAATCAGCTGTCTGTGAAATAAGTTGAAATTGACAAAAGTAACAATAAATAAAAATTTTATGAAAATCATGACATTGATTTTTTTAATTGTGGTTCAAAAGAAATATAAAAAACAAACAAAAAATAAAACAAGTAAACAAGCATGATGGGGCTCCTGCGCTAAAATGTTGAGACTTTGAGGCAAACGCTGCAATCAGGTGTTTTCTGTAACGTCCAATAAGACTTCTGCACGTGTTGACGATATTTTGGTCCACTTTTCATGAAAAACAGAACATTTTTATTTATTTCCAAAAAATGATCTTGTTAATTCAGAAAGCAGAACATTTTTATTTATTCATTTTTGTAAAAAGTATCTTGCTAATTCAGAAAAACAGAACAATTTTATTTTTTTCAAGTGAATGCAATGTGCTTCTGTAAGTTAGTTGTTGAACTGAACCGTACAATTAAAGATTTCTTGGAAATTTAAAAAGCTCAAACATACATTCAATGAAATGATAATCTTCACATACACACCTTCTTCACAAGGTTACTCACCAAAAGTGACTAAATATGCTAAATGTACTTAAAATTGACTGCATCAGATAAGTAGTGACCCAGGTTGGGTCAAAGCAGCTTTATCGGATCTTTATCTGGTCTTCACATTCTGACAGTGTGGTCTGGGGATTTTTCTGTGGCTGCATATGTGGGCAGCGCATCCGTCTGTGTGAAGGGTATGTGTTTGCATGTTCATGCATGTGTGCACATGCAGAGATTACAAACCGGGATAAGTGGGAGCTGTTGAGCAACAAGAGATAAACCTTTACCGCAACAAGCAGGCAGGTTGCCAAGAGTGATGCAACCATGGGAAGCTCGGAGACAGACGGACGGGAGTTACTTTCCCTCTGGAAGTTCAGTTTTCCATCATTATGTGAAAGTTCACTTTAAAATAAGCAAGCATGAGCTGCAAAACTTTAGGTTTCCCACATCAGAGGATCATCTTTCTGCCCAAAACGCTGCAAACAACTAGGAACGTTTCGGAGAAATGGAAAGCTTCATCGTTTCTTTTCTTTTTTTGCACAAGACAAATTCTTAGTAAGAGTGAATAATAAAATATCCCCTTTCAAACCACAAGATGTTCACTATTCTAAACAATGTCATGAGATTAGCTTCCACATCTAACGAGTGCAACAACGGAATAGTTGCATCTTTGCACGAAACTTTGAGATTCCTATTGTCTGACTGGTGAAATCAGGCCATAAATATTTAGAAAAATGGAAGTGAAATTGGCAGCGTGGTGGTGCGGTGGTTAATGCTTTTACCTCATAGCAGAAAGTTCCTGATTTAAAGTCGCTGCTCAGCTTTTCTGAATGGCTTATGTACCCTCTCTCCTTCCTGTTGTGGTCTTTCTCTGGGAGCTCTGGTTTCCTCCCACAGGCCCAACACGTGTATTACAATTTAATCTTTCTCTGTTTGTGGAAAAAGATAAAAGAAAGATGGATGGATTTTTTGGTGGAGTTGAATGCAAATGAAAACATTCAGTTGTGATATGTTAAGCTGCCATGGGTTATTTGCAGCCTCTGCAGCCAGGAGCTAGCTGAGGCGTCAGGTTTGACATGAAACGGTGGTTGTGGATTCATTGTAAATGAGGCGCATCGATCCGAAGCCGGTTGTCTCAGAGCAGAAGGAACTGGGTCAAATGAAGCTTTCAAGCTTGAGGCAGACGTGAAATTCTTAGTTTTTACTTACATGTGCTTGGCTGGAAAATGATTGAACATTTTTTCAGTCATGGAAAACACATGGAAAATAAGAAAAATGTCCGGGAAAAGCTTGATTTGTCCTGGAAAATGATTTTTCCTTCCTCTACTTCTCTCTGCAATGTGGATGAACGCAAACAAGTTAAACATTTTACACGCGTTTGTTTTCAGCTGCATTTAAACAGCATTATTGAACTGTAGCTTCACCGCTGCTTCGTCACTATTTGGTCACTGCTTTGTCTCTGTTTCGTTTCTGCTTCATCGTTACTTTGTCGCTGCTTCGTCACTATTTCGTCACTGCTTTGTCTCTGTTTCGTTTCTGTTTCGTTTCTGCTTCATCATTACTTTGTCGCTGCTTTGTCACTCCTTCGTCTCTGCTTCAGAATTATTTCGTCGTTGCTTCATCTCTGTTTCATTTCTACTTTGTCTCTGCTTCGTCGCTACTTGGTTGCTGCTTCGTCTCTGTTTCGTTTCTGCTTCGTGGCTGCTTCATGGCTGCTTCGTCTCTATTTAATCTCTTCTTCATCGTTCCTTTGTCGCTGCTTCGTCACTGCTTCACCTCTACTTCCGTCTCTGCTTCATCTCTGTTTTGTTTCTGCTTCGTCACTATTTGTCGCTGCTTCATGGCTGCTTCGTGGCTACTTCGTGGCTGCTTCATGGCTGCTTCGTCTCTATTTAATCTCTGCCTCATCGTTCGTTTGTCGCTGCTTCGTCTCTGCTTCATCTCTGTTTTGTTTCTGCTTCGTCACTATTTGTCGCTGCTTCATCGCTGCTTCGTGGCTTCTCCGTGGCTACTTCGTGGCTGCTTCATGGCTGCTTCGTCTCTATTTAATCTCTGCCTCATCGTTCGTTTGTCGCTGCTTCGTCTCTGCTTCATCTCTGTTTTGTTTCTGCTTCGTCACTATTTGTCGCTGCTTCATCGCTGCTTCGTGGCTACTTCGTGGCTACTTCGTGGCTACTCCGTGGCTGCTTCATGGCTGCTTCGTCTCTATTTAATCTCTGCTTCATCGTTCCTTTGTCGCTGCTTCATCGCTGCTTCGTGGCTACTTCGTGGCTACTTCGTGGCTTCTCCGTGGCTACTTCGTGGCTGCTTCATGGCTGCTTCGTCTCTATTTAATCTCTGCTTCATCGTTCCTTTGTCGCTGCTTCGTCACTGCTTCATCTCTGTTTTGTTTCTTCTTCGTCGCTACTTCATCACCGCTTCGCCGCTGAACAAAATATAAGATACAATTGTAGAAAATAACGTTTCCAAAAGCTTGGGGTGGAATTTATTAGTCTTTATTAGTCCTGAAAATGTCCTGGAAAAGTCCTGGAAAATAACTTCAAGAAAAGAGTGGGAACTCTGTTTACAGTAGGGATGGGCGATATGTTATCGTGCGCGATATATCATCAAACAAATTCCCCATGGTAATAATTTGTCATCTCATTAAAAAAAAATCTGGTTATATACATCTGAACTACTCTATGATTTTTACAAGCTGTTGATTTCGCTGTTTGCAAAATTTGAATAAAGGTCGAATTTGTTCTCAGATTTGGTGTCACTACATTTTTGCATTACAAGTGTACTACTTGAACTTAATTGATGTAGTTTATCATTGATCCGATACCTGGATCGGATATCGGCTCCAGTACTGACAAATTAGCTGGATCTGATATCGGATGAATGAGGCCGATCCAACATTCTGATCCAGTCATTTCTGTTTTTATTGATATCATAATAGATATACATTTTGTTATTTGTCAATAAATAAAATTAAGTACACTTATATCTGTGTTAATTTGTTACCTTTTTTAACAAGGCTAAATATTAATGTCAAGCTTGATGCCTTCATTCACATGGCATGGTATACAATTTATTAAATTATTCAGCCCAAGTATTGTATCAGATTGGATCTGGAAAAACATCTCCAGTAGTTTAGTGGCTTCTAGTATTGTTTTAGGGCTCTCAAGACAGAATGTAGGTGTAGAATACAAAAGATTAGGCTGATAACGGTTTGTTTTTTATAGTCACTTACAGTTTTATCGTATTTCTCTCACATCCAAACCTTTGCAAGCTTTGTCTTGTCTTTACTTTATGACTCCCTCGTATTTAATGTGATATTATCTTCCTTTTCCATTTGACACCAGCAGGGATTTGTGTGAAGAAACATTCTGAGGAAATAGTGAATAATTTATCTGTTAACTGAGATACTAAAGCTCAGATTTGTTCTTTGTAAAAGAGTCAGAGAAAAAAATCATGTGTCACCTTCGTACTTTATTTCTACACTCTGAGAGTGACCTAAAAGCACCACCAGCCTCCGGACCGATGATTGTCCTTCTTTTAAATCAAATCTTCCCGTGAAACATCTCTGTTGTTAGAGCATAGGTTATATATGCTGTAGCGGCTGTAGCTAAGGTGTAAGAGCAGTTGTCCTTCAACCAGAGGGTTGTGGGATCGATTCCAGGTTTCCCCAGACTACATGCCGAAGTGTCCTTTGGCAAGACACTGAACCCCAAGTTGCCTCCCGATGTGCCCATCAGAGTATGAATGTGTGTGTGATTGTGTGCGCGACTGGGTGAATGTGATATGTAGTGTAAGGCGCTTTGAGCGTTTAGTATGATTGGAAAAGCGCTATATAAGTACAGTCCATTTACCATATTCATTTACTTACAAATACCATTAAATTTAACAAGTTTACATACTTTATATCAGCAATTAATGAAGGATTCTCATAAATTTGGCATCCTATGCCACAGTGAGATGTTCAAGAAGTGCAGCGATGCTGTAGATATTCATTTTTAATTACATACAACAGTCACAAAGCGCACCCCTGCCAGTTCACAACACTATGGAAGCCGCAGCAGACGAGATCGCACGTCCTCTTTTTCTTTCTTTCTTTGTTTTAAAGACACACAACGTAACTTTTAGACCTTAAAAATCTGTGTTTCTGACTCGTTTTGATGTCACACCAACATTCATTATGCGCATTTTCGAGCTGTCAGTGCCCAGAGGCGTCCCGGGGCTCAGAAACAGCAGTATGTAAGATTCCCATCCGGGACGCGACCGTGACGTTGCAGCCAACTATTGGTTGCAGCACCGCGTCACTCACTAGCAACCGGATGTAAACCAGGTATCAACGTCGCGGCTGTTTTGAATGCGCATCATGTCGGATTCGGTAAAGAAACGCAAGGAAACATCACCGGAGGAAGAGAGGAAAAGAAACAGAGGAAGGGACAGAACAAGAGTCAAGATAAGACTGTCTTTTACTGGCTGGAGTGAGCTTACAGTACAGGTACGAACAAGATGGATGCTAGTTTAGCCGCCGACAGGGGGTGCGTCACTTAGAAAACTGCTGAAAGTTCTGTTGTGTGTCTTTAAAGCAATATCCAACCCCTCTTGTGTTTGTCCGCAGCTCGTTCGCTCTTAACACAATGTAAACAGCTAATTTCTTCTTCTATGCTTGCATTGTCGGCAGACTGGGCGCTGAATGTAAGCAGCTTCCAAAGTGTCGTGAACTCGCAGGGGTGTGCTCTGCGGCAGCTAGATATTCTATTGTTTAGGCTCTAAAAATATACTAAATGATGTGATTTCCAGTAGATTCTGGACGCTACCCACTCAGGACACTTGGATTACATTGGACGAGCAGTATGGAGGAATATTGACAAGTTTTTGTGGACTTTTATGGACCTTTTTGGCTCGAACCCCAGCGAACTCCATTATATGAAAGCTGGGGGGAGAAACGAGAAGCCTTCCTGATCGCCGGCTGCATTTGAGATATTAAAAAAGTGCTGCAGAGTCTTGCTCACCATGAGGGGAAGTGGAAAATAAAGTCACATCATTCTGTGGGTGGACTAGTCCTTTAATTAATTCAGCTGCTCAAACGTCTGTAGTTGGGGTTTTTTTCGTGCGAGACTCCGTACATTTCAGGACGGCAGATTCAAGCACAAACCGAGTGAATTTTTCCACTTTCTTACAGCTGAAGCTGCACATACTGACCTCGATGTATCGGCTATCCTATGTTGTTTCACAAAGACAGGCGTTGCAGACGTTGTGAAATGGTGCATGGAGCTGTGTTGTTTCGTGATAATCCCGTGTACATTCCTGACATTGAAGCTGCACTGATTTTGAGTGGTTGTTTGAAAAACCAACATGTCAAAATACAAAGAAAGTGTGCATGATCTTCTTTATTGAGGCTTGATCCGTGCATCCACGCCCGGAGGCCCGCCGCCTCCTCTTCTGGCATCAGTTGCACGGCTGCTTGTGGTTTTTTCTGACCTGTTTCGTGCTTTTTGTCCTGTTTTATTTACTTCCCACGTTCTGTGAAGCCTGAAAACGACTTTGTGTGCCTCTTGGGGACAAATAATGTTTTTCAAATTGAGTTGAATTGAATCAACCGTCCACAAGTGCAGTTCCCACCAAGTGGAGACAGCAGGAAAACCCAGGATCCACGTGGTTTTCAGGAAAGGACTGACTTCATAAGTTACACTTTACTGTGAAATGGAGGTAAAGAGGCGAGCATTCATTCGTGGAGCCCCGAGGCCGTCGTAAATGCAAACCCAACGACTTGACAAGAAATCAAAACTCAGCTCAGGTTTTCAACGGTGCAGCTGCAGAGTTCGGAGCATGGGAGAGATTCCTGCAGGTTTTCCTCTGCAGCTGCCAAACATCCCCGCAGAGCTAAATAACAACAAAAATAAAGGACAATGCTGTAAAACAGAACATTTATTACGCTTTCTCCTATTTCCCACAGAAATTACTATTGGCTGCCATTGCTGTGAGGTCAGAGGTCAGATGCACTCTACAAAAGTCGCTTTGTTTAAAGTTTTTATTGGAACAAAATGTGATTTCTCCCAACTGTCAGCGAGTAACACTCGTTCAGGGTAATATTATTTTCTTGTTTGAAATTAAATGTTTTCAGCACGTCTGACTGTTCCAAGTGTCGGCTGTCAACAGTTCGTGTCTTTGACAGTTAAAGCTCAGGTCAGATGTCGTCTTTATTCGGCTGGAACGTAGATTTCACTGTGAAAGACAGCTTTGGATGAAGAAACGGGCCTTCTGGGCACGCTCACCCAGAGAGAGAGCAAATATTTGTTATGCAAGCGTCAAACTGTCGCTGTGATTGCCTCCTGCTGAGGAGGCATACAGCAGGACTTTCTTATGACTGTTCTCCTTTTCTTCTGCTGAACGCATTTGCTGAAATGAAACTCTGCATTTGTGTCTTCTCTGGAAATGTCACGGACTCTTTCTGATGTTTTGAAGGTCGTCGCTCACTGAGTCACAGCTCATAGAGGAAGTGAGCTTGACTGTCTGCTGCAAACTGACACTTTACTGATAATAAATATGTAATTAAGCCAACGCACGGTGTAATGTTTTCATATTATTGGGATGTGATAAACAACCGAGTCCAGTAACTCTCTGCAAGGTGCCAGTCAGACCCCAAAGTTTCGTTTTTACTTATTGTTTCTCAGCACTGCACACTTATTGTAAGCTGCATGTTCGGGCTTGTTTGTGAGGCTTTTGAAGGTGGAAATGTCTGCTCTCGTTTACTGGAGCATTGTTGTCTCTTTTTTTTATTTACACGATTATCCTGACGGTGTGAAATTTACACCACACGGCAATTAGTCACAGCTCAGTGTTGGGAATGTTTGCCTGAGGCTGAGCTTGCTGGCACAAGCTGGAGAGGGTCACCCCTAAACCTGAAAAAATCCTGCATGAGGTCACCCGTCCATCCGTCACACACACATCCCCCCCCCCCCCCCCCCCCCCCCCCCCACCCCAAGATTTATAGCTGAAGAAAGTTTTTTTTTTTATTTTTTTTTTAATGTAGCACATGGTTTTTACCAGGGATCAAATTTGAAATTTATTTAAATTTATTACGATAAGAAAAGAAAAACCTTTATTTTTCCCACAATAGGGGATTATCACGTTTACCGGAAGTTCCCGGATTTTGGGCACTTCCTCTTCCGGGCCATGTTAACGACAGCCGTTCCTGCTCTCTTATACTGTTTAAATCGGATAAACTCCAAACATACTCAAGTTTTCATTCTAGACTGAAGTGATACTAAGGAAGAAGTGGATCAAAGCGATCGATTCGCCGCGGTGAAGGGCCGAACTTTATAATAAAACACACGTTTGTTTGTCGCCGGTGGGGCACAACACCGGCACTTCACAGCATGCTAGCATTAGCCAGCTAGCGTTTACTGACGTGCTTAACATTGTGCGTCTTAAAACACACAAACATCTGAAAATCGGGTCTGTACCTCCCCGTTTCCAGTGGAACAACTGGGGACTGCCAAGAAAGGAGACGCTTTCAGATGCTTGTGTGTTTTCAGCCGCACAAAGTTAGGCACGTTATCGAGCTGGCTAATGCTAACCTGCTAACACGACTGCGCAGTCTGCCGGCCACAAACAAACGTGTATCGTTTTATTTCTAAAGTTCGGTCCTTCACCGCGGCGAATCGGTCGTTTTGATCCACTTCTTTCTTAGCATCACTCAGTCTGGAATGAAACCTTGGCATTGGCGTTTATCCGATTTACAAAGTTTAACAGAGTAGTAGCTGGCGGACTACTGTTAGCAGGCTAGCATTAGCCAGCTTGATGACGTGCCTAACTTTGTGCGGCTGAAAACACACAAGCATCTGAAAGCGTCTCCTTTCTTGGCAGTCCCCAGTTGTTCCACTGGAAACGGGGGGGTACAGACCCGATTTTCAGATGTTTGTGTGTTTTAAGACGCACAATGTTAAGCACATCAGTAAACGCTAGCTGGCTAATGCTAGCATGCTGTGAAGTGCCGGTGTTGTGCCCCACCGGCGACAAACAAACGTGTGTTTTATTATAAAGTTCGGCCCTTCACCGCGGCAAATCGATCGCTTTGATCCAGCTTTTGATCCTAGTATCACTTCAGTCTAGAATGAAGACTTAAATATGTTTGGAGTTTATCCGATTTAAACAGTATAACAGAGCAGGAACGGCTGTCGTTAACATGGCCCGGAAGAGGAAGTGTCAAAATCCGGGAACTTCCGGTAAGCGTGATAATCCCCTATTGGGAGCTTCCTGCTGCTGCACACATTGCTAATTACCCACTGATTGGAGTCAGGTGTGTTGCAGCAGGGAAACTCCTGATATCTGCAGAATGCCAGCCCTCGAGGACTGGATTTGATGATCCCTAGTATAGTAGGTACAGTTTTAATGTCAGTTTAAACTTAAATTTGATTCATGAAGGTCTTTAAAAGGTCTTAAATTTCACTTACCAAAACCTGCAAGAACCCTGAAACACTTGTGTTAGCAAACCACGTTGATCAGCTGATAGTAAAGTCATGGAGTCATAAAGAAAAGCACTCCAGGTCACATGATCCAATGAGAGACGGATCCACTCCTGCAAAGCTACAATGTCTGGTTTTTGAGGAGAGCAGCCCCCTCAGAGCTCCGACATGCGTCAAGTGCTCAATATTGACCCAAGAAATCATCTATTGTTACCTACATTAGGCCAAAGTTTGGGTCAAAAGTTACACGGTGTACCTTTAAATGTTAGTAAATACATGTTTATAGGTTATGACACCACCTGTACGTACCCCATATGGACAAACCTGCCTATGACATGTTTCGAGATGAGGTTTAAAGTTGTATTTCCGCATTTACAGGATATACTGTAAATGCAAACTAAACCTTAAACTTGTGGTGGGGACAACTTAAAAAAAAGTGACAAAAGTCCGAAAAAAGCTAATTTTGAAAGAATTTCAACCCTCTCCTCTCCATTTTTTGCTGCACAAATTATTGAAACAATTTGTTATATGACAGTGTGAGTATTAATAACAGCTAAGCATTATATGCCCACTGAAAAAAAAAAGAGTATAATTAACCAGTAATCCGAGTCTCATCAAAGATTTATGCTTATACTATCTATTTATTCATTATTGTAATGAAAACAAACAGTAGTTAGCTGTTTGTGCATTTTATTTTCATCACAAGTTCCCAAGCAAAGTAGCTTTTCAGGTCTGGTATGAACTGGCATGAATTGAGTAATGTTCATTTTCCACACATGGGGAATTTTCCTGTGCCAAGCCTTGAAACTACACAAAAGAGTCTGCTTGTGATTATAGGTTTCCGTAAACATGATTACAAACGATTCAACCGCCAGAAGTCGGTGTTATAAAGAGATGAGCAGGAAACTGAACCACAATTATCATTTTATTCATTCCATCATGTCAGTTCGGTTCAGTCTGGTTGAAATCAGGGAAATTCACAACCAAAAAGCTTCTTGATGCATTTTAGAAATAAAAAGCTCAGCTGTTTATGTTTGAATAGAAGTAGAGCATCTGAAGCGTGACATCAGAGTGTAACACTAACCAGCTGCGGTTACTGTGGTTGTGGTTGCAGCTCATCAGCAGCAGCTGCTTTGATTTCATCACCACATGAACTCTGCTGCCATCTAGTGGCTCATACTGGGACATTACAATGGTTTTTAGTTACAGTAAAGAGCTGCTGGTGATTATCTATCTATCTATCTATCTATCTATCTATCTATCTATCTATCTATCTATCTATCTATCTATCTATCTATCTATCTATCTATCTATCTATCTATCTATCTATCTATCTATCTATCTATCTACAGTCGTCCTTAAAATTATTCATACCCTCCAATTAAAGAAAAATACTAAATTCACGATAGTAATTCAAATAACAAGAAACTAAAGAAAGTGATAATAAATAAAAATTTACAAAATTATAATTTAGTGAAATATAATATTGCTTTTGAATTATGGTTGAAATTAATAACTAAAAAAACCCAAAACAAAACTATCCCGGACCAAATAGAGCGAGATCACGCTTGTTTACTTGTTTTATTTTTTGTGTTTGAATATATATGTATATATATATATATATATATATATATATATATATATATATATATATATATATATGTATATATGTATATATATATATATATATGAACAACAATTCAAAATCAATGTCATAATTTTCATATAATTTTTATTTATCATTACTTTTGTCAATTAAATACATTTTTTAAAAATGAAAATCACAACATTGATTTTTAATTAGGGTTCAACAGAAATATATATTTTCTGTAACATCCAATCAGACGTCTGCAGGTATTTTGGGCCACTGTTCAAAAGCAAGGTGCTTTTATTTGTGTGGAACAGTCTCGTTTGTTTGTTTTTCTAATTATATTTTTATTTCATATATTTATAAAATATTGTGTATTTTATTTCACTAAATTATAATTTTGTGATTTTTTTTTTTTTTTCACTTTCATGTTACTTGAATTACTGTTGTGAATTTAACCTTTTCTTTAATGGAAACTTTCAAAAGCACAACTGAATAAAATCTGCTTGACAGATTTTAATAACTAGGTCAACTCTTTTCTATGTGATGACTCAAGTATTGAAATGAGGACTATTTGTTTTTTTTGGTGTTTGAATATCCTGCCGTTGGAAGTATATTTAGTTTTGACTGACAGCACTAAAGCAAATGATAATGCAGAGAATTACAGTATATGAAAGTAAAGGCTGCATGTCATTTGAAAATTGATCAATGTAATGAAAAATGAAAAATGCTGCTTGTTGTGGAGTTTGAACTAAAAGCTCGTAGAAAGTTACTTCTGCTATGAGAAATGCACCAAAGCAACTGAGAAAAACTTGATTATTTAACAAAAAACAACAAAAACATCTATCCCGTCTATTCTTACCTACTAATTTAGAAAAAAAAAGGAAAGTTTTTTTTTTGTTTTTCTGAATTAAAATTATGTTTTTAACTCATAAAACAGTTTTTTGTTTTTCTTTGAAGCAAATAAAAAACTTTCCAATTATTTCATATCGGTGTATTTGAAATAAACATGAAGGTTGTGCAGTCTGAGAAGAATACGGTTAAAACAGACTGTTGAATATTTATAGAATAATCACTACCTGTTTTAGTGTTTATTATTGTAAAGCTCCGAGACACACATAAGAAGCTGTAACCCTTTAAAACCTGACCCAGGAAAAATTATTAAAATATTTTTTTAAAATCTTCAATTGGCCCTTTAACAAAATATGAATAAATTACAAAAACAACTTTTGTCTGTTTACCATGCATTATTGCGTAATATGTTAAAAATTATTGTAGTCGCATCTTCTGCCTCCTGGTGACAGATATATCAGATTATGTACAAATTTTATTTACCGTAAAGTGATGCATCATGTCTCAGAAACTGTAAGTATCAAATATACAATATTACAGGGCAAAAAACTTTAATGATCTGTTTTCAGCATAAATAAACAGAGGTCAGAGCTTTATTCTTCAAAAACAAATTACAAACAAACCAAAATATGAATTATTTTCCTTTTAACTGATTTGAGGAAGGAGGTAACATTCAGCATTTAATCGGTAAATAATCTAATAATCCCTCCAAAAACATGCCGGCAAAAACAGTGTCTTTAAAATATTCTTCACAATATTTAAAATGTCTCAACAAAAGTAAATAATTATTTTAATGTCTTTCTAACGCTTTCAAACTTTAATTTCTAGAATAATTCTTTGCCTTGTTATGTTTTATTCCTTTTCTCATTTATTAATCTATTAAATAAAAAAATTGCTTTAATATCAAAAAGCTGTTTTTTTGCATGATTTACAGTATTTTTGATCATAAAAAACCCTTTGATTGTCACTTGATAACAAAAACAACTAATTATTTAGAGAAAATATGAATGTGTCTCTCCAGGCAGACTGAAATTATGCTAAGTTGTACTATAAACTACTATGTGTTTGACTAGAAATATTACTGACATGTCGTATTTATGAAATGCAGTGGAGAATAATGGTAAATTAAAAATAAATAACACAACAAAATGAAAAAATGCTAAACTGTTAATAAATAGTTTATTTTAATTAATATCTTCAATGTTTAGATTAAATAAACAATAAAACTTCATTTTTTTGTTTTGTGCATCACATTTTCATAATTTCAGAACAGTATTTTCGACAGGTTATACAGGAATATGTACTCATATTCCTGTATAAATACACATTTGATTAAAAAAAACCTGTTTAATTAACAGTTGGTACAAAAACGTCTCCAAGTGGTTTTAGATGAAAAATATCAGGAATTTTTATTTAAATAAATTTGATCCACTTGTGTAAAAATTTCAAATAAAAAGATCATTTTTATCAGCTTTTGGCCTTTGCATTTTTATTGAACTATTTTCATTTTTATATTTGCACACACATTTATCTAAAATCCTCACTGTTGATTTTTTTAAATTAATCTTAAAACCTAGTTTTATTCTTCAGCTTTCAACATATAGTCATCTGCCAAAAATAATACCTTCAAATTAAAGTAGGGAAAAAAATCATCTGTCAGTGAAATAAGTTGAAATTGACAAACGTAAGAATAAATAAAAATTCTTTGAAAATCATGACAATGATTTTGAATTTGGTTCAACAAAAATATTAAAAACACACAAAAAAATAAAACAAACGAGCATGATGGGGCTTCAAAGCAAATTTTTTGTTGAGCAACACTTTGAGGCAATCACTGTAATCAAGTGTTTTTTGTAATGTTCAAAAAGACTTTTACACCTGTTGACAGGTATGTCAGTCCACTGTTCATGGGAAAGGTACTCTATGGATCTGGGACAGTTTTTTATTTTTTATTACTATTATTATTTCCAACCCCAATTCAAAACATTTTATTTCACTAAATTATAATTTTGTAAATTTTTATTTATTGTTTCTTGTTATTTGAATCACTATTGTGAATTTAGCCTTTTCTTTAATTGGAGAGTATGAATAATTCTGATGACTGTAGTGTGAGACTCTTTCTTTTTTTGTGTTTTATGGTTTGTTTTAGTTGTTTTTATATTCTTTATTTGTTTTAAATTATTTCTATTCTGTTGAAATAATTGTTTTTCCATTTACTTGGTGTTTACAGCACTTTGTTGCAGCTGATTTGTCATAAATGGCTTTACAATTGAAGTTGAGTTGATTTAAACGTTATTTTAAAGCAACCTTTATTGCTGAAGCCAGAATTTAGTGGAAATCTCATTTTATTTATTTATTTTCTTAAAAAAAAAAATCCCAGTCAGGAATTGTGTTTTCCCGTTTATCCAACAGATGTCAGGTTTGTGTTGCAGATGTGTGTGAGGCGAGGATGCTGTTATGAGGAGGAAACTAACTGCACTGGGACGATTTGATGTTGAGGAAAAAATATGGCTACCGGCAGAAGGAAGGAGAGGAAGCATTGACCACTTTTGGATTAACGCATCGCCCTGAGACATATGGATATACACGGAGCGCCCCGCATCGACTTAATCTACACATTGGAAAATATCACCAACGTTCCCACCGACGTATTTCGCCGCAAACACCGCACACCGGTGAGTAGATGGCGGATACTTGAAAGACCCTGTGGATCTCTGGAGCGGCTAGTTAGCACATGCTAGCTGCCTAGCATGCAAGTTAGCCTGGACGGGAATGTACATCACGGCTCGCGCTAACGTCAACCACAGTAACGTCTGAGCCCGTGCTAGCATGACAGTTGTAACGCCCAGAAACCCGCTACGCATAAGGTCCTCCCGCAAAAACCGCAAACCAACGCGTTTATTTGCGGGGAATAAATTGAAGGCCATTCAGTTTTAAAAACGTCACCGTGTAGCTTGAAAGTTGTCGTTCAGATGCTGCGATGCTAGTGCGATCAGCTGGTCGCGAGCTAACTGAGGAGACTGTTGTCAGCTAACGTAGCCGTTACAAACTCAAGGTGTCCTTTATCGGTTGTGTATTTTTATTTTATTTTATTTTTTTAATAGTGTGTGACTTGCAGCACGGGGCGTTATTGATAACGAGGTTTTGGTAAACACAAACAATGTCAAGTGTGACCATCACGGGCTCGTGTACAGTATGAGGCGCTGGACAGATTTATTACCATTTGCAGCCGTTGTCCTTTTATCAGCTTGTTGGTGATAATATTGCTTTTTTTTTTTGCATACTTTGTATAGTTGGATCGATCCCGGGTTGTTTCTGACGTGCAGCTGTGTTTTATGGCCTCTGACCAGTGCATTGTTCCCCACAGCATCCCAGTCTGGCTTGCATGACTGGGATTACTGGTGACAAAGGTGCACGCAAGAGCAGATATTTGTATTAAATGACAGTTTTCTGTCATGCATTTGCTCAGTTTTAGTTCTGTGGCGTTGTAAGAGATGAACTGTGACATCACTATAGAGTTTTGATACTACATGTTATATATTATCTATATTATCTATTTTTAGATGTGTATTATTTACCATTTAAGATGGTTCATTTTTGTGTATTTGGTTCCCGCTTCAACACACCCAGTTAAAATCAAATGGATCCAGCAACTTCTTGTTAACTTCTTCACAATGACTCATTAATTTTAGACCAGTGTGTTGGAGCAGACGCAACAAAAACCTGCAGGATAGTGGTCCTGGAGGACTGTCCTCAGGTCTCCACTGCCCAAACACATGCATGCTTCGTAACTGGTTATTCATGATGCTTGTGTTGGGAAAAAGCCAGACTTCATAGTCAAAACAAGGGGCTTGAGTACGCTGAGGAAACTGTTGGAACCAGCTGAATGCCTTTAAACCAGTATTACATGAAAGTCTGTTTATCCTCCCCTTTTTTGCTTTCGGTAACTACTAATCGTTTTGAGTCTAATCTAATATGTAAACCCGATTAGTTGAAGTGGCCGTTGATGGGAGGATTGCACTTGCAATTTGCACATTCCTGTTCATGCGAAACTCAATTTCTGGTTGGATGTGACTTCAAACCGAAATTGAGTTTGTTTCAGCACAGAGAAGTGTGTGTGACGGTGAAGTAGAGCTGCTGTGTGCTTCAGTGGCAGAAGGAAGCTGACATTTTTATAAACTTTGCTTTTAATGTGTGCAATTTTTCCACTTAAAAAGTTAAATGAACATGTAAGTGAATTGGCCCTTGTTAATTCAGAAGTATAAGTGGTACTCTTAACTTATTATTTTGAATGATAATCTCTTGGTTTTGGATTTCATACCAAACTGGGCTCATTTTTCTGCATATTTTTGATTGAAACCAGCAGCTTCCAAACCTTTCAGGGAGATTGTTGAACATAAAACTCCGTCATATGGATTGGGTTAGATAGGGTTGTTAAAAAATCCCAAAACATGGACATGTAACATCTGATAACCCCCAACAACTGAAACTTAAACATGTTATGTCTGTGGATGTGTAAGCCTCTTCCTCCTTTTAAGAACTGACTGTTCAGTTCCCCTTTTGTCATGTTTTCAAAAGCTTCTGTCAAAACTTTGGTCTCAGAGAGATTATTCAAAGCAGTCATTCTTTTAAGCTCTTAGTTTTCTGGAGTCCCTTTTGTCTGATGAGCATCAGCTTTTTCTGCTGTCTTGTTAAAAATCAAGTTTAAAACTGACGTTTAATAAAAGCAGAAGTTCCCTACATTGTATTTCTATCTGTGTGATTGTGTCTGCGTGGTGCAGCTCTATGCTCGGGTCTGTGTTATTGATTAGGTGCAACTGTGTCGCTACAGTACATTCAAATCTTGCAGGTAACGCAGCACAAGGCCGGTGATAATTTACCTCCGAAGGCATCCAGAGAGCTTTCTGAGGCCAAGACGGGGTGTGTTGTGTTCCTGTGCCGTCAGGGAAAACGTGGCATCAGACTTAGCAGCATTTTACCAGTTTTTATGTGTGCTGAGAAGAAGCAGCATGCAGTCATAAACCAGAGAGGATCGTCCTAATTGGCCCTCAGGGGAGCAGCCTGCACGACATGAGAATCAGCACAAGCATCGTAGTGGGAATGCACTCGTATTAATGTGCAGTATTTTAGACTGAGATGTATACAGACTCTCACCTGCTGGCTAGTTTAGTAGGTCGACCTGTTCTAATCAGCCAATCACATGGCAGCAAGTCAGTGCATCTAGTCGTATAGACATGGTGAAGGTGACGCTGAAGTTCAGTCTGAACATCAGAATGAGGAAGAAAGGAGATTAACGGGACTTTGAATATGGCATGATTGTTACCACACCAACTTTTTAAACGTACTTCATCTAAAATAAAGTGCTACATAAAACTGAACATAAAACTTTAAGACACTTTAACAGCCATAAACAGAAAATCATATCAAATAATACATTCAGACATTGATCTTGTAAACTCAAGCTCTAATGTCTGGATGACAGCATTTAATCACATTTCAGTATGAAAACATGGAAAAGAATTTGAATTTGCAACAATTTGCATGATTAATCGACTAATTGTTGCAGCCCTGGACTGGATCTGGGAACTGGGTCTGATCCTGGGAGCTGGGACTGATGCTGGGAACTGGGACTGATGCTGGGTGCTGGGACTGTTGCTGGGACTGGGACTGTTGCTGGGACTGGGACTGATGCTGGGAACTGGGACTGATGCTGGGATCTGGGACTGGTGCTGGGAGCTGAGACTGGTGCTGGGAACTGGGACTGTTGTTGGGAACTGGGACTGATGCTGGGAGCTGGAACTGATGCTTGTAACTGGGACTAATGCTGGGAACTGAGGCTGATGCTGGGAACTGGGACTGATGCTGGGAACTGGGACTGTTGCTGGGACTGGGACTGATGCTGGGAGCTGAGACTGGTGCTGGGAGCTGGAACTGATGCTTGAAACTGGGACTGATGCTGGGAACTGAGGCTGATGCTGGGAACTGGGACTGATGCTGGGAACTGGGACTGTTGCTGGGACTGGGACTGATGCTGGGAGCTGAGACTGGTGCTGGGAGCTGGAACTGATGCTTGAAACTGGGACTGATGCTGGGAACTGAGGCTGATGCTGGGAACTGGGACTGATGCTGGGTGCTGGGACTGTTGCTGGGACTGGGACTGTTGCTGGGACTGGGACTGATGCTGGGAGCTAAGACTGGTGCTGGGAACTGGGACTGATGCTGGGATCTGGGACTGGTGCTGGGAGCTGGAACTGATGCTTGAAACTGGGACTAATGCTGGGAACTGAGGCTGATGCTGGGAACTGGGACTGATGCTGGGAACTGGGACTGTTGCTAGGACTGGGGCTGATGCTGGGAGCTGAGACTGGTGCTGGGAGCTGGAACTGATGCTTGAAACTGGGACTGATGCTGGGAACTGAGGCTGATGCTGGGAACTGGGACTGTTGCTGGGACTGGGGCTGAGGCTGGGAGCTGAGACTGGTGCTGGGAGCTGAGACTGGTGCTGGGAGCTGGAACTGATGCTTGAAACTGGGACTGATGCTGGGAACTGAGGCTGATGCTGAGAACTGAGGCTGATGCTGGGAACTGGGACTGGTGCTGGAAACTGGGACTGGTGCTGGAAACTGGGACTGATGCTGGGAACTGGGACTGATGCTGGGAACTGGGACTGATGCTGGAAACTGGGACTGATGCTGGAAACTGGGACTGATGCTGGGAACTGGGACTGCTGCTGTGAGCTGGGTCTGATCTGGGGAACTGGGACTGATGCTCGGAACTTGTTTTTTTCTTTTGGGTGGGGGGTGGGGGGGCATTTTGGGGCATGCTCCTTCTTCTCCATTTATGGCGGCCTGCTCATGTTTTCACTGATGCTCTATGTCCTTTCTGATGGATGAGGGATTGATAGTATATGTCAACACCTTATTGCGTCTGTGGCACCAAGAATTCGGGCAATTCTGAAGGCTAAACGGGGTCTAGCCCAGCAATAGCAAGATAGACCTAATGAAGTTGTCAGTAAGTGAAAGTACATACTCTAGTACTCTATTTTCGTCCATAAACTATTACAAATAATGAGTCAGCCTTGTATTTTGCCTCATGTTCTGGTCTTACCATCAATGTTGGTTCTGTTGTTTATTTTTAGCCTATCAGATAAATCATGATTAGATTTGTCTCTGGATGCCAAATACAAGCTAATCCACATCTTTAAATATCCTCCTCCCTTAGAAATGCTCCTAAAACTGCAGCTCATGGGTGTTTTCAGGATCAGTGAACCTTTGTCAAAACGAAACGGGATAATTGTGACTGTTCGTTTATTTTCTACATTTACTTCCTCAACAGGATTTAAAAAGTGCTGAATAGAAAAAAAAAGTCATCAAGTACAGGGAGACGGTCCCGGTTAATTATAAAGTAATGCCGTCATATCCTGTTCATTACTGCATAAAATCTTTACCGGTAATTTCTAGTAGCTATTTCTCCTTCCAATACAACATGAAATAAAACATTTCTGCATCTCACACCTGCTTGTGTCAACTGTTTAAGGACTAAATGTAAATGAGAGCATCGTCGTGGTTCATATACTGTCTGTTGTGATGGTACTTCTGTTTATGGGACTCTTGCTGGTAATAAATGTTGGATCCTCTGATGACTTAAACATTTGCGATCATATATGTGGTTTATGATCAATAATATTTATTATTTTACAGTCTCTGTACAAAAGAGACTAAACAGTTATCTGTCTGATTCTTTGGTGTGACAGGATTTTCTTTCTTTCTTTCTTTCTTTCTTTCTTTCTTTCTTTCTTTCTTTCTTTCTTTCTTTCTTTCTTTCTCATATCATTAATATTTATCTGTAACAGGTCTCTTGTAAATGTGACATTGGGTTTCTGTGGGTCCCTTTTCTATTTCTTTTTACTTTATTATTTTAACAGTAGCAGTTGTAAACACTCATTTTCATTTGTGAAATAGTCAAAAGAAATTACAAATAAATTTTGATGTACAGAGGAAAAAGAATATTTCAGATCCGGTTCATCAAATTGACTTATAACTGGTAAGAAATAAACTAGTAGTAATTCAAATATGTTTTAAATAGGGATGCATGATAACCTTTTTCAAAAACCGATAGACTTCAGCTCCTAAAGGCTGACAGGATAACTGATAACACACATACCTAATCATGACATCAATACTATTGACAAAACCAAAAGGAACTTTCAGTCTATATATAAAGAAATATTTATTTTTTCCAGTGAGAAACTATCAGCAAGCCTCTCAAACATTATCTAAAGATATCAAACAAAACTATCCGACATGTCAAATGCACTTTGGTGCATTGCTTACTGATACATAAAGGCTTTTTGAACTGATGCAATTGCATGCATCAGGATAACCAGCTGAAAAAGTGAAATCTAAAAAATGATGCACTGACAAGTTAGATTCAAACATTTATTGTATGTTACAATCTGAAAAAGTAAATTTGTAAACAATAATAGTGACTGACAGGTTAAACTAGTCTCTGTGAACAGAATGCATTTTTAACAACAATTATTCTGGTCTCATAATGTGAGCGGAGAACTGTCATGCTGACAAAAGTGATTAGTAGAGCCCTATGAAATCCGTTTTATTTTTTAAAGAATTCTGTTTTAAGTTTTCCTAATTTCTGTGTTTTTCCATTTTAAATTTTTGAGAATTCCGTTTTTATCATTTGACACAAATTTAACACCAATACAAATGATAAAATAATTAAATATAGCCAATTTATGCCGTTATAATGAAAAACTTGAATGTTTTCACGCTTTTAAACATATTTAAGGCAAAAACATGACACAACTTTAAACAAACCAAACCAAAAATGCCAATGGTAAATACATAATTGAGAACAGTACGAAGAAGCACGAAGGGTGGGTGGCGCTGCAGCCTTAGTGACCCCCCCTTGGAGCATTTTTCCGGGCAAAGCTTTCCCTTTTTAAATAAGAAAAAACACATTTTCAGAAGTCATTGCTCATTTCCGTGACGTTCCGCATTTATAATAAATTCCGTTTTTAATGTTCAATTCCGTGATTCCGTGAAGTCGTACTAAATATCCTTAAAGTTCAGATCTAAGATGACGCGCTGACATACTAAAACGTGATTTTAACGGCGCTATCAGCTGAGACGTGCTCGTTCTCAGCGCACCAGCAGGTGAAGAGGTGCGCGAGTGTTTCCATCTTCAGCGTCTCCATAGAGTTTAAACTGATATCTAAGTTTCAGCTGGGTGACGTGTTTTCAGACGTGCACGCTGTCTGAGGTGCCGTGCGCGCTCATCCCATGGAGGTGCGCGTGTCTATGGCTGGTCGCATCACAGAAACTCAGAGAGCAGTAACATGCTGTCATGTAAATCTGATTTCTAACATCAGTTTAGTTTTTAATCCAAGAGCTCAATATAAACCTGTTTTAGAGGAAATGAGACCTGAAACCAGTTTGTGAGCTGGTGCTGGATAGAAAACCAGATCAGGATAAATGAACCTGACTTTGTAGGTGGTGCTGGGTCAGGTATGTAGTATGAACTCGGCTGTGATGTTAAATTTTAGTAAACTTGTTGATAAAACACAAGACGGTTAATATTTATGAATTTGTACGGAGGAAAAGCCGAACCGTGATACCGATTACAGCCCTAAAAGTAATATATTTTATCAGGGCAAGTCGTCACGATATCGGACTTATTGGAATGATGTAATAATTTTCTCTTTACTGCACGATAATTATCGTGCATCCCTAATTTTAATAATTGCTTGGAAGTGTGTCAGGATTTTATTTGATTTTATTTATACACATTTTTTATTTTAAAGTCTTTCTTGTAGATAATTGGGTATCACTGGAATCCCCTATATGAATTAAGAATGAAAAAAAAGAGTTTAAATCAGCAGTCAAACCCTTTTTTAACACCTTGTTTCCACGTTTGCTGTTTTTCAAAACTTTGCAGAAGCTCAAAAACGGGATAGAAATTATGATAAATTATCAAATATTTTGCATGTAAATGTCATAATTCCTGCTGTAGTTTTCTAAGTTTATAAAACTAAAACATTACAAGATAAAAAGTTCTTTTATTGTGCACGCATCCCAGAGCACCGTCGCAGTCGGAGAAGGTTGATGTGAACTCGCTGAACTCACACACACATAATGACTAAAATGTCGGTAATATTCATTTTTAATGAGGCCAGTACTGAGAGCTGCCCCCCCCCTCTGTTGTGTAAATGGTACAGTCCCGTCGCTGTTATGGCCATAGCCTTCACCACACTCCACCCTCCCCTCCTCTTCCTCTAAAGCCCTGTACACCCCACCCGGTGTCAGGGGGGGATCAGCTGTGCCAGTCCCGGCAGACCACACACACACACACACCCCCCCCCCCCCCCCCCCACACACACACACACTCAGTATGCTGGCCGGCGAACAAAGCCGCTGGCACTGCCAATGAAGACGACTCCTGCCTCTCCACTTCGCCTATCTTCCTCCCACGCTGTCGCGAAGACGAGGCATGACACTCGGCCGCTGCCCGTCCTCATCAGAGAGAGAGTTGGAGGGGAAGATCGGTCGCTTTTCGGCGTAAGCTGGAGTATTTTTGTCTCCCGGTGCTGATGAGTTGAAATGCTGGCGGAGCGCAGAGAGAACAGCAGGTAGGGAGAATCAGAGCTGGGTGCTGGGCTGGTTTCTGTGGCGACCGGAGGGGGGGTTGTTTACTGCTCACTGGTGTAGAAGCATCACCAGACTGTTTTACAGGCTCCTCAACATTAGTGCTGTCATTTCTGTCATTATCACCTTTTAGCAGCTGCTGCAGAGATGCAGGAGTAGGAGGACTAGATGATGCCGCTGCTACCGACTGAGGAAAACCAGCTCATTAGGAGTACATTTCACACAGGGGTAAAAGTAAAGAAGTGTCTTAGCTGAGTATGTCATTTATAGTGCTTTCAGAAAGTTCACATTGTAGCTGTTAAAGGCCTCCATTACAAAAAATGAAAACACCAACTGAATCAAACGAATGAAATTCAGCCCTTTTTGAAAAAATTAAAGTGAAATGTGAGAGGACATTGAATATCTGCACGGCCACGTTGCAGGTCTTTTGTGCTGAGATCAGATTTTTATGTGGTTAGATGCTTGGTGATGCAGACATGGACATTTTCTGAATCAATGTACAAATGTAAAGAAAAATGGATTTTTTAACTGTTTATTAATAAACACAATGATTAAGGATGCAAAAGGCGAAACCTACAATTGCGGAAATGCATCTCTGGCCTTCACATCGTAGTCATGACAACTATGTGAAATCCGACCGGGACCTTCTGCATTCAGTGCTAACGTGTAGGGGTCTTTGTTTGCTTGGAAAGTCGGTAACGTTTGGGGAAGTGTGAATGCACAAATGAACTCTGAGGATCAACGAAGCCTTTTCTGGTCCATGACAAATAGGGCTGCCAAGATTAATCAATTAATTGACTAATTGTTGACTATCAAAATAGTCGAGGACTAATTTCATAACTGACTAATCGTTTATTTATTAGGGCTGGGAAAAAAATCGATACACTGAAATATTGCGATATTTTCATATGCAGATTTCATATAGAGATTCAAAAAATGCAGTATTGATCTATTTTACCAAGGAAATCTCGCGAGATTTCATAAGATAAC
Organism: Atherinomorus stipes; assembly: GCA_023101725.1. Taxonomy (NCBI): domain Eukaryota; kingdom Metazoa; phylum Chordata; class Actinopteri; order Atheriniformes; family Atherinidae; genus Atherinomorus; species Atherinomorus stipes. The sequence continues at coordinate 87,257 of JALJCO010005699.1, forward strand.
GGTGAAATATCGCGAGATTTCACGAAAACCCGCGAGATTTTGTGACTGAAGAACGAAAACTCGCGAGATTTCATTAGTAAAATAGATCGATACCACATTTTTACATATCGATATGATATCAGCATATGAAAATATTGCGATATTTCAGTGTATCGATTTTTTTCCCAGCCCTATTATTTTCTATCCTTTGTTTTTCCTCTCAAAATTGCCACAGTATCTTCCACTACCTTGTCCGCGTTTCTGTCCGAGAAAGTGTCCAAACTTTTGTCTGGTACGTAAATATGTGACGATCTTCTAGGGATGTCCTGAGCAGATACTCAGGATCGGCATCGGCCGCCAATACGCCTATTTTGACAGTATCTGGTAGGATTGGATTTAGTTACTGGATCGAGCCGATCCAGTTTTCATGATGGTATGAAACACTGAGGCGGTATAACCGCGGCCTCAAACGCATGACCAGATCATAACTGTCATCAGGGAGTGAACAGCTTGGTAGCATGACGCAATATACATTAGTAATTATTAGGGATGCACGATAACTATTTTTTAAGACCGATACCGATAACCGATAAATTTCAACTCCTAAAGGCCGATACTGATAACCAATTCCGATAACACACATACCTAGCTATACCAAATCAAAAATTCCAACTGTATGGGGTAGTTTGGGTCTAAAATAAGGTAGGGAAAGAGGTTTGGAAGCAGTTTGGGGTCTCCCCTGTGAAGCAGCAGCTTTCTTTCCCCAATCGCAATATCTCAGCGTGAAAAGCATAAAGTGGGATTTTCAACTTCTGCATGTCCGATCTTAAAAATTCCAACTTTATGGGACATAAGTTATCGGGGTATGTCCTCATGATATCGGACTTATTGGAATGACATAATTTCCTGTTATCGACCCGATAATTATCGTGCATCCTTAGTAATTATGTCTAAATCATTTCATAAACGTTACTTAAATCAAGTACGATACCGCCTCCGATGCAGCAGGGGTCGCCACTGCTTTGTTCACCGCCATTATTCAGATCTGAAAGCAGTTCCACTACGTCAGCAAGATGGCGTCCGTTTAGTGCGCTTCATTTTTGGCTGTTATCAGGGCAACATCCTGGTACTTTCAGCGCACTGAATTTTTGCTTAAATGACACCATGAACGCACTACACACTCACAAAGAGTGCTTGAAATGTTCAGACCTACTGAGCTTTTATTTCCATTCCGCTCGTCATGACAGGGGAAGTTCCACTTTTCACTTTAGTTTTCAGCGTTGTCACACTTTACGACTGTCGTAAAGCGCGATGCTCCCATAGAGTGGATGCACGAAACATGTCAGCGGTATGGAAATACTTTTCATTAGTATGAATGAATAAGTCCTGGTATATGTCCTGGTTCTGGATAAGAACCAGGACATATGTGAATATTTCATGGAAATTCAGAGGTTTGTGAGCTGGTGTGACAACAATTATCTGGTTTTAAATGTAAACAAGACGGGGAAAATGGTGTTTGACCCTCGGGATGTAGGTGACCACAGACCTGTGGTCATCCACAGCCAAGCCATTGCCCAGGTGCAGTCGTATAAATATCTTGGTGTATTTATCGACAATGCACTCACCTGGAGCACACATGTCGACAGTATCTGTTGCAGATTGCATCAAAGCTTGCATTTCCTTCGTCGTTTAAGAGTCCACGGTGTTAATCAAAAATTTATGTTAATCTTTTACAAAGCAGTTGTAGAAAGTCTAGTTAGGTACAGCATTACAGCTTGGTTTGGTAACCTGTCAGCGCAGCTGAAAAATAAACTTGCCCACTTAATTAATGTGGCAGGAAAAATTATAGGTATCAAAGAGCTTGCCCCTAGCCATAAGATCTATGAACTAGCTACTCTGCAACTAGCCCATAAGATAATCAATGATTCATCACACATCTTGCACAGGGAGTTTGAACTATTACCATCTGGTAGAAGATTTAGGGTTCCTCACTGTCGATTGAACAGACTTAAAAATTCTTTTGTTCCTACGGCTATTAAACTGGTAAATAAGGCTAGATAGGCCTTTTTGTGACTTCCTTGCAGCTTAGCACTTTACCGACCTGCACTTAATTAAATTGTTTTTATGTACTTTTTTTTTTTTTTTTTCCCCCTTCCCCTGAGTACTGATGTCTTAGACAGAACATGCTGATACTGATGGCAGTACCACATTTTTTCTCTATGGCACTGGGTTTTGTATGTGTCTTTCATGTTTTTTATGGCTTGTGTATTGTTTATAGATACTGTGGGTGAATGACCCAATACAAATTTCTCTCTCTGAGGGACAATAAAGTTAATCTTGAATCTTGAATTAGAAAACAGAGATAGCCGATAACGGCTAAATGCAAAATCTGTAAACCGGACGTTTCTTGTGGAGGAATCTCCACCGAATACGGGATCTACCAGAACAAGACTGCCAAACCACAGCAACAAACATGGGCGGAGGCATTTCAAAGAACCCTGATCAATATAATTAACCGATATATATAAGAGTCGGTATTTGGTGGTGAACCAGCAGAATGCAGTCTTTGTTGGGGGTTTTTTTTTTCTTTTTTTTTTAATCCGTGGGGTATGGGAACAACATAAGGTCACACCCATGGTGCAACCTTATGACATCTCAGGGTTCTGCTTGATCCACAGCAGGAAGTATTTCTCTAATTTTGCACAAGAAATGACTAAAACATCATTTTCAGCTTTAATATCAGTATCGGACATGAGAAGCAGAACATTATCTGTTATCAGTGTCGGTTGAAATTTTTCATATCTTGCATCACTCAGTAAAACAGATTTTATGGCCTAAAGCATGCGTAGATTAACAGCTCAGTGGTTGGATGGAAATTGTAACATCCAAAAAAGCAGTGCTGCACACACAGGAGTGTACCGGGCTGCATACGGTTACAATGACCTTTGCAGATTAAACCATAGGTCTGTTTAACAACTTTCAAGCGATGCATTTTGTTGTTTAAATGGGATTGTGTCTTTTGTTGCTGTTGTTTACAGCAAATGACATTTTTGTGTGATTACTTGAAAAAATAGATAAGCCACAGCTACTTAAATACCAGTTTTTTATTGCTGCATCCAGCACAAATTGCAGATTGCATTGAATTTTAGAATATGAAATTGCTGATTATCGGTATCGGTGGAAATGTTTCTCATCGTGCATCACTAGTTTGCTTCAAGTGAAACGGATACAGGAAGCAAACTACAACACAAAGGTCTTCGTGGTTTCAATGCAAGGCATTGTGGGTAAACAGGACCAAATCAAATGCAGGTTAGGGGGCTTTTTGGTTTGCTGTTCTGATCAGCGTGCATGCAAACACACTGTTATTGCAGAACTTTTAGCACACGTGAACCTGACCAGTGATGTAAAAGTCGGATGAAATGTGTCATTCAGAACAAGGTTGCTGTAAAAAACATCAGATATGCATCTGGTTGTGAAAGTGGCTCTGATTAGAAAATAATTGTGTTGTTCAGACTCATAAATAATCAGATATTGGTCACATGGGGGCAAAAGCACTTAGAAAATTACAGTCAGTGCTCAGACTGATCCAGTCAGTGAAGAATTATCTGTATATATTTATCTTGAATAAATAATTATCATGGTGTTTTATCCATCTGGAGCCATTTTCTTTTATTTCTTTTATTGCTTTTTATAGTTTGTATCGTGTTCTTATTTAACTGATTCTTGATTATTTGATTTTATTCATTGTGCCTGTACAGCACTTTGTTCAGCTGTTGTTGTCTTGAAAGTGCTGCTCTATAAATAAAGTTGGTTTGGCTTAAGTACTTCTCCATGGTCACAGAATAATTTCTATGCTTTGTCTTTAATGAAGACGAGTTGCTGCATCGTCTCAGGAAAGCTTGCTAGAGACCAGTGAGACTTCTCAGCCCTGGTGTTGAGTCAAGTATCTGTTTCTGTATCTGTATCTGGCCAGATCATCGCACACACAAGTAGATATAAGCAAAAATCCTACAAGCAGACGTTTAACATCCACACATAGGAGTTCACTACAAGCCCTTTTTTCCCATAAGTTCAATAAATGCACCCAAAGGAGCGCTAATCTAACAAAATCAAGTAACAGATGGATGTGGAGCAGCGACAGTTTAACTTTTTAAACACCCCTATATGAATCTTAGCATATGGCTCATTTGCATATAGAAACAAATGCATTATGATGTTGTTTCTCAGCAGCTGTATTGGTCGGCACCTCATATTTTCTTGCATGAATTAAGAAACACTGAAACTCAACAATATAAATAAATGAGTCGGACATGATGTCAGCGCTACGCTCCAGTGGTGCGAACAGCGCATTGATAAAGTTGCATTGAGGTGCTGGGGGTGGTTCATACGGGGCTTTTACTGCTGGGATCGTAATAGAAATCTGGACTAGGTGATATTACAGATGATTGATTTTGTCATAGGTTTTGAACAGCTAAAGTCTCATCTATGATTTAAAGTCACTTCTGCACCTCCACAGTGACTTTTAACAATAAAAAAGTGAATGAAAGGACGAGTGGAAGAGACACAATTAAATCCGTGCATAATGGAAATAGACTGCAGCAGTAATATCCATAGTGTTGTTACCAAATGACTGAATAGATTTCCAGGTATTAGATCATTTTTCTGCCCTTCTGGTGTGTCAAACATCTTTACTGTAACGCACTTTATTTAAATACTGCACTCTTGTAGCTTTATTATTTTAGATTAATTAAACCGATAGTAGTTTTGTGGAGAGGGATAGTGGTGAGATGTCATCGTTTCACACTGTGGTTCATCTTTTGTGCTGTGATTTTTTTTTTTTTCCACCTCCATCACCACCACAAAGATGCTGCCTCAGCTCTTGAGGTTTCATGACATGACTGCAGAAGCGCCAAAGTTGCAGATATTAAACGAAGTGCAGTATTTCAGCTTTAAACACAGACACAAGAGGTAGGTTAGGTTACAGAGGACGGCATCGACGCTGTTGCTTCCCAGTGTCTGCAGAGGAAAAAACAGTTTTTATGGTGAAAAATGCAGTTTAAGTTAGTATATGTGAACAAAACAAAAACCAACATTTGAACGTAGTTCAAAATAAGTTAATTAACTATGTGCTTATGCTCAGTTAAGCTCAGTTTAACTTATAGAAGTAAGAGTTAAATTTTCAGTCAACCACTCATGTTAATTCTTCATTTTTCACTTTAAAATCCAAATTCGAACGAAAAATAAAAGCCATAATGAAATATCTTTCATTTATGCATTTCAAGGCACTCGGTCAAAGAATAAAATATCAGTTAAAGGTCAGTGAAGCACAAAACAGTCAAAATCATAAAAACATAATTAACAACAATGAAGTGCAGCAGTGAGGTTATTCCAGTTCATGGGTTAACGGGAATGTGCCTGTCTGAAAAGATGAGATTAGGTCAGGATTTTAAGGAGGTGAGAGAATTGTAATGATACATTTCCGTTGGTATAGAGTTACAAAAAGGGGGAGCAGAGAAGCTGCAGGCTCTTGACCCAGCGGTGGTAAGCCAGCTAGTGGGAGGGTGAATCAGATGCAAGTGGAGGACCGATGAGTATGGCTGGTATGGCTGCTCAATTATGGAAAAAGTCATTGTCAATAGATTATTTTGGTCAATTTTGAAGTCACGATTATTCAAAGATTAGTTTTTTTGCTACATTATGCATTTATTCAGCATTTTTTTCCTTGTCAAAAAAACTATTAATGTACGCAAAATGTTGAAATTGAAAAAAATATAGGCTACAGATATGAACCTAACAGCTGTTTTACAATGTATAAAACATTAAGTATATAAAATGAATATACTTTTAATATTTAGTAAGGCATAGAAAACATAAATTGCTCAAAATAAACTATCCAGCTGTTCTGCCGTTTCTGTATTTGAATAATAAAATAAATATATGTATTTAAACAAAATCCCAAAATAAACTTTGTAAAGCTTTAGTGCAATGTTATAACATTCAAAATCTAACATTTTGTTAATGACACACAACAAACTGCATGGGTGAGAATCTACTGAAATGAACTACTTCAGAATAACTTTCAGAAATTGTGTAACAAAAAATGGAAAAATTGTTTAAACTTGATCATGATCAAATTTCAATTAATTGCACTTAATAGCACATATCCAGCTTCAATGGCCGGGTATGTGAATGATGCAGCTTTGAATAGGAAGCCAATGGAGTTGCAGCAGGACAGGTATAACTTAAAGAGGAAGTTCTGGAAATTATTTTATTTTATTGGTGGGTTTATCTGAGAAACCAAAAAGAGCGCGTTAAGGCTGCCATAATTAGTCAATCGCAATTATGTCAACTATCAAAATAGCTTATGGGTTTGGTGAACAGATGAGGAAAGATGAATAGAAAATATTGCAAAGAGGGAGGAGGTAGGTAATGAATAGGAGAGGTCTGAGCACAGAACCTTGGGGTACACCAGAGTGTAAATGATTTGAACCAGACCAGGGTTGTGTCAGATAATCCAGTAGCCGCTAATCTGTCAAAGAAGATGGTGTGGGAGATTGTGTTGAAGACTGCTCTCCAGTTGAGGAAGATGAAGGTGGTAAGGAGTCCAGTGTGAGTAGACATGAGGAGGTCATTGGGGATTTTGTAAGGATAGACAATAAATCAGCAGACCGATATTTTAGGCCGATATTTGTGTTTTTTGGTATTGACATCAGCCGATATGCTGGGTGTGTTGGCCGGTACCCCCCAATTGGCATAATTTACAGAATTACAGACAGGCATCTATACAGGCAGCAGTTTTTTTTATATATATATATAACATGTTTAATGTTTCTTTTTGATATTGTTACAAGTACACTGTTTCTTTTAAATATACGATATATATATATATATATATATATATATATATATATATATATATATATATATATATATGCATGACTCACGTAAAGTTAGAGTAGGGCTGGACGATTATGGAAAAAATGATAATCACGATTATTTTGACTGGTATTGAAATCACGGTTAATATTCATGATTATTCATTGATTTTATAAAAAAGTGTTTATTGAACCACCAAAACTCAACCTCAAATATAGCTTAAAAAAACACAGCTAGAAATTAATCAGAAACAAGTAAAGGAGTAAAACATTAAAATAATATTAGCAATAAAAATGAATACCCAGTCTACATGCATTCCTGTTCTATACTCCCTGCAGTTTGCTTCCTATAACTCCACCAGTCTGTTCAATTCAGGATTAATCGTTTTTTTATTCGATAACAGTGTTTTTATCACGATGAAATCACGACCAATATTCGATTATTGTCCAGCCCTAAGTTAGGGATATTCAACTTTCAATTTTTGAAAAGCAGAATGAGGCAGAATAAATATTTAACCATTGAACAATGTTCATGTGCATTGAAAAGTTTAGAGAAAGTTTAATTCAGTTCACCTGGAAAGGCTGTAGTGGATTTTAGATTCATTCTGACATCACACAAAAAGCCAAATATCCTTAACTTTTTTTTGAGTAGTGTATATGCTTCTTTTTTTTTTTTATCTTTAGAGAATTTTCAAAATTAGTTTTCATTGTGTCCTTCATTATACTCATTATATTAATTTTCAAATGCAGAATCAGCCCCAAATATCGGCAGGTTGTATTGGCCATCGGCTGAAGCCGATGAGAAAATATTGGTATTGGTACCGGCCTTAAAAGACCTGTATCAGTTGATACTTTGTATTTTGAGGAGCAGTTTCTGTGATGTGGGGGTAGCCAGACTGAAACTGTTCATAGTGATTGAGGAGAACGCTGATTGTGAACCTGAGATATAACTGTTTTTTCTAGGATTGTGGAAAGGAACGGGAAATTGAAGATGGGATACAGGTTGATGAAATGATTGGGGTCAGCACCATGTTTCTCTGAGTTATCATAGATCATTTTGAGGGGGGGGAAACAACCCTTTACCGGTTTAAAAATCCAAATATACAGTTAGAAATTATTGAAATCATGTTTGTTGTAATCATTTAATGACCTGCTGTCAACTTTGTCTGGTAGTTGGTGTGAATTCACTTCTCTGCCAACGCAGCCGTTTACTTTTTCTTTATTAGCATTTTGCTGGAAAAGGTTTTTATCTGAGTTCTGTCAACCTTCTTTTTCTCACTTTTCTCCTTCTTGGAGCTCCCCAGCTCCAAGTTTTCCCTGTAAACTGTCAGACAAGAGACATTTCTGAGATTACGTCACTTTCTCCAGAGGAACAACCACACAAGCTTTTGAAGAGCTGGGCTTTTCCAGGACACTGGCTGCCTTCATCTCCCAGGAGTTAGCGCTAACTCTGTGAGACATTCATTGAAGCTGGCGTTCGCTTAAAGAGAAAGCTTTAAAAAAAAGAGTATAGGGCTGAGAAAGCAAGCTCAGTTCCTCACTGCTGAGGAGTTGACATTCCATTGATGCCATTGACTCATTTTCTTTGCTTCAGCCAAGACAGGACATGGTTTGATGCAGGTTTTTCCTTTAAGCAGCGCCCAAAAGAATAGCTATCTGCATATTACACCCCCAAAGAAGGCGCATGTGTGTTCGGGATCCTGCCCATCATCCCGGTCTGTCACCTCTTCTTGAGGTTGATCGAGAATGCAGGGCATCGTCTGCTTTTGTAGGACAACTGGTGGAGATTCCTATTCACATCGTGGCAGAAAAGAGGAGGCTGACCGGGTCGAAACTTGTGTTGGAAGATCATCTTCTGGAAGATGTGCTCAGATTGTAAATTGGACCTTTTCTTACCTCTTTTTTCTGTGATTAATTCTCTCACAAGTCATTAAACTTCTGCTAGATCCCCATTGCTTATATCAACAGTTATTGAACAACGGTCGTGTGTAAATCTTTGAGGTAAACTGTAGGGATGCACAATATTGGAATTTTGGCCGATATCTGATCTGCTGATATTTTAAAACTCATGTGGCCAATAACCGATATCGATTCCGATACCGATATTAAAGCTAAAAAAATAAATTATGTAATATTCATTCCTTGTGCAAAATTAGAAAAATATCTCAACTTGTGTTACTTAGTGACAGTTGTTCAAACCAAACTAAAAGGATATGTGTGTTACTGTATATCGTACAACCACCTGGATTTTCTTTTCTTTGAGAGAGAGAAAAAAAAACATTCCCCACAAACAGGGGATATTTGGTAGGGGTGGGGAAAAATATTGATAAACTGAAATATTGCGATATTTTCATATGCTGATATCACATCAATATTTAAAAATGCGGCATCAATCTATTTTACCTACGAAATCTCGCAAGATTTTGTTGTTCAGTGACGAAATCTCGCGGGTTTTTGCGAAATCTTACGATGAAATTCAGAGATTCTTCTCATTGGTACTAAATTCATTTTATCCAAAGCTGACCGTTTCCACCTCACCATCGACAACTCTTCAGTCTCCCCCTCCCCACAGGTTAAAAGTCTGGGTGTCATCCTTGGCAGCACTATATCATTCCAAAACCACATTAATAATCTGACACATTCTGCATATTTCCATCTGTGTAATATCAATCACCTTCGATCCCTCCCTCACTCCACACACTACCGCTTTACTCGTGGATCACAGCCTGGTGACCTCAACTTTTTTCAACTGGTCCAGTTAGCTCAGCTGCTCGCATCATCACCATGGACTCCCTCATCTCATCACATCACCCCTGTTTGCTTCAGCAGCTTCACTAAAGGCTCCCAGGCTAATTTAGACCAGAATAGTTCACAAAACCCTGCTATTTTATCTCACTTATCTTCCAAAAATTTACACTTTCAAGGCCATCCATAACCTCGCCCCTCCCTATATCTCAGACCTCGTTCACATTGCCATCCCCTCCCGCTCCCTCAGATCCTCTTCCTCTATTCATCTCACTGTGCCTCCCCCTTTACCGCCTCAGCACCATGGGGAGTAGAGCCTTCAGCCGCTCCTGCTCCCCAGACCTGGAAAACTCTTCCACCAGACATTCGGAACAGTGACTCTCTACCTCTCTTCAAATCTAGACTCAAAACTTACCTGTTCAGGATGGCTTACTCTCGTAGTCTCTCATCCCATTTTGCACTTTGTCTGCTTTTATCTGTTGTTTTTTATTATCTTGTCACTTTTTATTGAAATGTCTTTCAGCTTTGTACGGTGTCCTTAAGTGTTCAGAAAGGCGCTTATAAAAAAAAAAATTCATTATCATTCATTATTTTTTGCGAGATTTCATAGGTGAAATAGATCAATATTACGTTTTCAAATATCAATATGAAATCAGTATATGAAAATATTGCGACATTTAGGTGTATCAGTATTTTTTCCAAACCCTAATATCCCTGTTTTTGGGTGTTGTTTTTTTTTTCTCTCAGGGAGAAGAAAATTCCAGTGGTTCTAGGATATAACACACATATCCTGTTAGTTCTGTTTAAACAACTGTCATTAACTTTGACTTATTATACATAACACAAGTTGAGGTATTTTTATAATTTTGCACAAGGAAAAAATATTACATAATTTATTTTTCAGCTTTAATATTGGTATCGATATTGGTTATCGGCCACATGAGTTTTAAAATATCGGCATATCAGATATCGGCAAAAATTCCAATATCGTGCACCCCTGTCCATCTTACATGGTACCCGTACTGTGAGTCACTCCAGCCAGTAAAAGACAGTCTTATCTTGACTCTTGTTCTGTCCCTTCCTCTCTTTCTTTTCCTCTTTTCCTCTGGTAATGTTTCGTTGTGTTACTTTAACAAATCTGACATGACGCGCGACGCGTTCAAAACACCCGCTGTGTTCATGTCTGGTTCATATCTGTTTGCTAGTGCATGACGCGGTGCCGCAACCAATAGTCGGCTGCAACGTCACAGTCGCGTCCCGGATGGGAAACTACATACTGCTGTCTCTGAGCCCCGGGACGCCTCTGGGTAGTGATGGCTCAAAAATGTGCATACTGAATGCTAGGGTGTCATCAAAACGAGTCAGAAACGCAGATTTTTAAGGTATAAAAGGTACGTTTTGTGCCTTTAATCTCAGAATTCACTTTTTTTCCAGAACATTAAAAACAAAATAATTTTTTTTTCCCAATTTCTGAATTTTCTATTTTTTTCTTCAGTGGCCCTAATCCTCTTCTGTACAAGACAATTCAAAGAGCTTTACATAAAACATTAAAAGCGTTACAGCGGGGGGCAAAAGAAAAGAAGACATTAAAAGTAAAAGAACAAAAGAATAGAAACATGATTTAAATTTAAGAACAAAGGGGGCCATGCAGATTTTAGCTTTTGAACAAAATCTTTGTAAATGTAGCTGAGAACAGTTAGGTCTTGAAACTGAGTGTTTCAGCTGATCTGAGGCTTTCTGGGAGTTTTTTCCAGACATGTGGCGCATAGAAGCTGAACACAGCTTCTCCATAAAGATGGCATGCAGTCTGATCACTCCTTCAAATTATTTTGGGGCCCCCAGTTTGAGAACACCTGCATTAGATGATGTAAAAACTCCCGTTTCCTAAGAGTTTCACAAAGTCAGTCAAAACAGAAAGTGTCCTCCATGTAAAGACAGAAGGTTTAGTTTCTGAGTGGGATGCAGAATAAAGCCAGACAACACGTATCAGGATTCTCTGGTAACGTGACACGAGTTGCTTACCAAGTAGGTGGAGTAGCTCTAATCCTACATTTGTCCCTGACTTCCCTTTTTTGTTGATTTTGCAGCTCAGCCTTATGCTGAGTCGTATGACATGTGTTTGCCCCAGTTTGTGGTCCCGGCCCTGCTGGGCTCCGACTCTCGTCTGCTTCAGTGACTCTCTGTTACATAGGGCCCCTTGCAGCAGAGCTAACAGTCAGCATTGTTCAGAAATAAATGCTGCCTTTGATCTGCATCAGGGATACATTACTGTACGAAAATAGATGGGCCAGTTCAGCAGAAAACAAATTAAAGCTGTTTTTCTTTTTAATCCAGAATTGACATTATTTTCAGTATTCTCTTTTTAATCTTAGAGAATGTAGATTTTGTAAAATATCGAACGTGTTATAATGGATACACACTCACCGGCCATTATATCAGGTCCACCTGTTCAACTGTAAAAGGAATACTGCACCCACAAAATGATGTAACTTTATTTTCCACTTATCCTCATGGTAACTTAGCTTACTTACCAACTTACCAATTACCTTTTTTAATATCTCAAATGCAGCCGGAGATCAGGAAGGCTTCTCGTTTTCCCCCAAACATCATATAATGGAGTTAGCTGGGGCCCCGAGCCAAAAAGGTCCATAAGAGTCCACAAAAACTTGTCAATATTCCTCCATACTGCTCGTCCAATGTAGTCCAAGTGTCCTGAGAACACCATTATATGAAAGTTAGGGGAAAACGTGAAGCCTTCCTGATCGCCGGCTGCATTTGAGATATTAAAAAAGTGCTCCAGAGTCTCGCTCACCATGAGGGTAAGTGGAAAATAAAGTTGCATCATTCTGTGGGTGTACTATTCATTTAACACAGATACTGTAAATAATCAGCCAGTTACATGACTGCAACCCATTTGGTGTGATGTACCCTAAAGCACTGATTCTTAACCACGACGCCGCAACCCAAGCTCGGGCCTCGAGCGCAACCTTGAGGGCTGCAAAAAAACTTTCCTTTTCCACATGTGGGCTGCAGGGGCCGTATATTTACACTGTTATTTATGACTGAATGAGTTGCAGTGTAGCGTCCCGCCCCATCTGGTGGCGCTAATTTCAACAAACAAGCAGAAGAAGACACTCAGCTAGCCGGTAGCCTGTAGCTAACGTTGTAAAGAAGAATTAAAACGAAATAATAAAGACAAAAATGGTCCCAAACCGCCCCTAAAGAGGCAAAAATCCACTCCAATTTATTAGATACAGATTTGTGAGTGGAGATAACAAAGCAGAGCTGAGAAGTCTGGATGGAGCACCAACTAATGCTAACACTAACGTTAATACTAACGCTAATGTTAACGTTAATGCTAACGGAGGCCCTGAAGCCTGCATCTGCAAGCTTCATCTAGAAACAAAAATTCGTGGATATCCACTCGTTGGATATTTGCTCTTCGTGATCCGCGTAGTCAGCAGCGTCTCGCTCACGTCTGATATCTAACTGGAAACCAACTTCACTGCGGTCCAGACTTCACCGTGCTCACTTCATGTTGATGAGACAATTCTTCTTTCAGCTGCTTTGACAGAAGACGGCAGCTCGCAGGCAGCTTTCTCTGCTGTCTTTAGGCTACCCCCCCCCCCCAGCTGGTAGGATGTTTTATTACCGCCACATATTGTGGGCTAGGCGTGCGAAGATGTTCACTGGGATGATGGAAAAAATGCGGGAAAATCGACAAATAGTGGCCCATCCTATTCAGGTTTGCGCTCGCACTGCAGTGGAGGATTTTATGCTAACATATTTCAAGACTAAAAAACAGACAAATTAGGGTAAAAATACTTGTATATATCGTATATCGTCATCTAAAATACAGTATATCATGATAGGATATTTGGTCCATATCGCCCAACACTTAATGGATTCTATAAACAATCACAAAACGTACGTTTGCTGACCATGTCAGCAAGTATATGTGATGCTGTCATGTCTAAATCTGTACCATGAAAGATTACAGCGGCTCTGAAGGAGAAAGCTGGTTTAACCTGGTAAAAAGTGGCTGGTGACTGCATCCTCCACCATGTAACATTAGTGTTGTGATCTTCCAGGTTACACACGTCCCTGCTTGCTGAAGTCATTTAAAAAGGTTAAGAGGATGCAAACAAATCAATGCGTCTGTCAGCATTCCTGAGTTTCACTCATTCCCGTGCTTTCACCACAGCGAGTCTCGCTGCTTCTAACAGTGACTCAGGGTATTTTTAACGCGGCCACAGGCCAGCCACTTCTGCTTTTGGATGTCTACTTTCTGACATCTTGCAAGATTTTCCTGTGGCTTGGCAGCTTTTCAACAGACATGTCTGTGGCTTCGGCCTGAGTTTCCATTTCAGCCATTAGCCAGCTTGTTCTGCTGATGCTGCCGGGCTGCTTCACCATCACTATTTAACCCCAGCAGTCAAATATGCTGCAGATCTGTGGCTTTTTTTAAAAGCTTTGGTGACCTTTGTTTTCATAGAACAGCCAAATATCTGCACATCTCTTCCAGTGGAGACCTTGATTTGTTTTATTTGTAAAGATGATGGGCATGTGGGTTGTAAGTTGTTAAATGTTACACAGTGAAACAGAACTAGCTGAACTTATGTGTCATGACATAAAGAGGAAGGATACTGACGGTACAGAGAACTGATGACAGTGTGGGTGGATGGCAGCGCCGACTGCACGCTTTCCTGTCGGCCGCTTTTTGTCTTCACTTTGCTGGTACAGATAAAACGTACCACTTGTTAATGATGACTGTTATTCCCAGTCTGTTTAAAAACTTTGTTCTGTTCCGGATCATTTATGGAAACTCAGTCCATGATGAAGTTTGACTGCAGCGTGGTTTCACAGCTGACTCCAGCTTGATGTTTGAATTAGGCTATTAGTCAGTATTACATGTCATACTCCCACTGTAGTGATGCAACGGGCAGGTTAATCTTACAGAGTTCGTGACTAAATGATTCAGCAGGGCTGATTTCATGTTGCTGAGATTTACAGGTAGAAATTAGCCTTTTGCTAAAATCTGAGGTGTTTACATAACATTCATGTAATGTAGGGCTGCCCGATTATGGAAAAAAAAATCATTATCACAATTATTTTGACCAATATTGAAATCACGATTATTCAAACAATTATTTTCTAGTTACATGATGCATTAATTTAGCATTTCTTTCTAAGGTCTCTTGTATTGACAATGAATATAGGCTACAAATATGTACCTTACAGCTGTTTTGCAATGTATAAAACATCAAATGAATAAAATAAATATTAGGGATGCACAGTTATTGGAATTTTGGCCGATATCCGATATGCCGATACTTTGAAACTCATGTTGTCGATTACCGATATTGATACCGATTTTAAAGCTGAAAAAATAAGCAGTCATTGCAAGTAGCAGTTTTGTTATCCGTTATAGGGTGGGAAAAATATCGGTACACTGAAATATCGATATCAAATTGGCATTTAAAAACGTGGTATCGATCTGTTTTACTTACAAAATCTTGCAAGATTTTGTGAATTCCCACGAGATTTCATAATAAAATGATGAAATATTGCAAGATCTTGTGAGTAAAATAGATTGATCCTGCGTTTTTACGTGTCAATATATCGGAATATGAACATATCGCAAAATTTTGTGAATTCTCGCAAGATTTTGTAACAGAATGACGAAACATTGCGAGATTTCATTTGTAAAATAGATTAATACCGCATTTTTAAATGTCAATATGATATCAGTTTATGAAAATATCGCAATATTTTAGCGTATTGATATTTTTTTTCCCACCACTAGTCTTTAGAAGTTTTAAAGTCTGTTAAAAAAAAAAAAAAAAAAAGAAGCGGGCTGATTGGTTAAATATCGGTGGGGTGGCTGATATCCGATACTCTGTTTTAAGGTCAATATAGGCCTATATCGATAGGGGGCCAATTATATCCTGCGTCCCTAATAAATATACTTTGAAAGTTAAATTAATGCAAAAAACATAAATGTATCCAAAATAAACAATGTATCCAGCTGTTCTGTATTTTCTCTATATTTGAAAAATAAAAGAAATATACTTATATAAAAAAAAAATATCCCAAAATAAACTTTGTTGAGCTTCAGTGCAATGGTAGAACAGTCCAAATCTAGCATTTTGTTAATGACACCCAACAAATTGCCTGGGATAACCTCAGAATAACTTTTAGAAATTGTGCCAAGAAAAATGGGAAAAAAGTTTCAACTGGATTATATAAGTTTGGTGATTGTTTGGCACAAAAATTGAAATAACAGTCAAATTTCACGGCCCTGATGTAATGTTTATTAACATTTATTGTCCCCCCTTTCCTCATCTGTCTCTAAAATTTAGTCAAATGAATGCATCAAACCAAGAAAAATTACTTTTGCTGTTTCCATCAAGATAAAAATAAGAAATCTCCAGTTATCTAAGGACAGGAGACAACAAGATGCAATGTTTAGTGTGATCAGTGTGTAAACAATGATAATCTTTTTCCTTTAGAGAAGCTGGCAGAATATAAAGTACACCACCAGCCATAACAGTGAGTGTCCTTGTTGGTGTAAGCTTGTCTGAGAATAGGTCTCTTATCTGCTGGTGTTATGACATGTAATAATAGTAGTTAACCTGCTCCAACCTTTGTAAACATAATCCTGCTGGGACGAGCATGGGCTGCAGCTTTAAATAGGAAAGCAGCTGTCAGCCAGTTTTGCTCTTTGGCAACAGGTAGAATCATAAATGTGACTGTTGGGATGAAGGTTTCCAGCAGTACGCAAAATGGTTTCCCCTGCACAGACCTGACGGGGATACAAAGAGACGAGATAAGAGCTGAATGCTGATCTTTCAGCTATCAGAGACCCCTTTGCCATTTCCTGTCCTAGGGATTAAGAAAGGCAGACCAAGACCATTTATCTGAAATTAGAAACAATTTCTTCTAGAACGTTCCCACACCGCATCACACTATAAGCCAGACCGATTCTTACACCATTATAAAACTGCAGATAATCCAACGTTAAATTTTACGTTGGGTAAACATTAACGTCGATGACACCTTCATCATTTTATTTCTAACCTACCCAAAGAAATACTGCTATCCGTTTCTAGCAGTGATGGACAATATAAAATATTCCAACCGATACTAGGGCTGGGCGATATGGACCAAATATCAAATCACGATATATTTGTTTTAGATGACGATATAACATATATACCAGTATTGTTACACTAACCGATATCCGATATGTCGATATCTTATAACTCATGTGGCCGATACCGATATTAAAGCTGAAAAATAAGCAGTCGTTGCAAATAGTTTTATCCATTTACGACACTTTGAAAAATAGGGGTGGAAGAAATATCGATACACTGAAAAATCATGATATTTTTTATATGCCAACATCAAATCGATATTTAAAAATGGGGTATCAATCTATTTACAAAATCTTGCGAGATTTCATTGTTCTGTTACAAAATGTCACAATATTTTGCGAATTCTCCGAGATTTCTTAGCAAGTTTGATGCAATATCGGGAGATTTTGTTAGTAAAATAGATCGATACCGCATTTTTAAATGTCAATATGATAACAGCATATGAAATATCACAAGATTTTTGTGAATTCTCGCGAAATTTCGTAACAGAACGATGAAATATCACAAGATTTCGTAAAATAGATCAATCCTGCGTTTTTAGATGACGATATACGATATATACCAGTATTGTTACCCTAACCGATATCCGATATGTTGACATTTTAAAACTCATGTGGCCAATAACCAATATTGATACCGATATTAAAGCTGAAAAATAAGCAGTCATTGCAAATAGCAGTTTTGTTATCCATTTCCGACACTTTGAAAAATAGGGGTGGAAAAAATATCGATACACTGAAAAATCGTGATATTTTCAAATGCCAACATCAAATCGATATTTAAAAATGGGGTATCAATCTATTTACAAAATCTTGCGAGATGTCATTGTTCTGTTACGAGATCTCACGATATTTTGCGAATTCTCGCGAGATTTCGTAGCAGTTTGATGCAATATCGGGAGATTTTGTTAGTAAAATAGATCGATACCGCATTTTTAAATGTCAATATGATAACGGCATAAAAAATATCACAAAATTTTTGTGAATTCTCGCGAGATTTCATAACAGAACGATGAAATATCACAAGATTTCGTAAATCGTAGATCAATACTGCGTTTTAAGATGTCAATATGATATCAGCATTTGAAAATGTTGCAATATTTCAGTGTATCAATAATTTTTTTACACCCCTAGTCTTTAGAAGTTTAAAGTATGTATAAAAGAAGTTTTTGAAGAAGGACAAGTTTTTGTTTTGTTAGACTTTAGAAACAGCGGACTGATCGGTTAAATATTGGTGGGGTGGCCGATGTCCGATACTCAGTTTTAAGGCCGATATAGGCCGATACTGATAGGGGGCCGATTATATCATGCATCCCTAGTAATAACTGGTCTTCTGTTATGCTTTCCACCCTCCTGCAACTCAAACTAAACAACACAAACAACACGTGGGTGTTGTGTAACTTTGCTTCTGTTCTGTGTTGATCTGCTGACACGTTTCTGATAGAATCTTTTATGGAAAGTGACGATATTAAGAGATCTTTACATGAGCTAATCATGGCGTTTAACAGCATAATTGTGTAATCAAGTAATCCTGACATCCCTTCTTTACCGAAGTTTAAAGAGGGGAAACTGAAGCAGGACTGTCACTTCTAGCTGGTAATGTACAGAGTCATCCATTCACAGATCGGTTTACTTCACCTTAGTGTGCAATTTAATATAACTGACGGTTTACAAGCGCTTCTCCTTCAATTCTGCGAACTAGAAACAAAGCTTGTGTGTCAAATTTGGACTTTTATCAGTCTGTGCAGCTGCCGGGCTTTAATCTCCTTGTTTCGGAGGTATAAAGTGTAAACCGTGGTGCTTGTTGTGTTTCCTTATCTCAGACAGACAGAGCTGCTGGTTCATACCGGCCGAACCGAGGAGGATATTGCTGCCAGATACGTGCCGTTTTATAAATGTCAAACCCCGAGCCTCTCAGGTCTTGTCTCCTTTGATTTCCATCATGTGTTTTTAAATGAGACTTACAACATCCAACCTGTCTGTGGTTACATTTCATTCGGTCTGAGGAAAAGACGCCCAAAGTGCTGATGTAACGGAGATGATGTGTGACTCGCTGCATGATCACAGCTGGATTTGGATTTTCCTTCTTCTTCTACTTCATATCTGATTGAATATATTTAATTTTACTTATGACTGCTTGAACTCTGTGAAGATCATAGCAAAGGGGTGGATGTTAAATTGAAAAGTGTTGTGACTCATGCAGAGGGCAGCCCCTGCAGGGAGGATAACACCAGTTATAGAAGCCCCCAGCCTGGAGTTGTTATGTTCCTGCCACATGTGTCGCCGTGCAAATCAGAATAACACCAGGAAGCTTAGTGGAGCTACTTTATCCTCATTACGCTCTGCTTCACATTCTTGCCATCTTTTTAAAGGACTGATGAGCTGAAAGTAGATGAGTTGTCTAGATCCATCCACCCAACCTTTTTTCAACTTTGTACCCCTGTAGAATAATTTTTCAGTGAAGTACCCCCTAAAACAGGGGTGTCAGTTTACGTTTTAGTTTAGGAGTAAAATAACAGCATGATAACCTTTAAATAATGAAAACACTAAGCTTTTTCCTCATCACACTCCTTTTTGAACTCCAGTCTTTTTTCTTACATGTTGATTCTTTTGTGTGTGTGTGTGTGAATATGTATATATATATATATATATGTGTGTGTGTGTAAAATTCTATTCAAAATAAACAATGAAAATAAAATGAAAACCCAACATTTTCCCCATATTTTAGTAAAAATGAGCCCATCATCAAGATATTTCTATTTAATTAACAATTCTTACAGAAAACATCATGAACAACCTGAAATTTCTATAGAAAAGTATATAAGTTTCAACAATATTCTCACTGTTACACATTTTATTTTACAAATTTTATTTTATTTTTATGTCTTCATTTGATCTATATTTTATTTTTTCATATAAACATGTATTTTTATTTTTTAAAGTAGAAGATATGGTGTATATTTTTATTTTATAAAAATAAAAATTTTGGATTGTAATTGTTGGTTTAAATTCTAATATCCATCTTTTTTATCTAGATTTCATCTTTATTTATTTTTTGTACTTTTTTATTTTTATTTTATTAACAAATTCTTTTTATTTACATACATATATATATGTATATATAGCTGTATATATAAACATATTCTTATTTTCATTAGAGATGCACCGTTATCCAGTTCGATACCAATACCTGCTATGAGCATATCGACCGATACCTGACACCGATCCGATACTGTTGAATGAACGAACCGTATACTTTACCATGTGAGTGAAGGTATCAGGCTTGACATCAACATTTAGCCCTGTCAAAAAAAAAGGTAGCAAATCAACACAGATGTAAATGTACTTAAAGTTATTTGTAAACAAATTAAGAGTACATCAGCAGCAAAAATAAATAAAAATCACTTCTCTGCTCTGCGTGATGACGTCACTGGTGTTGCAAACATAGAATTGAAGAGACTAGATTGCTGTATCTTATAAAAAACAGACATTTCCACATGTGTGTAGTAATCCTGACCTCCTGAACTGACCCCTCATCAAACAAACTGCGGTCAGAAAGAAAAGATAGAACAAGTTATCCCTTTATTCTTCTCATGTACCCCCTGGAGTGTCTCCAAGTACTCCAAGGAGTACGTATACCCCCATTTGAGAAATACTGGTCTGGACCCCAGTCATGGTAAAGCAAAGTTGAGAAAAAGGCCAGACCTCCAGGAACACATTATCTTCCTCTTTGATTCACCATCATCGAATAAATGCAGATGTAGTATTCATGAAACGAGGTTGAACTGGAATATATTGGTGATTTTATTGGAAATGTTATCATATTAACGGCTTTCCATTGGAGCATATTGTGGAGACTATTATGGTTTTAAATCTGAAGATTAGCTCTTGAGTTTAAGAATAGAGAAAAGGTCAAAGATCCAAAGATGTCTCTCTATAATCGGATTAATTGATAATTAGATCAATTGAATGAATCATGTCTGCATGAGCTGGTTGCCGAGCAACGGTTTGGAGCACATGATGTTTACTGGAAACAATACTTCAGTCAAAATAACAAATAATGTCTGTGACATAAAAACAAGAACAAAACTTTGATGGTTTATGATCTTTCTCATGAGGAGGAGGGGTTATAATCAATAACAAAGAGGAGGATCCATAGTCTCATAGTGTTTCTGGCATCCACTGAAGTGTTGCATCACACACTTATGATGCAGCACATTACCAGAACCCTGCCAGCAGACAGAGAAGCTGGCCAAGAGGCAGTTTGCTTACTTAAAGGGGCTTTTACCCCGAGGCTGGTTGGTCTGAAATCAGATTGGAGGGTGAAACATTTCTTTAGGGCCTGTATCCACGCTGCGCCTTCCTCAAGCAGATAATTGCTGCATAGATGCTCAGGAGTGCTTCCTGCCGGTGTTTAATTAGAAAAGTGGGCTTGTATCATCCACACGTCAATCTATCGCTTAGAAACAGTGTTTTTCCGTCGCTTCCAACAGAGGACGTTCACCTTTATACGGTTAATGGATGAGAACTCAGTCCACCATGAACAACAATATAAAGAAGCCCAGTTTCAGGCCTGGTTCAGGCTGAGAAAGGGGCAACTGTAAGTAGGAACCCTGCTGGAGGTTTGGTGGTTCTACAGTCCAGGGTTGATGCATTGTTCACGATAACACCGGTGTGGGTACCAGATGTGATCGGCTCGGGTCCTGCGCCTGGTGATGCCGTCACGCTATATAATCAGTTTAAAGACACACAACAGAACTTTTAGACCAGGGATGCACGATGTTGAAATTTTGGCCGATATCCAATATGCCGATATTTTAAAACATGTAGCCGATAACCGATATCGATACCGATATTAAAGCTGAAAAAGAATAAGCAGTCATTGCAAATGGCAGTTTTGTTAACAGTTTCCGACGCTTTGAAAAATAGGGGTGGGAAAAAATATCGATACATTTTGCGATGTTTTCATATGCCGATATCAAATTTATATTTAAAAATGCGGTATCGATCTATTTTACTTACAAAATCTTGCAAGATTTCAAAGTTCTGTTACAAAATCTCACGATATTTCGCGAAATCTCGCGAGATTTCATAACAGAACGATGAATATCGTGAGATTTTGTTAGTAAAATAGATCAATACCATGTTTTTGAATGTCAATCAGCAATGAAAAATTTTAAAAAAAAAAAAAGGGGGAAAAGAGAGGAAGGGGGGAAGGAAGCAACCCCCCGGGCCCCATAGCAAACATCGCAAAATTTTGGTGAATACTCACAAGAGTTCATAACAGAACGATGAAATATCACAAGATTTCTTTACTAAAAATAGATCGATACCGCATTTTTGAATGTCAATATGATATCGGCATATGGAAATATCGCGATATTTCAGTGTATCAATATTTTTCCCTCCCCTTTAAAGACACACAAGTTCCGTTGTGTGTCTTTAAAGTTGGCAGGATGTTCGGACAGATTACAGAAATGGTTGTTACGGGAGATTTTTGTTGGAAACGTGGACAAATTTTATGAGGAATATTATTTTATTTATCAAAAGGGGCGTACAACAGCTGTATCACCTCCTCGAAATGTCCTGAGAGCCGAAATAATGATAGCACCACATAAACACACACCATAAACAAAATACAAATGTCGTGATTTTCATAGAATTTTTAATTATTATTGAGAATTTCAACTTATTTTACTGACAGCTGATTTTTTTTTCCACCTTTAATGGGAGGGTATCTAAACCTTCGGACGTCACTGTATCATCGGCTCCTGAACTGAATCAAATCGACATGTTTTTAGTGATACATTGGTAATGTACAGACAGTTTTGTAAAAGATAAAAAAAAAAAAGAGAGAATTAAAGTAATTTATAGATTGGTCCTGTCCTGCGATGAAGCTCTAAGAGTAACCAGGATTCTCTGTAATGTGGTTGAGGTGTCGGCGATCTTCCTCGTCCTTCACTTTTAATGTTCTGATTTCAGTTCTGGATCCGTAGCTTGGCTTCGCTTCCATTGCTCCCAGTAAGACAAGAACAATTCAGCCTTTCAAGCAGCAGCAGCAATGAAACGAAAGCGCCTGACTGATGATATGTTTGACATTTCCAGATCTGAGCATCTCGTCTGTGGGAATCCTGCCTCAGGTCAGGCATACTTGTTTCCACTGAGGCGGTCGCGGTGCCTGATCCAGACCAGTTTTACTCTGGGCGAGGAAAGCTGGCTCTGGAGTAATCCCTGGGGGGGACTAGGAGACACTCCAGGGGGTACAGGAGAAAATAAAAAAGGGGATAACTTGTTCTATCTTTCATATCTTTTTGACTATAAAGTGAGTCAGATCAGGTGGACAGGATTACCACACATGTGGAAATGTACATGACATGTATGTACAGTTAAAATGAAAAGTTACTCTGATCATGATGTAAAATACTGGAGTTTGTACTTCCAGATACCTGGAAGTTATGTGTGTGGAAATAAGTACAGTGAGGTGTAATCCCCTCCCATTAAAGACAGAAAAAAAAATAAAAAATCAGCCGTCAGTGAAATTAGTTGAAATTGAAAAAAGTAATAAAAGATAAAAAAATTTTATGAAAATCATTGCATTAATTTTGAATTGTGGTTCAACAGGAAAAATGAAAAACAAACAGACAAAAAATAAAACAAATCAACAAACATGAAACGGTGATAAAATTCCCAACGATAATTTTAATTATTATTAAAACTGTGCCTGATGATTGCACTAAGAAAAATTTACAATAATGCTGCTCATTGGCTGGAAAAGCAGTAGCAGTCCCAGTTTGCAATGTTTAATTATGAAATATACCTGCGTGGACAGTTCTCTGGAGATTTTCCCCCTTTGAAAAGGACAAAGTAGATTTCTAGGTCTATTTTAGTTATTTTAATGATGCTGGGGGGGTATTTCAATAATACCACGATAACAATGATAAGTGTGATAACTTTGGTCACAATATCCGTATGAAATTTAGATTTAATATTAATAAAATTTTATTAAAACTCAAATAACAGGAAACTAAAGAAACTAATGATAAATAAAAATTTACAAAATTATAGTATAGTGAAATGAAATATTGCTTTTGACTTGAAGTTGAAAAAATAGTAATTTATCAAAAAAAAAAAAAAAAAAAAAAACTGTCCGAGACACATTAGAGCACCTTTCCCATGAACAGTGGACCAAAATACCTGTCAGCAGATGTAGAAATCTTTTTGAATGTTACAGAAAACACTTGATTGCAGTGATTGCCTCAAAGTGTTGCTAAACAAAATTTTAGCTTTGAAACCCCAATATGTTTTTTTTTTTTTCATGTTTTTTGTGTGTTTGTTTTTAATGTTTCTGTTGAACCACAATTCAAAATCAATAGAATTTTTATTTATTGTTACTTTTGTCAATTTCAACTTATTTAGCTGACAGCTGAATTCTTTCCTTTTTAATTGGAGGGTAGAAATAATTTTGAGGATGACTGTATGTTGGTCCACTGTTCATGCGGAAGGTGCGCTAATTTGTCTGGGACAGTTTTGTTTTTATTATTATTTTCTAAACCACAATTCATGTTGTTTTTGTTTTGCTAAATTATAATTTAGTATTTTTTTTTTAATTTATGATTACATTTTTCGGCTTCTTATTTGGATTTCTATTGGCAATTTAGCCTTTTCTTTAAAGGTACACTGTGTAACTTTTGGCCACTAGGGGCGCTAAACCAGTAACTTCCCACAGGCCACACAGCTGTCACAAAGTGAGACGGTCTCTATCCGTGTTTTCAGACCACTTTGATCAGCTGATTTAAGTCATGGAGCCATAAAGCAAAGCGCCCCAGGTCACATGACCCAATGAGAGACGGATCCGCCCCTGCAAAGTTACAATGTCTGGTTTTTGAGGACGGCAGCCCCCTCAGAGCACCGACATGCATCAAGTGCTTATTATTGACCTCAGAAATCATCTATTATTACTTACATTAGCCTGATGTTTGGGTCAAAAGTTGCACGGTGTACCTTTAAAGGGAGGGTGTCCAAACTTTGGCACCCCACTGAGTGAAAAATAAATAAAAATGTGTTAATAGAATAAAGATTAAAAATACATGTGCAACATAGTCAGTAAAAAACAGTCCAAAAGCTGTCTGAAATACTGATTTTACCCATAAATGATATCACGTGTACTTTCACCACACCCCTAGCTAGAGAGGAAAGGTTAGAGATGTGGGGTGCAGCCAGAACTGGGAAAAGTCGGTACTTCATCCACTCTCATGTTGCTTTAACATCTGCGGGACTGGAAGCATTTTACTCACATTTTGACCCAACATTTGCCTGAAAGGTCATAAAGCTGACCGTCACTGGTGAAGGGTGTTCAGTTAGAAAAACATGTTTAACAAAGGTCTTCCTCACCTGCTTATGAGTTACGACCTGTCTCAAATAGGTCATGCTGCAGTTCTCCGTCATTACAGATGTAACTGAATACGCTGGTAACACGAGCGCTGGGATATATGATGGAGAAATATGAGGAGAGGAAAGTCCGGAGGGTTTTTCTCCCTGTGTTGTATAGAAAAACATTATTTTTCTGGTCCACCCTCATTAGCTCATACTGTTGAAATGTGGGCAGAAATAGAAAGAAAGTGCTTTTCTTTCCTTCCTCCACCTTTTTGTGTCCCCATGAGCCAGGTAATGTGGGAGCGAATGCTAAAAGGAAGCATTTATTTTAGTTTAGTGAGAGGTTTCGGTGCATTCTGCCAGCTTGGTGCTTCTGTTTTTATCACCGGATGTTTATCTGTGATGTATGTATGTATGTAAGCTCTCTGGTTTCTATGCAATCTCCTAGCAACCATTTAAAATGGCTGAGAGAAACTGGCACACGAAGCTGCTAAATGTGCTGAATATCAGCCATTCTCAGTGTAACAGAGATGCAAATTCAGTATTATTCATTCACTTTTATCTGTGGGCTGTGTGTGTTATCTAACGGTTAAAAGTAAAGGTGAAAGTAGCTGGACTTCAGCCTCTAATCCTGCGCAGCACAGATTGTTCAGATCAATGGATCTCATGTACTCCACAGTCCTTTTATTTGCTCCATCAGCTGTTCAGCAGGTCAGGAAGTTGTGCTGTGTTTAATATGACCAAGATCAGCTTTATTTCCCCTCAATCATAAAGTGTGCTGTGCATAACGGCCTTCAGTCTTGGTGTTATACATCCAACAAGGTGTTGGAAACATTCCTCAAAGAGTTTCCGTTATATTGACATGACAGCATCACACAGTTGCTGCAGATTTGATCTTTGTGACATCATCATCCTGCTGGAGGCAGCATCAGAAGATGCTCCACTGTGGTCATAAAGGGATGGACATGGTCAGCAACAATGCTCAGGTAGGCTGTGGTGGTTAAACCGCCATGTTGGTACTAAGGGGCTCAAAGTGGGCCAAGAAAACCTTCCCCACACCATGACACCACCACCACCAACCTGAACCGTTGCTACAAGGCAGGATGGATCCATGCTTTCATGATGTTTCCAGCTAATTCTGATCCTAGCATCTGAATGTGGAGCTGAAATGGAGACTCATCAGACCAGCAATGTTTCTCCATCTTCTGTTGTCCAGTTTTGGTGAGTCTGTGTGAGTTGTAGCCTCAGTTCCCTGTTCTTAGCTGACAGGAGTGGCACCCGGTCTGGTCTTTGGCTGTATTCTGGTCCAGACAACTGCAGCTCACTTGAGATTTTCCCTTTTTCTGACCATTCTCTGGAAACCCTAGTGCAGGGCTGTCCTGCACATTTTGGTTGCGTCTAGGGCTGGGTCATATCATATCGTTCACGATGATACCGGTGTAACGTTAGAGAAATGATAAGAAAATGAAATATCATGTTATTATATGGGTGAAACACACATGCGCACCGCTGTTGTTTTGATACTGTCAAAGGCACATGCAGCCAGTCTGGTGGCGAACGAGGAGGAATAAAGTCAAAGCAGCGCATTGACTTAAAGCTTGTTCCATCCTCCATGAGAAGAGAGAACTTTCTTCTTGTTCTCAAGGCCGCTAGGAAAAGTAAAAAGTTCGTTTTGGTCATTTCATCATCCACGTGAAAAACTTAGTTTGTCGTAGGTGGGCGGAGTTAAGCACGCGGCAGTGTCCGTGTATCTAAATGCCACGTGCTGTACATATTTTGTACTTGTTCACCCCTTCTATCAGCTGTTTATTAAAGCTACCCGTTTAACTTCGCATTAGCGCATTAACGTTTTCCACGTCCAGCTTGTCTGCATCAACCCCGCCCGCCTCGAATGTCAGAGTGATCACTCAATACTTCTCATAGCCGCGTGAGATGAATGCTCTGCTCATAAATATGATCATGTTCTGCTAGGGCTGGACGATTATGGAAAAAATTATAATCACGATTATTTTGACTAATATTGAAATCACGATTAATATACACGATTATTCATTGATTTAAAAAAAAAGTGTTTATTGAACCACCAAAACTCAAATTCAAATATAACTTTAAAAATAAAACCGGAAATAAATTAGAAAGGCGTAAAGGCGTAAAATAAGAATATTATTTAAAATAATAGCAATAAAAATGAATATTAAGTCCACATGCATTCCTGTTCTATACTCCCTGCAGTTTGCTTCCTAAAACTCCACCTGTCTGTTCACTTCAGGATTAATCGTTTTTCTTCGATTACAGTGTTTTTGTGATCATGAAAAGGCAAAATTGTAATCACGATTAAAATTTCGATTAATTGTCCAGCCCTATGTTCTGCTCAGAGACTCGTTATTTTTGAATAAGGTGTGCTAGAACAAGGAAACATAGAATAAATGCAGGACTAGGGTTCGGTTCTCCAGCTCTGCTATACATGGTTCTGTTTAGGATATGCAGCCCATTTCCACTTGAAACGCTTTTGGCTTAAATTAACTGACAGTAAGGAATTTGCAACATCTGCACAGCTAATTTCATAAAAAGTTATAACTTTAATACACATCAGAAACAGCTGCTTGTTAAAGTGAAAATAAATCGTAAATTTTCATTTGCACAAATAAAGTTGTGCAATTTTCATGTATTTTGCCTCGTGTCAATCATATTGCCAGTTATATCGTTATTGCAAATTTTATCATTTATATCGTGATAAATATTTTGGGCCATATCGCCCTGTCCTAGTTGCGTTCCTTCTCCAACACCCCTGAATCAAATGAACGGCTCGTTACCAGGCATCTGCAGAGGTGAATGACGTGTGCATGAGGGAATTGGCCATTTGGTTCAGGTGTGTTGGGGAGAGAATGCTCTAAAAATGGCAGGAAAGTGACTCCCGAGAACTGGATTAACCCCTGGCCTAGTGTGCAGAAACAGATTGACCATGTGTTTTTTGGTGGGAGTTTTATTGTGCTGATGCTCCACTTTTAACTCATTGACTGCCAGACCTTTTCCGAGCAGAGTGCCAGGACTTTTAAGCATTTTCACTGATTTTTGGAGAGCCACAGAATATTGTGTGCTATGCCTATGCAAACACTGAATGTACCAAAGGAAAGCTTAGACTCTCTTCTTTTATCACAGAAAAAACATTTGTTTCTAGTTTTCTCCATTCTTTAGTAATTGCAGTCGAACATGGATTTGTGACAGCAAAAATGCCTGCTTTTGACCAAAATAAGGTGAGAAAACAAGCTTTTTATGTAGCAATGCGCTTCAAATGGAAAAGTGTCTTTGTTGCCAATATTTTTTTCCTTTAGTGACACTGTAATCATCTGAGCAGCTGTTTACTTCTATGAAACAACAAATACAACACTGAGAAAAGCAAAATAATTATTCACTAGCTAAATAAGCCACAAGTTTGTTTCACAACACAACGTTTGACAGAAACATCTCTCTTTCTATCCCTCCTTCCCTCCATCTGCTTCTGCTTCCTCGTGATGCTCATCCAGAACTTCAGCGAGTTGTCTTGACCATGTCTACATGACTAGATATGTTGAGTTGCTGCCATGTGATTGGCTGATTAGATACTGGTGTTGACAAGCATCTGAACAGGTGGACCTGATTTACTGCATGTGCGTTATTGAAGTCAAAGGCAAATTTTTATGTTTGAAATGTGGGTTTTTCTGCTCTTGTGTTGACTGGTGATTGTGTTTGATTTAATCAGCTTCAGACTTTCGGCCTCAACAGTTTTAATTTTTGGTTCTTTTTTTTTCTAAAAAGAAATGGAAACTGCAAAAAAACCAAACAAATAACCTGCAGTTAATCCACATCTGCGCAGACATGGCTCAGTTCTGTGACCCTGCTGTCAGCAGTGATCCGCTGCTGTGACTGCACAGGTCTGGATCTGTCAGATCACAGTCCTCTAGCAGGGATCAGAAGATTTTTATACCAGATACAGCAAAACATGCACGTCATATTTCAGGTCATGGTGCATTTAATGCATCTGTCATCATTCAGGCCAAATCCATTCCTGAAGAACTCGTTTTCTGTCATATTTTGATAAATAACCGGCTTATTTGCACCTTTTCTCTGTTTTCTGTTAACCAAGTCTTAATTATTAACATTACTGTCAGTGTAGAAGTTTTCCTTTATTTATTTCCTGTACCATATCGACAAAACTTGTTTAAAACTGAAACAGAATGAAAGTCCTCGGGCTGTGTTGAGTTGCTGTGAGACATTAAACCTCCTCTCTTCTCTCTGCAGGGCTGCCTTTGCCCTGACAAAGCCGCTCAAGATGAACATGGTGAAGAGGATCATGGGGCGGCCGAGGCAGGAGGAGTGCAGCCCTCAGGACAACGCGCTGGGCCTGATGCACCTGCGGCGCCTCTTCTCAGAACTCTGCCACCCTCCTCGCCACATGACCCAGAAGGAGCAGGAGGAGAAGCTCTACATGATGCTTCCTGTGTTTAACAGGGTAAGTCACGCATCACAATCCAAACACAAGCAGATAAAGATCCGCCCTCTCAGTCATGCTCGCGCTCTGAAGACGGATCATTTTACAGCAGTTAACAGTCAATATTTACCAACATTATTCCACGACTGTTTAGTTTTATATACAGCTGTGTGAAAAAGTGTTTGCTCCCTTCCTGATTTCTTGTTTTTTTGCATGTTAGTCACACTTAAATGTTTCAGATCATCAAACAAATTTAAATATTAGACAAAGATAACACAAGTTAGCACAAAATGCAGTTTTTAAATGAAGGTTTTTATTAGTAAGGGAGGAAAAAAATCCAAACCTTCATGGTCCTGTGTGAAAAAGTGATTGCCCCCCGTTAAAACATAAACTAACAGTGGTTTGTCACATCTTTGGAAAGCTGAGTTCAATTTCTCTAGCCACACCCAGACCTGATTACTGCCACACCTGTTCTCAATCAAGAAATCAAGACCAAAAGACCCTCAAAAGCTAGACATCATGCTGCAATCCAAAGAAATTCAGGAACAAATGAGAAACTAAGTAATTGAGATCTATCAGTCTGGAAAATGTTCCAAAGCCATTTCTAAAGCTTTGGGACTCCAGAGAACCACAGTGAGAGCCATTATCCACAAATGGTGAAAACATGGAACAGTGGTGAACCTTCCCAGGAGGGGCCGGCCGACCAAAATGACCCCAAGAGCACAGCGACGACTAATCCAAGAGGTCACAAAAGACCCCAGAACAACATCCAAGAACTGCAGGCCTCACTTGCCTCAATTAAGGTCAGTGTTCATGACTCCCCCATCAGAAAGAGACTGGGGGGCAAAAATGGCCTGCATGGCAGAGTTCCAAGACCAAAACCACTGCTGAGCAAAAAGAACATAAAGGCTCGTCTCAGTTTAGCCAGAAAGCATCTTGATGATCCCCAAGACTTTTGGGAAAATACTCTGTGGACTGATGAGACATAAACTGGAACTTTTGGAAGGTGGAGGTCCCATTACATCTGGCGTAAAAGTAACACGGCATTTCAGAAAAGGAACATCATAGCAACAGTAAAATATGGTGGTGGTAGTGTGATGGTCTGGGGCTGTTTTGCTGCTTCAGGACCTGGAAGACTTGCTGTGGTAAATGGAACCATGAATTCTGCTTCTACCAAAAAATCCTGAAGGAGAACGTCCGGCCATCTGTTGGTGACCTCAAGCTGAAGCGCACTTGGGTTCTGCAGCAGAACAATGATCCAGAACACACCAGCAAGTCCACCTCTGAATGGCTTAAGAACAACAACATGAAGACTTTGGAGTGGCCTAGTCAAAGCCCCCCACCTGAATCCCATTGAGATGCTGTGGCATGACCTTAAAAAGGCGGTTCATGCTGGAAAAGCCTCCAATGTGGCTGAATTACAACAACAAAAGAAGGGATTCTGCAAAGATGAGTGGAACAAAATTCCTCCACAGCGCTGTAGAAGACTCACTGCCAGTTATCACAAACGCTTGATGCAGTTGTTGCTGCTAAGGTGGAACAACCAGTTATTAGGTTTAGGGGAAGATCACTTTTTCACAAGGGATATTTAAGTTTGATCCCCCCCCCTCCCAAAAAAAAAAAAAAAATATAAATAATTTTTTTTTGTTTTTTTTTTTTCTCTCAACAACAAAAAAAAAAAAAAAAAGGAAGGAGGGGGGCGCTTTCACACAACTGTATGTTTTAAATGCCAGAGAAGTGAGCTTTTGATTTAATGATCAAGTTTGAGTTTATTTATCTAAAAAGGGACAGTGCATATAAATGAACATCAAATGTAAATATCCATGATTGCAGCAAAGCTAATTTCCATTCTTTGTCCCTTGACAAGCCAACACAATGAAAATAAAAGTAATAAGAACAATAATAACATTGAAACATTAAAAACAATGGAAGGAGATGCATGATAAGAAAAAATTCCACATATACCGATAACTGATACTTTTCTGCTTCTCATGGCTGATACCGATAAGTTCATATTTTAAATTTTAATTTAATCTTCATATAATCTGCAGTTTGTTGTGGATGCATCAATGAAAAACTGATATTAAAGTAGCTCTGGCTTTTCTATTACAGCAAACAAAAGGTTTTGGCTAAAATGTTTACTTTCTGGAAATAATCACACAAAAATATGGTCATTTCCTGTAAATAATCACAGCAAAAGACCCAATTCCATTCAAACTACAAAGTGCATCCCTTTAAAATTGTTGAACAGACCTATGGTTTAATCTGCAAAGGTGTTTGTGGAGTCAAGTCAAATGTTTTTCAAATACAAAATGATATTTAAATCATTATATTATTGTTGCTGTATGCAGCCTGGTACATTTCTGTGTGTGCAGCGTTGCTTTTGCATGTTACATTTTCATCTCAGCATGCTTAAGGCCAAAAGAAATCTGTTTTACATAGTGATGCACCATATGAAAAATTTCAGCCATTACTGATTACCAGTAATTTCATATATGCTGGAGACGTCATAATGTTGCACGGAGGGTGCAGCCTGATGTTGCTCCCATGCCCCACAGATTAAAAAACAGAAAGTAAAACAAACAAAAAAACAGCATTCTGCAGGTTTGCCACTAAACAGCACCTGTTCGGTTAATTATACTGATAACTGTTTGATGTACAATTTTATATTTTTGTATTTCCTCATTTCAGGGAGCCTTTTAAGATCAGATGGGATCTAGACTTTTGCTAAATCTGGCATATAATGTGTGTTTATCTGCTCCGTTCCTAGCAAATAAACAAATGACACTGATATAGGGCAGATATTATCCTGCATCACTACCTACCATGAATGGATTGACTAAAATTATATATCAAGGTGTTGATTCAATATAAACTATACAGTTTTTAGGGAGAACTTTTATTTTTATCATCCTTTGTGAGGGTGTTTTTTATTTAAGTTTTAAGTGAAACTATAAAAGAAAAGCTTCAGTACGTGCTTATAAAACAAAGTCCTGAAAACAAGTGTATCTACGATGAGGTACCAACAACCAGAGCTAGTTTCTCAGTAATTAGAGATAATTGTAGAAGATGTTTCATTTCACGCTGTAACCTCAAATTAACTTTAAACATGAATTATTAAACTTCCCCTCTTTGAAGAAAAGTTTTGAGGTTTTGAAAACAAAATTGAACATTTCGTGTAATTAAAATAATACTTGGGACTGATACTGTAATAGAAACATTAGTGTCATTATATTGTAATGTTTTTGGATATAAATATTCCTATTATAGGCCATAAAATAAAAACTTGTAGGCTGCTGTGTCCTTAAATGCAGCTGAGAACAGGTGGATCTTTCACCCCTTTTTATCTCTATTTCTATCAGTGTGAAAGTCGCGTAGCTTCAGATCCAGCTGAGTCCAGTGGAACGGCGTTAACATGTCTAATGTGTTTTTGTTGTGTAAAATTGCTGTTTGTGTTGCAGCAGCAGCCTTGCTGAGTGCTCTCCTCAGACTGGAGTGGCTCATCAAGGGTCTCTTGACTTGTGAGATAACAACCTGATGCTGGCTGTGATTCACACGCTGGTGGTCTAATTTATGCCAGGATTTAAAAAGAGCCCCCGTAGAGGCGGGACCCCCGGATCCAGGTCCACTTTCATGCCAGATTTACATGTCCAGCCTTTTTATGAATGAAGTGCACTTCGTTTTTGACCTG
Organism: Atherinomorus stipes; assembly: GCA_023101725.1. Lineage (NCBI taxonomy): Eukaryota > Metazoa > Chordata > Actinopteri > Atheriniformes > Atherinidae > Atherinomorus > Atherinomorus stipes. The sequence goes on from JALJCO010005699.1 coordinate 120,544, forward strand.
CTCCTGATGTTTGCTTCACGCCCAGCTGCTTGGGTGATTATATGATATATACAGTCGTCCTCAAAAGTATTCCTACCCTCCAATTAAAGAAGGAAAAAAAAAACAACTGTCAGTAAAATAAGTTGAAATTGCGAAAAGTAATAATAAATAAAAATTTTATGAAAATAATAACATTGATTTTGAATTTTGGTTCGAAAGAAATATTAACAAACAAACAAAAAAAAAAAAACAAGTCAACATGCATGATGGTCTGAAGCTAAAATTTTGTTGAGCAGCAATCACTGCAATCAGGTGTTTTCTGTAATATTCAGAAAGACTTCTACACCTGTTGACATGTATTTTGGTCCACTGCTCATGGGAAAGGTGCTCTGATGTGTCTGGAACAGTTTTATTTGTTTTTTCTTTTCATTATATTCATTCACAATTCAAAAGCAATATTTTATTTCACTAAATTATAATTTTGTACATTTTTATTTATTATTAGTTTATTTAGTTTCTTGTTATTTGAATTACTATTGTGAATTTAGCATTTTCTTTAATGGGAGGGTATGAATAATTTTGAGGATGACTGTATATATATATATTAATATAAATATTACTATGGGTTACTATTGTTAGTTAAATAGTAACTTAAAGAAAATGGATTTTCACAAATGTTAAACATACATTGCGGATAAATCAGCTTTAATTCTGTCCCTTATATATACGATGGCTGTGGTATGTTTTTTAGAGTGCCTGGCAACCATCAGGTCCATAATGGCCAATGCTCTGCAGGAGGGCAGATAAAGCGTTATATAGACCACTTGAAAACAGCACTGAAGTCGTGCAACATCAAGCCTGGACGTTAGCAGAGCATGGCTGCTGACTGAAACGCCTGACAACAGCTGTGCTTATGCAGATATCATATGCCTGAGGATACCACATACACCTGCGATAGGACCTGCAGATCCAGAATCGGACGTCAGAAAATCCAACATTAAGATAGAAGTGGACATCAGTATCAGCCTTGATAAACAATTACAAGAACGAAGCATTTAGTTTAGAGTTCTGACATCGATACCAGTATCGGAAATGTTTCAAAATGCTGGTATTGATATCGGCGAGTACTGGAGTTCAGGCACCGATCTGATACCAGGTCATTTATTAAGATAATTCCAATAATAATTGCAGTGTGATGCCGTCTGCAGATGCTGATTTAGAGGGTGAGGAAGAACCGATCACATGACACCTGTTAGACGAGGTGGTGTCATGTCGGTGGTGTGGCAGGATTTCATTCTGGATTCTCACACCAGCAAGACTGCATTTAAAAATAAATGGAAAAATGAATTAGCTGCATTCATTCATGTTTTAAAAAGTGTTTAACCTCAGCCAGGTCTTACCACATTTATAACTGTATCACAGTCATGTAATATGTGGGTTTTTTATAACATAGTGATATCGGTACTCTCTATAGGCTGATAGTACAGCACAAATATCGTAATTTGTATCGGAAGAGACAAAATGGTATCGGCACAGCTCTAATTTAGTTGAATGTTAACTTAAAGAAAACAGATTTTCACAGATATTTAACCTACTTTGTGAATAAACCAGCCTTTATTTAGTCCTTTGAATAAAACTAGAGATGCCCGATATAATTGGCCGATATTGACATAAAATTTGGTATTGGAAAATATCCGTACGATATCAAACTGATATTTTCACTAACAAAATCTCGCGAGATCTTGTTCTTTGATGAAATATCGCAAGATTTTGTTTGTTCTCTTACATTTGTCCAGCATGTAGAAAAGTCGCTGTTATTCTGGAAGAACTTCATTTCCCAGCATTCCTTTCAGAGTCATGTGACTACGGTGCAGCTGCTGCTGCTACAGACTGACTTGCTTTGAAGCTGCTTATAATATGTCTGGTTTTAAGTTGTTGGTTAAGTTACCAAGTTGTCAGAAACATTATAATTAGCCACATGCTGGCTAATACCTGCTAGTATTTGATATCTGGCAGCCAGATGTCCAAAATGAACTCCTGTTAAGGATATTTTGGGATCTTTGCTCTCGGAGCAGAATATAGTTTTATCTCTCAAAATATGAGAGGTACAACCTCACAGTTGTCTTCAGAGATCATTATCGGTTATTATCAGAAATTAAGAGTTGGGCAATATCGGTATATTGGATATCGGTATTAAAAAAAGCCAGTATCGAACGTCCCTAATTAAAACAAATGTGATGTGTTTGCTTCAGGTGTTCGGGAATGCTCCACCCAGCAGCATGATGGAGAAGTTTTCTGACCTGCTGCAGTTCACCACCCAGGTGTCTCGACTCATGGTGACCGAGATCAGACGGAGAGCCTCGAATAAATCTACAGGTGCGTCTCATAACAAACACTGTTTATTTTCTTCCTCCTCACATGGGTGTGTGTTTGTTTCCTCCTTAAGACTCGGCCTGCATGCCTCGTACCCTCCAGGAGGTTAAATGTGTGTTTATTGTTTTATTTGCTACTCTAAGTATTCCCCCTTGACTAAAAGATCAATGAAATGTGACTTTAATCTCTACTGAAAGGTGAACCAGCAGAATCTCTTCAAAACTCTGACAGCCGTGGCAGCTTTGAGTGGTTTCTTGTCACACACAGATGGCTGAAAGTCTCCAGCTCTGCTTTCTCCTGCTTTATCTGGTTTCTTCATCTCTCTCTCTGGTCTCGGCCCGAACATATGATGCATTGCTTGCAAGCAGACAGAAGCTCCTGTTTTGTGGCATCACAGCCTTCTCCAGCTGGTCTCCAGGCCTCGGTGGACTGAGTCAGTAGTTTGACTCATGCTCTCAAATGACAGCACAGAACAAAATGTTTTATTTTGGTCCGAGCAGCGAGCATGTGAATGTTGCTTCAACTAGCGGGCCTTTATTTGTAAAGGTTACAGATGAGGCGATCCAAGATGATCCAGCTACTCTTTCCCACGTCCGATCTCGATCTGGTGATGATTCTATCTGCTGCATCGTTGTCCTGGAAACCATCTGCGTGCATCAGAGAGCCGTCACTCTCCATCTGTGACTGGACGTTTATCTGTTTGCTTCTGCAGAGGCAGCAAGTCGAGCCATAGTCCAGTTCCTGGAGGTGAACCAGAGCGAGGAGGCGAGTCGCGGCTGGATGCTGCTGACCACCATCAACCTGTTGGCCTCCTCCGGTCAGGTCAGTCGGGGTCAGGGGGAGGGTTTTTTGATAAAGAGAAGCATCTCTGCTGCACAGGTGTGATGTGGACACATTGCTGCCCTATTAGCTTAGCACCACATTTAAAACTACTTCGTCAAACGACAGTCGGACTTCGCAGGAGCAGAAATAAAAGCTTACAAGTCATGAGAAGCTTATAAACAGTCGATCTGATGCTGTTGTTGTTTGCTGTAATGTAGCAATGCACTGTCATAATTTTACATAAATAAATATATTCAAACTTAGACTAGCTCGCCAAGGATATACTAGAAAAGTATACATAATTAGCTGCAAAGAGAATCCTGAATTGAACTGAGAGGATATCTGTAAATACTAGGAATGCACGCCTAGTCATCCCCCTATCAGTATCGGCCTATATCTGCCTTAAAACTGAGTATCGGACATCGGCCACCCCACCAATATTTAACCGATCAGGTCGTTGTTTCTAAAGTCTAAAAGAAAACAAAAAACTACTTCTTCTACAAAAACTTCTAATTTTTTTTCATATGCTGATATCATATTGAAATTGAAAACCACGGTATCGATCTATTTTACTAACAGTATCTCACAATATTTCCTCATTCGGTTATGAAATCTTGTAAGAATTAATGAAATCTCGCGAGATTTTGTAAGTAAAATACATTAATACTGCATTTTCAAATATCGATTTGATATCGGCATATGAAAATATTGTGATATCTCAATGTATCGACATTTTTTCCCACCCCTATTTTTCAAAGTGTCGGAAATGGATAACAAAACCGCTATTCGAAAGGACTGCTTATTTTTTTCAGCTTTAGTATCGGTCGAGTTTTAAAATATTGGATATCGGCCAAAATTCCAATATCGTGCATCCCTAGTAAATACACCTTGCAGTAAATGACTGTAAATAAAATTTGATTTCCCCACAACCCCTGTCGCTTTATCAAATTCTTTTAGAACAGACTGGGATGCTGGATAAGGCCAGAAATATACAAAACTGTATGTATTATGTAGATACAATATACCTACATATCAAAAAAAAAAAAAAATATATATCTATATATATATATATATTTCATCAATATAGATTGATATATCGACCCTAAATCGACCCAAAATCCCAAAATTGGCCCAAACACTGTCAAACCCACTTTTATTTCTAAAATGGAATTATTTTGACACATTTTCTGCTCACTTTGGGATTCCCATGTTGATGTTTTAAAAAATCCATATTTATAGTTGTGCAGGAAAGTTATGTAAGAAAATAATAATCTTGTTTATTACTTGTTTCATATCAATCAGTTGATCCTGAATCAAATCAAATCGAAATCGTATCCTGACTGAATTGGAGATGTTGACAAATATTAAGTCGCTATCAACTGTATCGATAAAATATCGTATCGTGATCAAACCAGTGATTTACACCCCTTGTAAGTATGTGGGGGTACCGCATGTCCGATGGAGAGAGAGAGAGAGAAAAACATCCGCTCAGACCACTACTAGCTTTGATAAGTATCGCGGAGACATGTGGGTCAGATATATTTAATCTAACCTCATGTAATAAAAAGCGTCTTCTGATTTGCTAACGGAGTCAACGCAAAGCCGGCGCCGCTCATGAAGAGTATTTTCCTCCCCGGCGTAAATGCAAGTCAAAGGACATCCAAAGCTCTAGATAGAGGTGTGCAATACTGCAAGACTTGGTATCAATCTGAAACCGAGTAAAAAAAGGGCTGGTATCGTCGATACAGATATTGATACCAATACTTTTTGATATGGCTGCCAAATTAACAGATTTATGCAGAGATTTTTCTGTGAAATCAATAAACTATTTTTTCTAATTCATTAATGCATAAACAGCCAAATTACTATCCATACCATAAAGATTCGAATTTGGTATTATCTCGACAACAGATGCTGATTTTTGGTTTGATTCTAGATACCTTGTCATCAAGGTGAACCAAAACCACCAAAAACCACATATCCTCCTTATTTGTGATAGTTTACGGTAGTTTAAAGCTTTAAATTTAGACTTTTATTATCAGGTGTCCAGAAACAAAGTCGTAACTGGAGCCATTTAAAAGTCTGAATTTGGCTTTATCTTAGTGAGAGAAGCTGGTTTAGGAAATATGGCGGCCTTGTCATAGCAGTAAACCAAATCCATCAAAAAACACTTTTGTCTCCATATTTATGAAGATTCTGATGATTTTCAAGCCTTCCAAGAAGTATCGATACAACTGTCCTAGTAACAATCAGTATCGATATTTTTCTATATTTGTATCGATCCACCTACCACTAGCTCTAGAATAGGTATCGGGTGCTGTCATTCATGAGCAAGTATTTGACAAGTACTAGTACAGCAAAATACGCCAGTACTGGAGCAAGTACTGATACTGGCATCGGTATCGGGACATTATGAGAAAATTTTGGCTCAGACAAATTAAAGGAATTAAGTACGGGTGCTGATGCACAAGACCCATATCTTTAACTAATGAATGAAAGTGGGCCAAGGGTAGAGCCCTGTGGTGTTACTCTGCTGCTATTCTTTCCACACTGTCTCCATCTCAGCTGCATGACTGATAAATGATTTGCTTATAATTCTCACATCCATGGACAGCAGTTTGGTTTCCCTTCAGGCTAAAGTTACAGTTCTTAAGAATGAATAAATATGTTAAATTGTTTCTTGACTTAAAAATGTTGCTGACAGAACAGTACACAAAGTACTTTGTAAAATCTTTTTTTTATAAACTGGGCAAACGTTTCCCACATTCTCTAAACTGAGATCACCAGCTTGTCGTCATATGTTTTGGACTGTACGTCTTCCTTTTTGCTCATTTTTCCCCTCTCATGGTTCACCGATGACTCAGCATTTCCCACAAACAGCTATATTGGCTTATTTGAACATTTGATTTTTCTGTTTAGCGTGTGCTCAGCACGCCGTAACCAGCCGGTTCCGGCGTTTAAACTCTCTGAGCTGCAGAGGTTGGACATTAAGCTCTTGTTTTTGTGGCAGACATCTTTTGAACTTTCCAGACTGGATTCCTGCGGAGGTCTTGTGGGGAAGGTTGCTGTCAGCTGCCTGGCTGCTTTCCCTGCTCTGCTGCGCAGCAGAAATTCACTGTTGTTGCTCAGTCGAACTTCCTCCCTCCAGACATGTGATGAACCAAGTCCTCACGCAGCCTTTCTGGGGTTTATTCATTTGTTTTATAAACAGAAATGTACATGCAGTATGCTTGTATATAGCTGAAACTGTCAGGGAATGAACTGGAGGATTTTTTATTTGGCCTTGAGATGGACTGGTGACCTATGCTGGTCCCCCAGTGCCAGCTGGGACTGGCTCCAGCTCCACCATGACTCTGCATGGCCTATAGCAGTTATAGAAAATGGATGGTCAGATGGGTTGTTCATGATTTTTTAAATTAAATCAACATTGTTGAAAGTGGTTTCCGCTGAGCCGCCACAAACACCAAACATTTCACAATGTTATGTCACTGAAATTTGTTTGTGCTCTGCCTTCAGCCCAGTTTAGTTTTCCAGTTTTTATTGCAGCCTCTAGTGTTTATGACAAGCTTAAGACCATATTTTCAGGTTTTTATTGTAGTTTTTCTATCAGGCACCTGATTAGCAGCCCCCAGGGTACCAGAAGAAAACAACAATAGCAGGATAAGATTGGACAAGCCCTCATATTCATTTCTGTTGCTCATCACACTACATTTTCCTTTCAAATGTGGCTCCTTTTAAAAGAAGAAGAAGAAACAGTTTTTCCAGCAGGAGAACATTTTTTTTTGTTTATTTTTTTTTAACAGATGTTTACAACAATTAATCAAATGTAACTGTGAAATAAAAGTGATTTAAAAAAATGAAAGATTGCAAAACAATAGAAAAAAATTACCTACTAAAGGAGTGGAAAGAAGTTAAAAGATGTATCAAGTTATACCCCTTTTAAAGGTGAATTGTTTAATTTAATATAGATTAAATAAAAGTATGTGATTGTGTACATATATATACATACATATTTCATTTCATTTTTGTTTCTATTTTGCACATGACTATGCACAGCCTTCATACAAAACATAAAGCCGAACTTATAATAGCCTTAGCTCGGCTATTATGAATCTTACCTGGATTTTTCTGTCTGTTAAGCGCCCTGAGGGGACATTGTCATGAATGGACGCTATACAAATAAAGTTGAATTGAATTGAACAAAAAATTCTAATCTAATACACAATACGCATACATAACCACGATGGAAAAGGAGCAGGAAGAATATATATATATATATATATATATCCTCACATCCATCCATCAGGAGATGGAGATCCATCCATCTGGGGATCCCATGGGGTTTCCCAAAGCCTGGTCTTCCTGGGTCTCCTCCCAGTGGGACGTGACCAGACCACCTTGAGTCCAGTCTTCTCAGTCTCAGCGTAACGCAGGAGAAAATGTCTCTATTCACCACTGAGGTTCTGATCTACGTCTCTGGCATCAGCCTTTGTCTTCATTCGATGTCAGAAAAGAGACAACCGTCCATCATGTGGCAGGAAAGACGAGCTGTCAGTGATATTCTTCCTCTGGTGTCTCGGACAGTAACCCTGACGTCACCTCCCTCCCCCTCATCCTCCCCTTCGACTTTTTCCTCCCTCAGATAGTAAAATGACAGCTTTTTGTTTGTATCTGTCTTCCCTGTCCAACACTGACCTTCTCACTAGACGCCCTTCACGCTCTGGATGTTTCTGCTTGGCTTTCCCTCTGATTGACTCGTGATGATTTTAAGGCTGCACACCTCCCCGGACGGGCGTACCACCGGTGCTGCTTCAGTCTGCGTCTCCGCCTTGTATCCTCTCCATCCATCAGCTGAGAGGGCTGAATCTGAGTGTGTGTTATTGTCATATATGGGAGCTGAAAGTGAAGTCGTTTGTCACTGTGAGCTGTGTGTGTGTGTGTGTGTGTGTGTAGGAGGCAGCGTTTCATTATCTGAATCATTCGCCTCAGCGAGCACAAAACCCATCTCTTTCTACAGCTCTTTCCTTTGTTATCAAAGCACACACACACACACAGTATAGCTGTTAAAACACACAAACACACACTTCAGGCCATTAAAACAACTCCTACCCGTCTTTTCCTCACAGGAACTCGACCGTGACTCATAACTCCACTAAAATACCCGTTTAGCCGAGTCAGTCTCCATGTTTTTGTTTGTCCAGCTCACCTACAGAAACACAAACAGCAGATTGAATATTTATGTGTTTTGCCAACAAAGTCGTGTTTTTATCTTCTCCTCAACAGAAAACCGTGGACTGCATGACGACCATGTCCGTCCCCTCCACGCTGGTCAAATGCCTCTACTTGTTCTTCGACCTGCCCCACATGGGCGAAGCCCCCGTCGGCCCCACCCCACAGCCACCCCCGCCGCCCCCGCCCAACCAGGAGAAGGGCCAGGGCCAGGGCCACACCCAGCCGGAGCTGCCCCTGGCTGACCGCAGGGCGCTGCTCCAGAAAGTCTTCGTCCAGGTACGACGGTAAAACCAGTTACTGCAACTGGTCCGTCCAGATTCACACCAGTTACATTTACTGTCAAAGCACACAACACATAATCTTATTATTATACTGATAAAAACCAGAGGTGGAAACTAAAAAAATGAAAAAAATGATAGTTTTTATATCTACATTAATATATCTTAATTATAGACGTTAAAAAACGTAATCTTTGTAAAACCGTTGACATCAGCTGATTATATTTCAAGCTGGATGTCGACTCTTTTGCCCTCAGTGGTTCGAGACAAGTTGGTTTTTTGGTTTTAATCTGACCTCACACCTAAAAAATGTCCATGTTTGGTTACCTTAAATGAGCATAAGTTCACCTGTGTGGTCTAAAAATCATTGTTTTTACTTTAATCCTCTTAATTTATACATTACGCCAGAAAAGCCGCCATCAAATCCTTCCTGAAATAAGATATATATACTTATAGAACATTGTTACTACCCAGTTTGTCTCAGTCATAAACAGGACAGGAGATATTTTTTTTGTTTTATAAATGTTTTTAAAGAATAGATAAAAAAAAAAAAAAAGAATTCTGACTTTTTTCTTCCCAGAATATATATATATATATATATATATATATATATATATATATATATATATATATATATATGTATATTTCTTTCTTATTTTTTCCTATACACAGAGAGATTTTTTTATTTATATATATATTTTTACTTTTTTTAAATATATGAATAAAGTCGGAATTCTGACTTTATTCCTTTATTCCTTAAGTTTTGGAAAAAAGTCAGAATTCTGACAGTTTCAGATTTTTTTTTTTTTTTTTACTTTTGTAAAAATTCAAATTGATTTTTTTCTCAGAATTCTGACTTTTCTAAATTGTTCTGGTAGAAAAAGTCAGAATTCTGACTTTTTTCTCAGAATTTATTGGTATTATCTTCAGTGGTCCTCGTGCTCTTCCGTACAAATAAACTGAGTTCCGAATTAATGTAAAGAAAAGCATCACCATACGTGTCTGTAGAAGCAACATTGGAAACAAGGTGGCTCTGTTTTTTAATAATTCATGCATGAGAGGGTTGATATTCTTCCCTTCTAATCATGCCAGCTGTGGAAGTATTATGCGAATCAAACACTCTTTTATCTCCAGGATGACAGACTTTGTCTCGACTTGGCTGCAGTTGGAGTTAAACGAGCTTCCCTCCTTTCCCACAGATCCTGGTGAAGCTCTGCGCCTTCGTGTCTCCGGCGGAGGAGCTGGCCCAAAAGGACGACCTTCAGCTGCTTTTCAGTGCCATCACCTCCTGGTGCCCCCCTCACAACCTGCCCTGGAGGAGGAGCGCCGGGGAGGTGCTCACCACCATCTCCAGACACGGCCTCAGTGTCAACGTGGTCAAATACATACATGGTAAATGTGATCGTCCTGCATGTGCTGGATGTGTTTATTAATGGGGTTTATCAGTCACTCACCGTGTCGGGACAATGATAGATTTGGTCGATGATGAATCTGAACAGCATTTTGGTGAGTTAGTGATTACTTTCATGCTTGGATGCTTCTCCTGCAGCTATTTGTCAGTAACTGGAGCTTTTCGCCAGGAGGTAGACTATCTGGGCAATATGGACCAAATATCATATCACGATGTATATCGTCACCTAAAATAAATATGATATTCCCGGTATTTTTACCCAATTTGTCTGAAAGTTCGATTTCATATCAAACAGCTGTTTTTTAGTATTGAAACATGTTTCGCGTAAAGGTATCGCTTCACTGCAGTGATGGAACTGACAAAACACTGGTTTGTCTGTTTGTTAAATCTAAGTACTTAAAGATCGTTGGCTGGTTTTTTATTATTTCTTTGTAAAAGTCTTGGGGAGGATTGTCATCCAGACAGTTTCAATGATAGTGATGGGAAAAAATATCGATGCACTGAAACATCATGATATTTTCATATGCCGATACCATATCTATGTAAAAATAATGTATTGATCTACTTTACTAATGAAATCTTGCAAGATTTCATTGTTTTGTTACAAAATCTCACAGTATTTCGTGAAATCTCATGAGATTTCGTAATAAAAACATGGCGGCTCAGGAGATTTCATCAGTTAGATAGATTGATGCCGTGTTTTTAAATACAGATATGGCATCGGCATATCAAAATATCGCAATATGTCAGTGTATTGATATTTTTTCCTACCCTTGTTAAATAATAAGGTGACCCCTTTGTAGTCAGTTGAGGTGCAGCTGGGTTATTACGAAAAAATAAATATAACAATATGTGTTAATATCATAGCTCTCTCATGTAAATATTGTATTGCGATATCATATTAGTATATCGCACAGCCCTACCCGAACCTGGACCTCAGCAGGTCTGATGGAAGGATGGATCCTTCCCAGTGTGGGTTCATCAGGACAGAGAACAGAACTAAAGGCCTGGACATCAGAAGGGGAGCTTTGGAAAGTCCTTCAAGGATCCTGGATTTCTGAAGGCTAGTTATAAAATGTCAGGGAATCTTGAACAAAGTTGAGGTGGATTTTTATCATCAGCTGGAACTCTGACTTCCAGAAGTGAGCTGCCGGAAATCTGCCGTGAAAATCTGGTTCCAGTTTTCTTTGAACTGTCTGCCAGCGATGCTCTGATATCTGCGTCCACCTGCTGCCTTCTCTTTCATGTCTGAGGATTTATGACTTCCATTCATCCCTCACACATTACTTCACCTTATTCCTCTCTCCCCCCCACCTCCCCCAACCCTCCCGTTTCCAGAGAAGGAATGTCTGTCCACATGTGTCCAGAACATGCAGCAGTCGGACGACCTCTCCCCGCTGGAGATCGTGGAGATGTTCGCTGGCCTCTCCTGCTTCCTGAAAGACTCCAGCGGCGTGTCTCAGACGCTGCTGGACGACTTCCGGATGTGCCAGGGTTACGCCTTCCTCTGCGACCTCATGCTCCGGTACAACTCAGCTCTTACTGAGGTTCCTCCTCAAAGTTTGATGTGTGAACGTTCATGAAACCCTTTTATTTGTTTTCAGACTGGAACAGGCCAAGGAGGACGAGTCCAAAGACGCACTGAAGGACCTGGTCAACTTGGTGACTTGTCTGTCAACGTACGGGGTGACGGAGCTGAAACCCGCCGGTCTGACGACAGGGGCTCCTTTCCTGCTGCCTGGATTCATTCTCCCTCAGCCATCTGGGAAAGGTATAAACCCGTCTTTGTAACCAGGCGTCCCGAACACGTTTGTGCATATCAACACCAAGCTAATGGCTACCTGAAGTATTACACTCCCACTTTTTGACCTCCATTCAGTTCATCTCTCCGCTTTATTCTTCATACAGTTTTATACTTTTTGATAACTGGTTCACAAAGACTTTGAGTAAGTTTTGTCAGCAGCAGCTGGGGAGTCTGTGGAAGCTGTAGAAATCCAGACCAGCGGTTCCCAACCTATTTTCCATCAGGATCTCCTTCATGCAACTACCAAAAAGCTATGGAGCCAGGGTTCCTTCGGGGTCTTAAAGACCCACTCCAATGAAAACCATGTTTTTCATGTTGTTTATATGTTCATGTGACATATTTCTTATGGTGAGAAAACTAAACTCAAAATTGCATTTCTGAGTGTAACTGCTTTCACATCTTCATAAACCAATGGCAGGCCCAAAAAGGCTCTGACAAACTGGGTTTATTATGTCACCAACTCAGTGGCCAATCACAAAGCTTCTACCCTGCTTAGCCCCTGCTCCCATTCAGAACAATGCTTATGGTTTCCTAGCAACAGCAATATGACAAACCACACATGTAGGTGTTTGTCAGTGTCATGAACCTGATCAAAACCCACTTTATCCTCCTTATTCATGACGTTTCTGTCATAATCAAAGGTAGAGAAGGAGCACCCAGAAGCAGATTTACAATTTTTAACTAACAGTTACCATCCTCTCCAGAAGTTAGCTGGCTGTAAGCTAGCGGGAAGAACCAGCTAGCATACAGGGCTAGCTAATCACAATTTAAAGTCCACTGAGAACATTTTAAAGTAGCGAATAGAAGGTTTGGAGTGGGTCTTTAAATTTACATATCTGCATTAAATACCATAAGAAGTCCTTAAATTTGGCGGTTGTGGTCTTGAATTTCACACCGTAGGTCTTATATTATCTTACGCTCTGACAGAGCGTTTTCCCATGTTTTCCCAACCATTAAAACTTGACAGAGCCTTTATATTAGCCAATCAGGAAGAGACCGGGGCGGGTCGTTGCACAGCCGTCACCTGTCAGCCTGACGTTTCCATAAACATCTTATTTAAAACGAAAGTTTAAAACTGGGTACCAATGATAGACGTACCAATGATGCTAAAAGTTGGTGTTAATTCTATGTTTATTGTCAATATCTTTGTAAATGTAGAAGGATCTGTGTTTGTGCCAGTGTGGCCGTGAAATGGACATGCTTTTATGCTTTCATCAGCCACTTCTCACTATAAATGATACATTCTGACTGACCCCTTTTATTTGATTTAATCAAAATCACTTTGTGCAGATTTCCTTTGAATGTTCATAAAATCCCCCTAATGCATCTTCTAATGCTACTTCTGAGTAGCTTTTAACTTTGCCCAGTTTTAAAGATTCATTTCTGCTTTTCCAAACAGCAAGTAAGAGACTGACTGACTGACTTCCCATCAGTACATCACACAACTAGAAATAACCTCAGCGTACCATTGTACCTTCATTATTATTGTTGATTACACCTTTAATAAATCTTAATGTTCATAACTGACTGTATAGTTACAGTTAATGTTCAGGTTGTGAGACTGATTCGGCTTCTTTGGACAAATTTAACATTCAGATGAAGCTGAATTACGCTAGGGAGACACCGCACGTGGAAGCATGCCAGCAGAGCACCCGATTTTCTCGTCGACACCGCCCGTCTTTCTGTCCACATCGGACGTTCACCGTCGGCAGGCAGTCCTGCTTCTCTGCTGTACTTCTACAGCTGATAATTCCACAATGGCTTCATCTCCTGTTCTGCTTTCATACTAGTTACAAGCAGAAAGACAAAACTTGTGTGTGCGAATTCTTCCACTTGCATTTTCAATCAAAGATGCAGACATGATTGACATATAATTAGATCTAATAAAAAGAGATCGCGTTTTAAAACTTATCTGGGTGTTTTACTTTGAAAATGGGTTTATTTTGATAGATTTTTTCGTGTTCCTGCTTATTTTCCTGCCTGTCTTGACAAATTCAGCTGCGGCTCGCGCAGAAAATAGAACAGAAGCCGAAACCATTGCTCCACGGCGCGCAACAATTTTGGAGCTGCGCCCTATGGCGCCTGATGTGGTCAACGCAGTCTCTTAACATGGGTGTCAAAATGAAACTGCTGTGCTTCAGTGCTTCTGCATGCACTGTTATTGAAATCACCAACTATAATTATCTAATATTATAGGATTTTTCTATGTTATCAGCCTCCTAGAAGTATTGCATGAACAGCCGTCCACAGAGGGGATCAAGGGGATATTGACGGCAAAGGCTGAGGAAGTAAAGACCAATCCAATCATTTTCTGATCTCAGATCTGCCTCTTTAATCTGCAGAGTAGCACAGCCTTGTTTCTCCCGGAGCTCGGAGACAGAAAGGAGTGTTTTCCAGACCTCGCCCACCGTTTTCTCCCTCCCTGATCTTAATCTGTGAAATGACTTTGATACTGGGCTGATCCCAGTGAGCTTAACCTGTTGACAACTGCTGCTTGTCACGCTGCTGGAGACGAACGCCTCCAGCCTCTCAAATTCAGACGGCTTCTGGGGATTCAGAGACGCTTTACTGGTTTGTCTGGGGTTGCACATTTACCTCTGAACCTGTTCCACATGAAGCTTAATCTTGCTTCTAATTCTTTCACATACAAACTTTTTTTTTCATTTGAGTGCCTGTTTTTATGCACAGACAGAAAACACAGCTTACCCGCCTAATGACACTTCCAGCTGTGTGGAAAGTCATTAACAGAAGCCATGGAAGTACGGGGGTCCACTTACACGCCTAATTAATCTGCCACATTCATTTAACTGCTGGGTGTGTTTCAGACTGTGTAAATAAATATTTCAGTGTTAGTTTTATAATGTGAGCTCGTAAACCCACCCCCCAACCCCCCTAGCAAAAATATGATCATCATGCCATGCCAGGAGGATGTTGATTCTGCTCATTTATCTAAAAAAAAAAAAAAAGCAAACCAAACACAGATATGGCAGTTTGGATCAACTAGTGTGGATCACCTTGTAAATCATTTCTATAACAGATACCTGCAGAAGTCTGAATATGCAAATGAATCATCAGGTAAAGGAGAGATTATGCAGATTCTTGCCTGATGAGTTTTGCTCCTCGTTGGCTGATGGAAACTACAGTCCCAGAAAGAGACCCGTCAGCATAAGCAATGGGAGGGATTGTAAATCAGCCGAGTGTGGCAGACGATTTGGTTGGTGGAGCAAGAAAAGAAAATGGGAAGTTTTCAAAAGCAAAATCAACAGAGAGAATAAAAGACCCAAAACTCAAAGCAGTTTTGCTGAGAATTGAAAAGCCTGACAGAAGAGATGAAAACAAGCAGCAGGAACAGGAGTCGGTGTTTGTAACCAGGGTGTAAAAACCCAGAAAGACCAAATAATTCATCACTGACACCTGACAAAAGATGAAAAGAAAACGAGGTTGCGGTGGAACAAAGAGAAGCTGCTGCATTCTGCAAAGCTGAGCTGCCCACTGCTGTTCAAGAAAATGGCATCTGATGGATGAATGAGGCAGAAATGAACAGGAGAAATACTTCTTTAATCCCAGCAAGAAAATTATAACTTTTAAAACATTTAATTTAATTTAATTTTTTAGAACAACTGTTTCTATTGGCAATTTATTGGTAATTTAATTCAATTTAATTTTATTTAGTTTCATTATATTTCATTTTAGTGTTTTATTCTAATTTAATTTTTTTATTTTAATTTTTTCTGTTCTATTTATATCTATGTGTGTATATATAATTTAATAATATATATATATATTGTGTCAGAAACCTGGGCGATCCACTTACAATCGTGATTACAAACATTTTTGCAGAATTTTTTTGTATGAATCATATTTTCTGGTTGTAAATGAGCTAAAAAGTCTTGACTAAAGTTAGATTAAAAATAATTTAATTTACTTTATCAACGGAAGATGATTTTCCACTGTGATGTTTCATTATGAGCATGTGAAATGAACAATTCATCACTAGGAAAATGGAATATATGGAGGACGTTGCTGCATATTAGACCTCTGCTTTTGACTGTCATGTGAAGAACTGTAGAGTTGCTGCACATTCAGCCAACTAAGTCTAAAAAACATCAATCAGTCCAGATCTGAAACACTTTGTTTGTTGCATGTGTTTTATTCTCATCTAACAATGTTTCCATCTCTTCTGTGCTCGGTTTTTTCCTCCAGGCCACACGGTGCGCAACATCCAGGCCTTCGCCGTCCTCCAAAACGCCTTCCTCCGAGCCAAAACCAGCCGTCTGGCCTGCATGCTGCTGGACGCCATCGGAAACATCTACGCGGCCGAGCCCGCCAACTACTTCATCCTGGAGTCGCAGCACACCCTGTCGCAGTTCGCAGAGCGCGTGGCCAAACTTCCCGAGGCCCAGACCAAGTACTTCGAGCTGCTGGAGTTCGTGGTCTTCAGCCTCAACTACGTGCCGTGTAAGGAACTGTTCAGCGTCAGCATGCTGCTCAAATCCAGCACCTCGCACGCCTGCAGCATCACGGCCGTGCGGACGCTGCTGAAGCTGGCCAGGCACGACCCCGTGTTCAGCGACGTGCTGCGGGAGGTCGGCCTGCTGGAGGTGCTGGTCAACCTGCTGCACAAGTACGCTGCCTTGCTCAAAGACCCAGCTTCACAGCAGCAACCACACAACAACGACCAAGGTGAAGGATTCCACTCTGATTCTATTTGTCATTTATTCTGATTGCTACAATATGTTTTTAGGCTTCATGCAGGAGAAGAAGACGTGGTTTGCTAGCAGCATGACAGAGATTTAGCCAACTTAATGATGATAAATGTTTGATTTTGTTGATTGATTTCTTCTCGTCCAAAGTGGACTCTGGGGGGGTCAGAAATTCTCACACTCATAAATCCTTCTGAACAGATAAACCCAGAGCTCCTCTACACGGAGAAATGCAACTAATTTGCCAACTTTTTCAGTGCAGAAAAGTGATTATCCAGGTGTGTCTGGCCATTGTTGTCATGGTTACTGAGGTCAGGCACACCTGGATTGATCAGTTTGTCCAGGAATGAAAGACAGAAGACAAAGGTGCTGGTTTAAGTTCAGGAAGTAGTGGAGTTGTGCTTATAGCCCATTATCACGCTATGCCGACGATCCACAACTTTACATGTCTCTGTCGTCATGGCGACTGTAGCCGAAAATACTCACTTTGTCGGTGTCTGGAGCAGATAAACACCTGGATGAGGGAGAATTTCTACAATTAAATAAGAACAAAACTGAGATTATTCTGTAGGGCTGGGAAAAAATATCGATACACTGATATATCGTGATATTTTCATATGCAGATTTCACATTGATATTTAAAAACCCGATATTGATCTATTGTACCAATGAAATCTTGCGAGATTTCATCGTTCTCTTAAGAAATCTTGGGAAATTTCACGTAAACCCGCGATATTTTGTAACAAAATGAATGGATCGATACTGCGTTTTAAAATATCAATATGATATCAGCATACAAAAATATCACGATATTTCAGTGTATCGATATTTTTTCCCACCTCTAATATTCTGCGTGGTTGCAATTAAAAGAGGGTCAGCATTGCTAAATGTTTTGAGACTCGGGCTCCTAAAACCACCGTTTGTAACCTCGGAGTGTCGACATTCTCACATCTGACTTTGAGCAGAAACATCAGCAGAATCAAAAGTTTTATTTCACAGTAAGACCAGTAGAAACTCATCCATTGTTCATCTCCAGTAGACTGGATTACTGTACTGGTCTTTAACTGAACTGAACTTCCCAGAAAGAATATCAAACAGCTGCAGCTCCTTTTAGTTTTAGCCAGGACTGGAAGATCTGCACGCATCACACCAGTTTTTATACTGGTTTCCAGTTAGTCAGAGAATAGATTATAAAATCCTACTGATGGTCTACAAATCCCAGATGTTTTTCTTGATTTTTGCATTAAATCTTGCACAAATTCAGAACCACCTGTGAGAAAAGCTTAAACCACCAAAAGTGCTTAAATTTCCTTTAAAACTTTCCCTCTTTGTTGTTTGCGTATGAAAACACAAGTCACCGAGCTAAATTTAACGTTTTATAATCCTATTAAAAGTAAAACTTGACTTCTCTGCTGTAGTTTTTCATTTATGGTCTTTTTCCGCCACAGTTGTATCAGTGTGTATGTTACACAGTCATGACGCAAGCCGATGCTAAACTCTCGTCTCTGTTTGTTGTGCCTCTATATTTAGCCGACTGCAAAAACAACACCGTAGCCGAGGAGCAGAAGCAGTTGGCCTGGCTGGTGATGGAGACACTGACTGTGCTCCTGCAGGGCTCCAACACCACCAACACGAATGCAGGTAAACAAACACTCGCTGCAGGTAAACCGCCGCCGTGAGCAGAGATGCCGCTCATTTCAGGCTGATGACATCATACAGAGGTCTGAAGCTACGATGCATTCAATGACTGCGCCGCTTCTTTGCTGCCCTCTTTCTGAGAATGAAGATCACGATCTCCTCCGCTGACAGCATGTTTGTTATTGTCTGAAATTGAAACTGGGAGGTGGACTCTGAACTGGGTGTACTGGCTCATAACCTGGTTCAGATTACAGAGGGTCTAAGGATGCGTTCACACTCCAGCCGGTCCTGCTTTAAACGCACCATGAACCTCCATGATTCGTTTGGTGCAGTGTGAACACAAACCACACTGACACGGACCAAGTAAGTGGACTCTGGTCCGTTTGAAGGCCGGGGTCTTGGCTTAAGTGATGGTTAAAGGAATAGTTCACCCACATAATGATGTAACTTTATTTTCCACTTACCCTCATGGTGAGCAAGACTCTGGAGCACTTTTTTAATATCTCAAATGCAGCCGGAGATCAGGACGGCTTCTCTTTTTCCCCCAACTTTCATATAATGGAGTTTGCTGGGGACCGAGCCAAAAAGGTCCGTAAAAGTCCACAAAAACTTGTCAATATTCCTCCATACTGCTCGTCCAATGTAATCCAAGTGTCCTGAGTGGGTAGCGTCCAGAATTTACTGGAAACTACGTCATTTAGTATATTTTTAGAGCCTAAACAGTAGTACACTGTTGCTTTCACGAAGCGTGCATATGCGCATTCACGAAACTACAGAAGCCTCGGCGTTCAGAGCCTACTCTGCCAATAATGCAAGCGTAGAAGAAGAAATTCGCTGTTTACATTGTGCTAAGAGCGGCGGAGCTGCAGACAAACCTGGACAAACACAAGAGGGGTTGGATATTGATTTAAAACAAAGACAGAAAGAAAAAGAGAACACGCGATCTCGTCTGCCGCAGCTTCCGTAGTTTCGTGAACGTGCATCGACGTGCTTGCTAGAGATGCGATGTAGTACTATTTAGACTCTAAAAATGTACTAAATGACGTCATTTCGAGTAAATTCTGGACGCTACCCACTCAGGACACTTGGATTACATTGGACGAGCAGTATGGAGGAATATTGACAAGTTTTTGTGCACTTATATGGACCTTTTTGGCTCGGGCACAATCAAACTCCATTATATGAAAGTTGGGTGGAAACAAGAAGCCTTCCTGATCGCCGGCTGCATTTGAGATGTTAAAAAAGTGCTCCAGAGTCTTGCTCACCGTGAGGGGAAGTGGAAAATAAAGTTACATCATTCTGTCGGTGTACTATTCCCTTAAAAAGCCTGGAAATATGGAGAACTCTGCTCGGAAAAGGTTTGACAGTCAGTGAGTTAAGGTTGAAAGTCAAAACTGAATTTCCCATAATTTCCTTCTGTCATTTCACAATATTACACATAACTTAATTTATGGGGGGGGGGGAGGGGGGAAAAAAAAAGGGGAGGGGGGGAAAAAAAGGGAAGAAAAGGAAAAAAAAAAAAAAGAAAAAAGATATAGATGCATTACCTGGGTTGTTGCCGACATCTGGTGAACATTTCATGTCAGTAGCTCTACTAGAAATATGTTTTCAGAGAAAAATGTTGGCGTGTTCAGCACTTTTTTCCCCGCTGTATGTAAACGCTGGCGTGTTCAGTCTCACCAGCCTGTTCCAGCATCACTTCAACCCAGCGTGACTTCATCCTCCTGCTCTGTTTCCTCTCTCAGCTCTGTTCAGAGAGTTCGGCGGCGCTCGCTGCGTCCACAACATCGTCAAGTACCGGCAGTGCCGGGAGCACGCCCTGCTCATCATCCAGCAGCTGGTGCTGTCGCCCAGCGGCGACGACGACATGGGGACGCTGCTGGGCCTCATGCACTCCGCTCCGCCCAGCGAGCTGCAGCTGAAGACGGACATACTGAGGGTAACGCCGCTTCTTTCATCTCCTAGTTACAGCGTCAGCTCCATGTTTGCGCAAACCGGCACCAGTAAAACCAGTCGGTAATAATTCAGTGGGAACGTGGAGGGAAGGAAAGTCTGTGATTTAGAAAATCAATATGCATGTGAAGCCGTTCACAGTGAGAGTCGGTGCACATAAAAGCACATGAGATGAGAGGGTTGCTCATTTTCTCAGGCATAGCTGCATTTTCAGTTTCCCTCCTTCAGATGAAGTAATTCTCATGCCTTCATAAGGATTCAGCCGGATTAACTTGTCAGCATTTTATTTCTGTTTCTCTAATCAGGGATTTTAATTATCAGCATAAAAAGAAAACTCATATCCATGCTAATAGGATAGATTATTTTCCTCCTCATGTTTTTTTTAAGGGTTGTGAACTGTTACCATAAAGGCACGAATGCCTCAACAGCTTTAAAAGCGCCTCTAATTTCTTCACAAGAACTTCCAGTCTAAATCTGATAGTTTGTGTTTAATCCTCAAGGCCTCCACATGACTAAAGTTAACTTAAACCTCTGATTAACACGTCGCTGCAGCCTGGCGGTAAATTCCCAGCAAGTTCAGGAAGAGGATGTGTTCAACATCCTGTCACTGGTTCAGCTTTGTGCTGAGTCGTCCCAATGCAGCAGGAAACGGCCGTTTAAATATCTTCTCTGTTTTATTCTCTCCCTCATCAGTGGGGACATTATTATTGATCCCTACAATCACTTTCATTAGCAGGATCAATGCGTCTTAAATGAGGGTACATGTACTCTCTGGAGTACTTGGAGACACTCCAGGGGGTACGTGAGAAAATACAACAAGGGAATAACTGTTGTTTCTTTTCTAAGTGTCTTTCTTAAAGGCACAGTATGTACGAATTGCTGACATCTAGTGGTGAAGATGGGTGTTGCAAGAAAATATCTTTTCTTTCAAATGACTTCATATTCTAAGCACTGTAGTGAATGTATGGTGGCTGTTAGTGGCCAAAATTTTCTCAGATATAAATGTGTTTTTATCTGAGTGGATCCAGTGGTCTGAGATGTAGCTATGACTGTATGATGAGTAACTACTTTTATTGTCCTTTAATGCATTACTGATCCCAAAGTGCTTTAACTCCCATCAAACAAAGCTGGTACAGCAGTTTTAAAGTTCAGAGGGTTCTCACTTCGCATGCATTGTTTTGTCCATTCAAGGACACCGTAGTAAAAATGGATGAACAAATATGGCAGCTTTTATATGTGCACCACCCAGCAAGTAGATATAAATGACTCATTTCTAAGAAAATAAAGATATAACAGCTATTCTAGTTCAGCGATTACACATAAATAGAAACACAGTTTTGAATTATATATCACATTTTTCTGCCACTGACCTTTGATTTTTTACATACTGTACCTTTAATAGATCTAAATTCAGTTTTTTGTTATGAGGTGAGTCAGTTCAGGTGGTCAGGATTACTACACACGTGTGGAAATGAACACGTATGTATATGTAAAACAATTTTTGTAGGTGTCAAAGTTACTCTGATCAAAAAGTGAAATACTGTATCTGTCATTGCCAGATGCCTGTAATAAGGCTGTGCAATATCCCGATATGATATCGCGATAGGATATTTACGTGAGAGAGGTATGATATTTACACATATCGTTATTAGCGGTATTAGTTGTGCAAATCTTTTTGCTTTATTTTATCGTAATGACCCGGCTGCACCTCAACTGACTACAAAGGGGTCACCTTATTATCTAATAAGGGTGGGAAAAAATATCGATACATTGAAATATCTCTATTTTTAAATGCCGATACCATACCTAAGTTTAAAAATGCGGTACCGATCTATGTTACGAATGAAATCTAGCGAGATGATATAGTTTTGTTACGAAATCTCATGAGCTTTCACGAAATACCGCAAGATTTTGTAACAGAATGATGAAATCTTGCGGTATTTAGTCAAATCTCATGAGATTTCATTGGTTAAAATAGATGGATACCGCGTTTTTAAACATAGGTATGGTATTGGCATATGAAAATATCACGATATTTCAGTGTATCAATATTTTTTCCCACCCCTATTATTCAAACTGTCTGAAAGACAATCCTTCCCAAGACTTTTACACAGAAATCATAAAAAAACAGCTAACTATCTTTAATTACTTCGATTTAACTAAACATTTCTAACCAGCGATACCTTTACACTAAACATGTTTCAATACTAAAAAACAGGTGTTTGATATGGAATGAAACTTTCAGACAAATTAGGGTAAAAATACCGGGATATATCGCCTTATCTTATATGTCCTTATCTAAAATAAATATATTATGCTAGATATTTGGTCCATATCGCCCAGCCGTAACCTGTAATTAAATGTTTGGTGATTTTGTAGATTCATTGTCATCTGGAAGATGAGATGCAGAAAGAAATGAGTAAATACTGTACAGTTGTGGTTGAAAGTTTACATCCCCTCCCATTAAAGGCAAAAAGAAAATCAGGTGGCAGTGAAATATGTTGAAATTAACAAAAATAATAATAAAATAAATAAATGAGTTTGAATTGTGGTTCAACATAAATATTAAAAACACTACGATCAAAAAATAAAACAAGTAAAATAAAATATGATGGTCCTCCAAAGCAAAAATTTTGTTGAGCAACACTTTGAGTTAATCACTGCAATCAGGTGTTTTCTGAAATATTCAGTCAGACTTTTGGTCCATTGTTCATGAGCAAGGTGCTTTAATTTGTTGGTTTTAAAATTAGTTTTTTAAACAAAAAAATTTAAATTGAGATATATATATATATATATATATATATATATATATATGTGTGTGTATATGTGTCTATGTTTTTTTATGGTTATAATTTAGTATTTATTTTATTTATTATTACTACTTTCAGTTTCTTGTTATTTGAATTACTATTGTGAATTTATCCTTTTCTGTAATGGGAGGGTATGTAAACTTTCAAGCACAACTGTATATAAAATAAACAAATGTGCAAATAGAATAAAGAAAAAATATATATAATCTTAAATAAATTGTATAGATACTAAAATAGAACAGAAATGTGTTGACTAAAATATAAAGTATATTTAATATATATGAAGTTTTAACAGTTCTAAAAATTTATAAAATTGATCCTCTTGATAAATTTAAATTATGAATTAAATGTATATATATATGTATGTATGTGTGTGTGTGTGTGTGTGTGTGTGTGTGTATATATATATATATATATATATATATATATATATATATATATATATATATATATATATATATATATATATATATATATATATATATATATATACATATATATTTGTATGTGATGTGTATATATGTGTGTGTGTTAGGGGATGCAGCGATTCAAAAAAATAAAAAATTTGCGGCAATATTTTAGTGTCACAGTTCTTTCTTTTTTTTTTTTATAGGAAAAACCCCAACATCAACATTTTCATGCCCTTTTTTAACCCAGTGACCTTTTGTCCACAACGGCTTGCCATCTGGTTCATCAATGGTTGGGTTCAATACAAATACATGTATTGTTGCACCCCTAATATATATTTATATTTAAAATTGAACAAGTACAATTAAAAGATGAAAATCTGTAACTGAGGCAAAATATTGTTGAACCTGCACTGGAGCTCAGGCTTTTCCATTTAAGAAAAAAATGTGGCGACACATTCAAATGCGGAAACACCTACAGCGGACATTTATGGCAAAAGGGTTCAGATCCAGAACTCGCTAATCCCTGATTATTTTTCACCGGCAGTTTGATGTCATTTGCCGTCAAACCCAGTTGGCACGTGGAAGATGGGTTTTAAATGAAATAGTATGAAACTAAGTGTAAACTCAGTTTATGAATGTAGAATTGCATTGATTGAAATCTTTATTAGATAAATTTTATTGAAGAATATTTACTAATTTATAAAAAAAAAAAAAAAAAAAACTATAGATATCAGTTCCCTTGAAGTACCCCCAGGGGGTACTCATACCCCCATTTTAAAGTAAACTACTAACTAAAGTAAAGTAAACTTTTTAAAAAGCAAACTATTTAAAAAAAATGAAAATGTATAATTTGATCTACTTTAACTGCTGCCACCTAGTGGTGCATTGTAACATATTCACGTCTGATTATTACTCATTTTCTTCTCTGGTTTATGTTAATGTCACAGTTTAACT
This sequence comes from Atherinomorus stipes, assembly GCA_023101725.1. Lineage (NCBI taxonomy): Eukaryota > Metazoa > Chordata > Actinopteri > Atheriniformes > Atherinidae > Atherinomorus > Atherinomorus stipes. Next base: position 144,911 of record JALJCO010005699.1, read on the forward strand.
GCAAAACTAACAATTAAATGAATATTTTCTAGCTTAAAGTGTATAGCTCATCAGTTTTATTCTGATTAATGGCACGCCGTATCTGTCAGCAGCGTCGTCTGTGGTCGGTCTCATGAGAGCATTTGGTCCTTTTCAGCTGCACATCAGAAATGTTTCGTACTCCGTGTTTTTCAGCTTTTATGTCTCCAGGCTGGAGTGTTGCTTTTAGTTTTCATTACATGCAGATGCGAGCCATAAAGATGAAACCCAGAGGGGCCGTGAAAATGTCACATTCAGAGAGGAAATGAATTGATAAACACAGTTATGACTGAACGGGGTGACAAAACAAACCGGTTATATTGGAAGACGAGACTTAGGAGACTAATTGATCATAGGGGTGAAGATTGATGAAACTTCACCGTCTTTTCTCCGCAGGCTCTGTTGGCAGTGTTGCGGGAGAGCCACCGCACCCGGACGGTGTTCCGGAAGGTGGGGGGCTTCGTGTACGTCACCTCCCTCCTGGTGGCGATGGAGCGCTCGCTGTGCCAGCCGCCGCAGCACGGCTGGGAGCGCGTCAACCAGAACCAGGTCTTCGAGCTGCTGCTCACCGTCTTCTGCACGCTCACCGCCGCCATGCGCTACGAGCCGGCCAACTCGCACTTCTTCCGCACGGAGATCCAGTACGAGAAGCTGGCCGACGCCGTCAGGTGAGAAAAAAATCATTCATGAGCCGTTTTCCGCTCCAAACCTTCCCCACCCACTCGTGCTGATGAGGATTTGTAATCAACTCTTTGTATTAAGTTTCTCTCCAGAATCCACAACGCGTGTCCTTAAAGGCCACATTAATGTGGCATTTGCATCTTCTCCCTCATAAAACATAATTAGAGCCCCTCCTTTGTTTACATCCATGTTTATCTGCTAGCAGCTGCTTTGACTAAAACCCCTCAAGGCAAGTCTCGACACTAGTGAGCCGTCCTGGAAACACCTTCAGGCAGATAAAAGGATGCACTGATTTAATGAAGAGCAAGAAATAACAGCAGCATCTGTCCTCAGGAGGAGAGCAGACCACTTTAATCTGATTGAAACAAGCTGAAGTTCGTGGCTTTGAGTTTCACGACGGCAGCTTTAAGTTTCTCTGGTGCTTTCAGTCCCGTCTTAGGGTCTGAACCAGGGTTCCACTGGGTCCTTTACGCTACAGTATCTTTCAGATAGGGGGTGTTTTTGCAAGAATCTGGCGGTACCGTAGTATAACAATGCAGGAGCAATGCAATAGTGCGATATAATGTGATACTATAAGCAACACGATATCATCATCATCATCATAAACTTTATTAAGGACACACATGGATCCATAGCAAAAAAAAACTAAATAAATAGAATAATAATAATCATCATAACAATAAGAAATGCATTAAAAGGGGAAAGTGGAGGACAAGAAGGGAGAGAGGGAAAAATAGATGTCACATGTTTACATGAAGGCTAGAACGCCAGTGATTCCACAACTTTGAGACGTATCTGACGGAGCTCAGTGTGGGGTCAGTAAGAGACTTAATAACACTATTTGTGGAGTCCTGCAACCTACACACAAATGTATACATAAAGTTCCGCAGCGTGGCCTGGCAAGTGGGTACACCAGCATCAACAAACATTTGGCTTGCACTGCTCCATCGTGGCATTTTTAGTAGAAGCCTCATTCCATCATTGTATGCAACAGTGAGTTTCTGCATCATACCTTTTCTGTAACTCCTCCACAGATGGGCAGTGTACATTGAGGTACAAAAGGTTTTAAAAAGTCTGATCTTCACTGGGATGGTGCACATATCAAATTTGCGTTTTAACATATTGACTTGTGCATACATAACACGACATTGTCTATTAATATCCATGTCATCAGACAGATCATCACATATATAATGTCCTAAATATTTAACCTCACTGCAGACTTTAAGAGGAGAACCAGACAGAAAGAAGTCAGGAAATTTTAAATCCCTATCCTCTTTACTTCTGGCAACCAAGATTTTACTTTTCTCCGCACTATACTTGATGTCAGACTCTACACCATACTGAGAGCAGACCCTCAGTAACTGTTGAAGGCCTGCACTATATGGAGAGAAGATTATTAAATCGTCTGCATACATCAGATGATTCACAGTGGAGTCACCAACCCTGCATCCTGTTGCACATTCATTCAGTAACTTGGACAAATCATCCATATAGACATTGAACAGGAGAGGAGATAGAATACTCCCCTGTCTAACCCCATTACACACATTAAAGGGTGCAGATACATAGTTACCCCATTTTATGTGCACGGACTGATGTGCATACCAAAAAGCTAAAATTCTCACCAGAGATTTAGGAACTCCTCTCTTATATAGCTTGTAAAATAATTTTTCATGATTTACACGGTCAAATGCTTTTGTGGCATCAATGAAACACATGAAAATAGTGGAATTGTGTCTATTATAAAAATCAAGAATCTCCTTTAGGGCATAAATACACATGTCAGTACTATGTTTAGATTTAAAACCAAACTGATTATCAGAGGTTATAATAAAACGCTCCATCCTTTTTAGAATACATTTTTCAAAGGCTTTGGATACAATACTGGATAATGCTATTGGCCTATAATTATCTCTGCTATTTATTTTGCTATTTATTATTATGCAGGAGCAGCAATGCAATAGTGCGATATAATGTGATACTATAAGCAACGCGATATATTGTGATATTGTGTTTACAGCATAGTACTCAAACCTACAGTATGTGGTGCATCTAGTGCGATTCATTCATTTCATTTATTTCATCTATGTAGCACAAATTAATGTAGCACAAAGGCTAAAAAACATAATATATAATTAAAAAGGAAAGAATTAAAAAACAATATCAGAAAAATAAGAAATAATATGAAAGGAATAAGAAAAAATGAAGAAGGAAAGGCCTGCGCCAAAAGATGGGATCTGAGCTTTAAGAGACGTAATGTGTTGACTTGAGTTCACTTAATTCAGTATTTTTTTTTCCTCCATCAGTGTATACGACTTAATCTCTGGTTTTATATGAAAGCATGTTTAAATGTTATGTAATTAAGTAGTTTATTAACCAGCAACACCCCCCCCCCCCCCCCCCCCACCCACCCCACCCTGCAGGCTGCTGGGCTGCTTCTCGGACACGAAGAAGCTGGGTCCCACCAGCGTGTTCCCCTCCAACGCGCAGCCTTTCCAGAGGCTGCTGGAGGACGAGGCGGCCCCCGGAGGCTGCGCGGGGGACAGCGTCTGTCCCACGCTCAAACACTGCAGCAAGCTCTTCATCTACCTGTACAAGATGGCCACCGACTCCTTCGACAGGTCAGTGAAGCCGTGACGCAGCGCAAACGGTGGAACTGGAGGGAAAATGATGACTTACAACCAGATCTGTGTGGATTTATCTCTAAATGCTAAAACGTAGCCTCCTGGTGTTTAGTTTCAGTCTGCAGACTGATGTTTTATGATGTTTACATGTAGCAGAGCTGAGATGTTCACTGGCAGCTAAATAATTGTTAGTTCATGCGTTTGTGTCGGTGAATTTGGAGTTAAAAAACAAAGCAGTGCAGCTTTCCAGCTTCAGTTCAGCAGATTGTTTCTTAATGAACTTCATTTATTTTTCATTTTGTCAGCCACGGTTCTTTTGCTTTTATCTGCAGGAAAAAAAAGCTTTCAACGTTTTCATCGTTTGATATTCAGAATCCAATTTATTTAGTCTCAGCAGGGAATTCAGCCTCAAAAACGACAACGACAAAGCGAGCCATATGAAGGAGGAAGTCTGAGGAGGTGTTCATCCCAGCTTACGGTCCAGCTGCAGTTTAAAGGAATAGTTCACCCACAGAATGATGTGCCTTTATTTTCTACTCGCCCTCATGCTGAGCAAGACTCTGGAGCACTTTTTTAATATCTCAAATGCAGCCGGAGATCGCAGACATTTTTGTTATCCGCTAACTTTTATAAAATGGAGCTCACCGGCGACTGAACCAAGAAGGTCCATAAAAGTCCACAAAACTTGGCAATATTCCTCCATACTGCTCATCCAAGTATCCTGAGTGGGGAGCGTCCAGAATTTACTGGAAACTAGCGCTGGGAAAAAATGTCGATACACTCAAATATCGCAATATTTTTATATGCTGATATATCGATATTTAAAAACGTGGTAACAATCTATTTTACTAATGAAATCTCGTGGGATTTTGTGAAATCTTGCAAGATTTTGTAAGAGATTGATGAAATCTTGCAATATTTCGTTGGTTAAATCGATCAATGTCGTGTTTTTGAATATCAATATGCAGGGCTCCAGTTTCCGACCAAATGGTCGCATTTTGCGACTTAAATGTGAGCCGCAGCAAGAAAATTTTTCTTACACTCGCGCATGTGCGACCAATAAAATGTGCCGTTTTTTTTGCTGACGGACTTTCACACCAGGTCCGTGTGCGCCGTGTCCCGTGTGTGGTGCTGCCTCGCTTTGAGGCCGTTTCAGTCGATGGTTCAACTCCACACCGGGCGCACCAGAAGTCATCAGCGTCTCGTCTCGGTGTCGGGTCTATTTATGACAACACGTCATGCTTTAAGCAGTGTAGCCAGGACCAGACAGGAAATCAGACACGGGAGCAGTGTAAAGCATCCGGTGAATTTCAAAATAAAAGCCCGCGCAGATTTGCGATGGCTGAATTATCAGCGGCACCAGATTAGAAGTCAATCATCAGGGGGTCTGAGTGGGTTTTTGTCCATCATGGACAAAATCAGCCCTCTTTATCATGATTGTCATCATGTGAACTGGTGACATCATGCATGACCTTGCAATTTTGTCATCTGTTCCTGGTCCCTTTATCATAATTTCTTCATCATTAATCTATTTTTATATATTTGAGTGGAATAAGTCTTGAGTTGAATATAGACCTGCACCGCACAACTAAAACATGGCACTTAGAGTAAACACAGAGCCGTCTGAAACATAAAATGTGCTGTGACCTGTGAACATCGTAGTTTGTGCATTTATTGTTCAAGTATTTATCAGTAATTCGGTGAAAATGAGAGGAAATGTGAACATTTGCGCCCCTAAATTTTCTTCTTGCGCTCCTAAAAATTTAAGTTAGGGGCCCCTGTGCTCCTTGTAAAAAAAGTTAGTCTGGACCCCTGATATGAAATTTGCATATGAAAATACCGCGATATTTCAGTGTAATGATATTTTATCCCAGCCCTACTGGAAACAACATAATTTAGTATATGTTGTTACCCTACACAGTAGAACATGTAGCTGCCGCAGAGCGCGCCCCTGCGAGTTCACGACATTGTGGAAGAGATCGCGCGTTCTCTTTTTCTTTTTTTGTTTTAAATCGATATCCAACCCCTCTTGTGTTTGTCCGCAGCTCGTTCGCTCTTAGCACAATGTAAACAGCAAATTTCTTCTTTACGCTTGCATTATTGGCAGAGTAGGCGCTGAACGCTGCGGCTTCCGTAGTGTCATGAACTCGCAGGGGTGCGCTTTGCAGCAACTAGATGTTCTACTGTTTAGGCTCTAAAAATACACTAAATGATTTCATTTGGAGTAAATTCTGGACGCTACCCACTCAGGACACTTGGATTACATTGGACGAGCAGTATGGAGGATTATTGACAAGTTTTTGTGGACTTTTATGGACCTTTTTGGCTCAGTTGCTGGTGAACTCCATTATATGAAAGTTGTAGAAAACGAAACCCCCCCCTGGATCTCCGGCTGCATTTGAGATACTAAAAAAATGCTGCAGAGTCTTGCTCAGCATGAGGGTGAGTAGAAAATGAAGGACCATCATTCTGTGGGTGTAATATTCCTTTAATTATGTCCTGAGAGTCAGAGACCTTCATTCATTCATCAACCAGGCAAACTAGAATCAACCCCCCCCCCTCCATACACCTCCCTCTATCATTATGACCACACAACACGCCCAGGACCACGTTCAGGTCTGGTGCTGCTCTGCTCCAGTTTCCTCTGTCAGCTTTCCACTAACAGCTTCCTTCCTTCTTTTCTCCTCTTCTTCTTCTTCTTCCTCTTCCTCTTAACATCTGCCGCCGTCTGGCTCGTCATCCTCGTCCCGGCCCGCCTGCACGGCTGTGTTTGTGTGTGGCGTGCAGCCGTGCGGAGCATGTGCCGCCCTGCCTGACGCACGAGACCTCGCTGCCCTCCCCGTGGGGCACGCCGGCGCTCGCCAGGAAGAGGTAGCTACAGCGCTCCGCCACCTTCCTCATCCTCACCTTTTCCTTTCCATCACCTTTGCTTTCAGTTTGTTCAAGCGCACGTTTATACGGCACGACCTCTGATGTTACCGAGGACAGAAAACCTCACAGCTGCTTTCATTTAATCTTGATTTTTTTCTGATTATTTAAGTCGGAGAAACACTTTTTAAGCTGATCTCTGGAAGGAAAATAAGATGTTTTATTCTCATCATGTTCTGCTCCTCTTCCTCCATCCCAAAACCCAGACACAAAAGAAAAAAACTTTAGTTTTTCCTTCCTTCTTTCTTATTTTCCTTAATGTTTTTAAATGTGCGTCACCTCAGTGACCTGTTGGGGTCGAGTTTGAAGGTCAGCTGTGAAATTTCCCCCCTCAGCTTGTTTGGACCAGCGCCAGCACTGCTGCATATTCATGAGACAAACTACTATGACAGTTGCAGATGATTGGGGGGGGGGGGCTCGACCTTGTCAGTGTACTTCATTATAACCTTTAAGGATTTCATAGCAACACAATGACTTCCTGCAATTTTGTCATTTCTTTTAGTTTGCAGATTCATTTGAAGACTTTTTAAAAGATTTTTATGGGATAATTTAGTTAGTTAGTCATTTCTCTAGTTTAAAGGGGAAGTTTGTGGGTTTTTTCCAACCTGGACCTGTTTTCTACCATAAAATACATTCGTTTACTCACCCAGACAGTTTTGGTGTAACTTGAATTCCTTCAGGAGATATTTAGATCCACTCCAGATCTGCGTATGTCCAATATAATGGAAGTGAGCCTCGCGTAGCCTCTAAATGAGGGAATTATCTGCTACAAACCTCGTCATTTCACCAATGCTTTGTTATAAAACATTAGTCAGGACCCCCCTGTGAGCTCGAAGTGGCTTTGAGTTGCGTATTTGTGGTGATTAATCCTTATTTACAGACATTTACGTGCTATGGTGTCACATAACAGTGACGTCATCAAAGCTGCTGTAGTAAAAATGTCTGTAAATAAGGACGGATCACCACAAATAAAGCTGCTGGCACCTGCCCTCGTTTTTACCCGTGTAGAAGCAAAAAGCCTCGTATGAGCCGGACCCCTGCTAGAAACCGGCTATAAACCCCCTTTCTTCATCATTCTGATGCTCAGGTTAAACATCAGCAATAGGGCTGGGAAAAAGTATCAATACACTGAAATATCGCAATATTTTCATATGCAGATTTCATATTGATCAGGGATGCACAATATTAGAATTTTGGCCGATAACTGATATTGATACCGATATTAAAGTTGAAAATTGCAAAAAGCAGTTTTGTTATCCATTTCTGACACTTTGAAAAATAGGGGTGGGAAAAAATATTGATACACTGAAATATCGTGATATTTTCATATGCCAATACCAAATCGATTTTTAATAACTGTATTTATCTATTTTACTTACAAAATCTCGCAAGATTTCATAGTTGTGTAACAAAATCTCACAATATTTCGTAAATTCTCGCAAGATTTCTCAACAGAATAATGAAATATTGAGATTTCGTTAGTAAAATAGATCGATGCCACGTTTTAAATGTCAATATGATATCAGCATATGGAAATATTGCAATATATCAGTGTATCAATTTTTTTTCCCACCCCTAGTCTTTGGAAGTTTTAAAGTCCATAGAAAAGTTTTTGAAGAAAAAAAGAAGTTTTTACTTTTTTTTTAGACTTTAGAAACAGAGCGCTGATCAGTTAAATATCGGTGGGGTGGCCAATGTCCGATACTCAGTTTTAAAGCCGAAATAGGCCGATTCCGATAGGGGGCCGGATATATCATGCATCCCTAATATTGATATTTAAAAATGCGATATTGATCTATTTTACAGATGAAATCTCACGAGATTCCATCGTTCTCTTACGAAATCTTGCAACATTTCACAAAAACCTGCAAGATTTTGTAAAAAGAACAACAAAGTCTTGTTAGTAAAAGATCAATACCGCGTTTTTGAATATCAATATCAGCATATGAAAATATCACAAAATTTCAGTGTATTGATATTTTTCCCAGCCCTATAGGGGATTATCACATTTCCGCGTTCCGGTTTCCGGAAGTTGAAACATTTGGCACTTCCTCTTCCGGGCCATGTTAACGACAGCCGTTCCTGCTCTGTTATACTGTTTAAATCGGATAAACTCCACACATATTGAAGTTTTCATTCTAGACTGAAGTGATACTGGATCAAAAGCTGGATCAAAGCGATCGATTTGCCGCGGTGAAGGGCCGAACTTTATAATAAAACACACGTTTGTTTGTCCCCGGTGGGGCACAACACCGGCACTTCACAGCATGCTAGCATTAGCCAGCTAGCGTTTACTGACGTGCTTAACTTTGTGCGTCTTAAAACACACAAACATCTGAAAATCGGGTCTGTACCTCCCCGTTTCCAGTGGAACAACTGGGGACTGCCAAGAAAGGAGACGCTTTCAGATGATTGTGTGTTTTCAGCCGCACAAAGTTAGGCACGTCATCAAGCTGGCTATTGCTAACCTGCTAACAATAGTCCGCCAGCTACTACTCTGTTAAACTTTGTAAATCGGATAAACGCCAATGCCAAGTTTTCATTCCAGACTGAAGTGATGCTGAGGAAGAAGTGGATTAAAACGACCGATTCGCCGCGGTGAAGGACCGAACTTTATAATAAAACGACACACGTTTGTCTGTGGCCGGCAGACTGCGCAGTCGTGTTAGCAGGTTAGCATTAGCCAGCTCGATAACGTGCCTAACTTTGTGCGGCTGAAAACACACAATCATCTGAAAGCGTCTCCTTTCTTAGCAGTCCCCAGTTGTTCCACTGGAAACGGGGAGGTACAGACCTGATTTTCAGATGTTTGTGTGTTTAAGACGCACAATGTTAGGCACGTCAGTAAACGCTAGCTGGCTAATGCTAGCATGCTGTGAAGTGCCGGTGTTGTGCCCCACATGCGACAAACAAACGTGTGTTTTATTATAAAGTTCGGCCCTTCACCGCGGCAAATCGATCGCTTTAATCCAGCTTTTGATCCAGTATCACTTCAGTCTGGAATGAAAACTTAAATATGTTTGGAGTTTATCCGATTTAAACAGTATAACAGAGCAGGAACGGCTGTCGTTAACATGGCCCGGAAGAGGAAGTGCCAAAATCCGGGAACTTCCGGTAAGCGTGATAATCCCCTATTCAACAAGTCGTCTTCACCACGCCTACATGACTAGATGTGTAGAGTTGCTGCCGTTTGATTGGCTGATTAGCAGGGCTGCACGATTCTGCAAAACATGTGAGTCACATCTTTTTTTGTTTAAAATTGAGATTACAATTTTCGCAAAAACTTTAACAAAACAACCAATTCAAAAAGTAGTTAAAAATAAAGCATGTGTTTGCACAAGAGCTTTGTAGGAGCACTTCTTTGGCAGATGCAGAGTTGTAGTTCTTTGCCATTGGTTGGGGGTGGGGGAGGCAACGGCAGTGCTGCATTTGAGGGCGCTTGAAAATAATCCGGGAAGAATGGAAACTTATATTTGTGATGGAGCTCGTGATGAAAAATGCTTCAGAAATGAGATCAGATGTATGTGTGAACTGAGATCGCCTTCCTGATCAGATATTGCTTTTTTTTTTACTCATAATTTCAGCTTTAGCTGCATGATGTTGACCCACATTGTGAAACCTGCTGCTGTTAGATGTGGATGAGATGACTTGAGAGAACAGAGAACGTTGGTTCTGTTTTAGTTTTTGTCCTGAAATCTCAGATTTATTGGATCATCTTCAGAATTGTTTGTTCTGTCTGTAAAAACGACTCTTTAATGTGGGAGTTTGAAACGCAGCCTGCCGGCAGTTGGTTTTGTTTTCTGCTCGTTAGTCACTCGCCACCACGACAGCTGAGGGTTGAAGCCGTTTTTTACTCTGAATTTTAAACAAGGATGAAACAGACAAACATGCAGCGAGCAAACATCATGGCCTCTCATGCTGCAGATGATTTACTCTTTATTTTTTCTGTTTATTTTGGAGAACCAGAACAGATGAGGTCTGCGGTTCACAGCCCCCAAAGCACATAACCATATACACAAGTAGAAAAGGAGGAGTCGTGTCAAATCCGCATCCAGTCCAGGGGGGTTCAGGTCAGATTCTCCAATAAGCAAATATCTTGGCATGGGGTCGTCTGCAGCCAATAAGAAGTTGTACTTAAATAGGGCTGTGCAATATGGCTTAAAATAAAACCTCTGATTATTGTCTTTTTAATTCAAATTTACGATTTTTTTTTTCGATTTTCTCCGCTACATATTAAAGAAAGCAGTACAAATGACAGACAACTTGAAATATATTTTACTTTTAATCAAAAACAAGACAAATTTAACACCTATTATTGGGATGAATAAATAAATACATGAACATCCTCCTGGAATCAAAGTCCCAGCTGTGTTTTAAGTCACAATTTGTGCTCTCACCGATCGCCAGGTCGTCGCCTGCTGCTGCTGTTTTGTGTATGCTTTGATGATGCTCACTTGCCGTACTGAGGAGAAGAGTCTATCTGCGGCTCGCAAGACAGAGGTGTGTCATAGAGTGGGTGTGTCGTCGAGTGATGTCACGCGACGACACACCCACCAGGCCTATGAGAGCACGGTAAAATCTAGCCCTATCCCTGACCCTTCCCCTAAACCTAACAAGACCCACCCACTATGCGAAACGCCCACTCTATGACACGCCCACTATAGGACACGCCCCCTGGATTGCAAGCCGCAGATAGATACACTTGGTTCTGCGAGGTGAATCTGGCACTTTTGGAAACTCCGGGTAGCCAAAAATACGCCGTTACACAAAAACTAGATTTACTTATTTTTCAAATCCCCCGCAACAAATATTTGAATTAACTCCTGTTATCAATTTTTTTTTTTTTTTTTTTTTTGCCCAGGCCTAACTCAGTTCAAGCCCAAAATGTCAGAGATTAGATGGACACCAGAATAAACCAGTGTGGTATACTGGGACCGATCCACATTCATGTTGGCAAGAATCCAGAGATCTGCTTGATTTAGATTTTTAGATTGGAATGATTTAGAAGAAAATAAAAGAGCGGAAACCAGTGTAACCAAGTTTCCCACATTTCCTCTGATTCACCTTGGCTTCCTTTTCCTAACCTTCTCGAACCCACATTTCTCAATCCTGGTCCTCAGGACCCCTTCCTGCATGTTTTAGAGGTTTCCGACTCCAACACACCTGATTCAGATTAACTGAACTCGTTAAGTTCTTTGCAAGTTTGCTGATGAGTCGTTCATTTCAGTCAGGTGTTTTATAAAACAGGAATCCTCACACCTCCCGTCCACTGCTTCCCCTCTGATCCTCTGCGCTCCAGTCCATCTTTCTGAATTTTTTGAAGCAGAATTTTTGCTGCAGCTACCCCATGTTCTACTGCAGATTACTAAAGAACAGAAAAAGCTAGAAACAAATGTTTTTTTTCTGATGAAAGAACAGAATTTAAGCCTTCCTTTGGTAGATTTGGTGTTTTTATAAGCGTGTAATACACAATGTTCTATGTCTCTCCAAAAATCAGTGAAAATGCTTAAAAATCCTGGCAATATGGAGCGATCTGCTCTGAAAACGTCTGGCAATCAATGAGTTAACCGCCATCATTTCCTTAAGGAAGCGGTGATGGACTTGTGGGTGAAAGCAGGTGATTATTTGGAAGAAACTGCCTTAAATCCAGCAGCTCCAACACTTTCTGCTGACTCCAGCATCTCTCAGGAGAAGGAGGGGGTGGGGGGTGTTACTGCTCTGTAATTTGCATCACAGCAGCACTCTTATTTGTCTAATTGGCCGACTTCAGGCCCCAGCAGATCTCCCTCCCTCCTGTTTGCAGGAGAGCTCAGTGCTTTGAATTAAACACCACTGTGAGAACTGCTGACTCATGCGGAATAAAGTTGTGGTCAAAGTGTTTAATGCAATTCTTAATGATCTCAGTGATGTCATTGTTTAACGAGAGCAGCCTGAGTGCTGGTGTGGCCAAAATCCTGACTGGTAGACATCAAAACATTTATTAAAAAGACATTAGATTTCCAGAAATTGGACATTTGATATCAACCTGTAGCTGCTCATCAGTGGGGAGTCGAAGTTGTTCTTTTTTAAGAGTATCTTGATGCCAGCTGAGGGATAAAATCCCCTCCTCAACCTTTTTCCTCGTGTTCTTCCAGACAAGGCTACTATGGTACATCGGGACCTCCTGCCCCAGTCAAAGCTCTGACCGAGCTCAAACTCCACCTAGCGAACCCCTCCCACCCCGCTTCCTTCTCGTCCTCGTCTGACATGGTGGTCATCCACCCGGGGGCCGTCCTGGCCATGCTGGAGCTGCTGCCCTCCGTCTCCTCCGACAGCCAACCAGAGGTGAGGAAATGGATTTCCTGTGATTCTTATGAAGGGAAGGAAAGTGGCTTTTATTTCCTGTCAGCCAGTCTGATCACATGTGGTATTTTTTTTTAAGTATGTCCGATATTATTTGCCGATATCAGCATTAAAATGTGATATTGGAAAATATCTGTATTGTTATCGGTATATCGCAATATCGTTTTTGAGTTGTGTTTGAAAAGAATAATTAAAACAAACAAAAAAACTGTCTCAGACAAATTCGGGCACCTTATGAAGAGTGTTGTTCAACAAAATTTCCATTTAGAAGCTGCATCATGTTTGTTTTATTTGCTTGTTTTTAATATTTCTGTTGAAAAACTTTCAATTTTTTTTATTTATTATTATTTTTGTTAAGTTTGGGATCACTGCCCTGTTAGATTTAATGGGAACTAATCCCAAACTTTTGACCGGTAGTGTATGTTGTTCAAAAAGTAGAGTGAAAAAGAATAAAAAGAGAGAGCCTATTACAATATCAGATTTCCCTTCTGGGATAAATAAAGTATTTTCCTTTTTATTTCATTTCATTTGATTCTTATTGACCCGTTTTTCCTCCCAGCATGCCCTGGACCTGCAGCTGGCCGTGGCCAACATCCTCCAGCTGCTGGTGAACAGCGAGAGGAACCAGCAGGTGCTGTGTGAGGCCTGCCTGCACCAGCGGCTGCTGCAGCGCTGCAGTCAGGCCCTGGGGGACGAGGACCACCCGCTCCACCCGCCGCTGCAGAGGATGTTCGAGAGGCTGGCCTCCCAGGCTCTGCAGCCCATGGCGCTCAGGTACCGGACCTGGTTCCGCATGTTTCTGATGATCTTAATCCAAATCATTCTGCAGGATGAGTCGGCTCAAAGGTTTGAACAGAAGCAAGTCATCAAATTCATCCTGGCGGATTAACGTCACGACATCGCTGGAGTTTTTCAGCGATCCTCATTTCCTGCTCGACTAGCTGAAGGGAATGGGGGGGTATTTGTTGTTTTCATATGTAAATTTGGTGTCTCTCCACCTTAAATTACGCTGGGGGGGAACATAATCTATTTGCACTCCTCCCGTTTGCCGTCAGTCGCGTATTTTCTCCTGCTTTGTTTCTTCTCCGCTCTGCTGCTGTAGCCGGCAGCAAAACTCCAGTTTTCCCGTCTGTGTGACGTCGTTCTGAGACCGTCTGCTTCCAGCCGCCGCCGTCGCTCTGACAGCTGACACACACGCCAGTCAACCGTGTGACTGGCTGTTAACCACAGATGTTGAGGCGTGGGAGTCGGAGCTTCTGACTTTACAGACTGAATCTGCAATTTTAGGGCAATTTTATCATATTTATGAACTTACAACAACCAAACCTGTTATAAATCAGACGCATCATGTCGTTAAATGTCTTCTTGTGTTGGATCCGCATGAAAGTTTCCATGTTTTTCCAGATAAAGCTGCAAAGTTTCAGCTGAATTGTTGTTCTTTGTTGGTATTTTTGGTTTTAACTCTTGACATCTGCTGTTTTTTCTTCCTCAGGGAATTCTTGCGTCTTGGAAACCCTCTGAACTGTGGCGCCTGGGACAAGAAGCTGCTGAAGCAGTACCGCGTCCACAAACCCAGCTCCCTCGGCTACGACGCAGAGATGAGAAGTAAGACCACAGCGACTCTCAGCAAAGTTTTTATCGGAGTAGGTTCCGGTTTGGCTCAGGGAAAACGTCCGATGGCGTTTTCATCAGGTGTTTGTTTTAACGGCTGCAGATTGGATGGCTCATTTCATTCATCAGCTCCGTCGTGGCTAAACTACAAACACAGCATCCAAACTCATTCATAGCGATCTCTGGAGACTTCAACAACGTCTCCCTCTCTGCTACGTTGCCAACTTTCCAGCAGTTTGTCAGCTGCTCCACCAGAGAAAATAAGATGTTGGACTTATTTTATGCAAATACAAAGAATGCATACAGCTCCTCTGCCCTGCCTCCTCTAGGAAGATCTGATCATAATCTGGTTCTTCTCACCTCCACCTACAAGCCCATCGTTCAGCAGCAACCAGTCATTAGGAGGATGATTAAAACCTGGTCTACTGAGGCTGAAGATGCTCTGAGAGGGTGCTTTGAGGCCACAGACTGGAATGTCCTCTGTGAACCTCATGGAGATGACATCAACACCATGACTGAGTGTGTGACAGATTACATAAACTTCTGTGTGGACAGCATCGTTCCAACAAGAACAGTGAGGTGCTTCCCCAATAACAAACCCTGGATCACCAGTGACCTGAAAAAGCTGCTGAACATCAAAAAGAAAGCTTTCAGGGATGGAGACAGGGAGTTACTGAAGACCACACAAAAACAACTGAAAACACAGACTAAGAAGTGCAAGGAGGACTACAGGAAGAAGTTGGAGAGCCAGCTCCAGCAGAACAACGTGAGGGATGTATGGTCGGGAATGAAGAAAATCACTGGCTTCAAGCTAAAGGGGGACCAGACTGACGGAGGTCTGGACAGAGCTAACGAACTGAACATGTTCTTCAATAGGTTCAGTTCCCCCCTGCCGACAACCCAACACACCACACACCCTCCATGAGCTCACAGCTTTCCTGTCCCACCTCCACTCTGTCACCCTGCACCTCAGTCATGGACCTGAACACAGCCTCATCTCCCTCCACATCAGGACAACCTGAGACCTCTTTTGCCTCCACCTCCAGCCTGACTGTCTCATGTGACCAGGTCAAGAAACAACTAGAAAAACTGAACCGGAACAAGGCTGCAGGTCCAGATGGTGTCAGTCCCAGAGTTCTCAAGACCTGCTCAGAACAACTATGTCGGTTCTCCAGCACCTTTTTAACACCAGCCTGAGACAGAACAGAGTTCCTGTGCTGTGGAAAACATCCTGTCTTGTTCCAGTCCCTAAAAAACCACAACCAGCTGAACCAAATGACTACAGACCAGTTGCTTTGACATCTCACATCATGAAAGTCCTGGAGAGACTCTTACTGGCTCACCTCAACAAGCAAGTGAACACCTTTCAGGACCCATTACAGTTCGCATATCGTAATGGGCTTGGGGTTGAAGACGCCATCATCTTCTTGCTTCAGAGAGCCCACTCTCATCTGGACCAGTCAGGCAGCACTTTGAGGGTCATGTTCTTTGATTTTTCAAGTGCATTTAATACTATTCAGCCTGCTTTGCTATGTGAGAAGCTCCATAACTTCCAGGTGGATCCCTCCACAACCACCTGGATTTACGACTACCTCACAAACAGACCACAGTTTGTGAGACTGAAAGGTTGTGTGTCTGAGATGGTGGTCAGCAGCACTGGAGCACCACAAGGGACTGTACTCTCACCATTCCTCTTTACACTGTACACCTCAGACTTCCAGTACAACTCTGAGTCCTGTCATCTGCAGAAATATTCTGATGACTCTGCTGTTGTGGGGTGTATTAGTGATGGACAAGAAGCCGAATACAGGGAACTTGTCAATCAGTTTGTGAAATGGTGCAGTAACAATCAGCTCATCTTAAATACCAGCAAGACTAAAGAGATGATTGTTGACTTCAGGAGGAGCAAGAATAAGCAGCATAGTCCTGTCTACATCCTGGAAGAGGAGGTGGAGGTGGTAGAGAACTACAAATACCTTGGAGTTCAGCTGGACAACAGACTTGATTGGAAATGCAACTGTGACTACATCTACAAGAAAGGTATGAGCAGACTCTTCTTCTTAAGGAAGCTAAAATCATTTAATGTCTGCAAAAAGATGTTGCATATCTTCTATAAGTCTGTGGTAGAAAGTGCAATTAGCTTTGCAGCCATCTGCTGGGGCAGCAGCATCAGAACCAGAGACTTGAAGAAACTAAACAAGCTGATCAAGAAAGCTGGTTCTGTGCTGGGGATAACTCTGGAGCCGCTGGAGCTGATTGTTCAAAAAAGAATGCTGCACAAGCTGATGAAGATGATGGAGGACACTTCCCATCCTCTCCACAACACGGTGAAGAATCAACAGAGTGTGTTCAGTGGGAGGCTGCGTCAAGTTCGCTGTAAGACGGAGAGATACAGGAATTCATTCCTGCCAGCAACCATCACCCTAAAGAACAAGACTAACTGACTTTTTGTTTATTTATAAAAAAAAAAAAAAAAAAAAAAAAAAAAAAAAAAGTGAGCTTTTACAATACTGAATTTCCCTTCGGGGATGAATAAAGTATTTTTCATTTCATTTCATTTCATTTCATTTCATTTGATTATTAGCCTTTTCCATGTGGGTATAAATATTTCCGAGTGCCAATGTGAGTTAGTTTAACTGCACCAGGACCGAGAATCTGATATTTGAACACACTGAAATCAAACGGGGGGAAAAAAGGATATATTTTGTAAGTAGATAATTACAGATTTATATTGCACCTTTTTAAGGGACCCACAGATGATTTACAGAAACAACAACAAGTAGAAATAAATAATTAGACTAAAGGTTAAAGTTCTCATCTTAAGGTTTGAGCAGAGTCTGAAATGCTGAAATCATTGAGATCAGCTGATTATTTGATGGTTGTCAGCGTTTTTTAACCCAGACAATATCCAACACGAACATTATGATGTGTTCACTGTCAGGTGCTAAATCGTAAATTGTGAAAACAAGAACTTTTAGGGTCATTTTTCTTGGTACATTAAGAAAAAAAAAAAGTTTGAAAAATAAGTAAGGATAGACTGATACATCAGCCAGCCGATATTTGTGGTTTTTGCTGGCATCGGCAGATTGTCTCTCTCTTTCTCTTTTATATATATATATATATATATATATATATATATACAGGTACTACCCAATAAAAATGAGAATATCCTGAAAAAGTTCATGTATTTCCATAATTCAACTTAAAAGGTGCAACCTACATATTGTATAGACAAATAATATGTGAATCAACATATTTTAAGCTTTTATTTGTTTGGATGTTGCTGATTAGAAGTTGCAGCTTAAAAAAACCTCAAATTCAAAAATTCAAGAAATTAGAATACTGCATAAAATCAATCAGAAACGGGTTTTAAATACAAAAATATCAGGCCTCCTAAAGTAAAATCTTGCATCTGTACTTAGTACTTGGTGGGGGCCCCTTTAATGACTGCCTTAACCCGGCGTGGCATGGATGCAACCAGCTTGTGGCATATTTCAGGTGTTATGGAAGACCAGCATGCTTCAATCACAGCCCTGAGCTCTTCTTTACTGTTTGGTCTCTTTCCTGTTCAGCTTTTTCTTTACAATGCCCCACAGATTTTCAATGGGGTTCAGGTCAGGTGAGTTTGCGGGCCAATCAAGCATGGTAATCGGGTGATCGGGCAGGTGCCAAGTCCTGCTGGAAGATGAAGTCTGCATCCTCATACAGTTGGTCCACTGAAGTGCTCCAAAGTGTCCTGGTAGACGGCTGCGTTTATGCTGGACTTGATGAAGCTCAGAGGACCAACACCAGCAGCTGACATGGACCCCAGGTCATCACAGACTGGGGAAACTTAACACTGGACTTCATGCATCTTCTATCTAGCGCCTCTCCGTTCTTCCTCCAGACTCTGGGACCTTTGTTTCCAAATGAGATGCAAAACTTGCATCAGAAAAGAGGACTTTTGACCACTGGGCAGCAGACCAGTCCTTCTTTTCTCCAGCTCAGCTAAGGTGCTTCTGGCGTTGCTCGCTGTTGAGGAGTGACTTGACAACAGGAATTCGACATTTGAAGCCCATGTCCAGCATCCGCCTGCGTGTTGTTTCTCTTGAAGCAGTAACTCCAGCCTCAGTCCATTCCTGATGAAGTCCTCCACACGTCTGAAAGGCCCTTTCCTGACCATCTTCTCCAGGCTGCTGTCAGCCCTCCGGCTTCTACACCGTTTTCTTCCAAACTTCTTCCTTCCACTTAACTGTCCATTAATGTGCTTTAAGACACTCTGAGAACACCCAGCTTCTATTCTATCACTTTTTGTGTCTTTCCACCTTGTGCAGGGAGTCAATGATGGTTTTCTGCACAACGGTCAGATCAGCATCTTCCCCATGATTGTGAATTCTTCTAAACAAAGACAGAGACTTTTTAAAGGCTCAGAGTACTTATGGAGGTGTTTGGATTACTGACATGATTAGACTGTGACACTCTGAGCTACAATACTGGAGCTTTTCACAGTATTCTCATTTTTTGAGTTTTTGATTTAGAGGTTTTCTTAAGCTGCAACTTCTAATCAGCAACATCCAAACAAATAAAAGCTTGAAATATATTGATTCACATATTTGTCTAAACAATATGTAAATTGCACCGTTTAAGTTGAATTATGGAAATACATGAACTTTTTCAGGATATTCTAATTTTTGTGGGTATGTATTATATATATATGTATATATATGTGTATATATATATATGGATGGATGGATATTTAATATTTGTTTAAAAGTGCATTGCTTCTTTTTATATATTTATTTGAAGTGCTTTGGATTTTTTTTTTTTATATATATATTAAAGTAGTTGTAAAATTGTTTTATAATTGTATCCATCATTGCATTAATTTGGGAGTCAAATGCAGTATTGCCCCAAATATCGGGAGTTGATACTGGCCGTCGTCTGAGGCTGATGAGAAAATATCGGTGTCAGGCCTACAAAATCTGTATCGGTCGATTCCTAAATGATTTAGGCATTGATGTTTGTTGTATTTTGAATACATGCTGAGTGAAACGTCACATTCATTTCCTGACAAGTGGGGAACTTTCTCCACGGCGGTTGTGAAACTTTCATGTTGGAGTCGTTCCCGCCTGTCAGAGACCCAGGATTCCTGCTGGGAAGACTTTAATAAAAATCATCAGTCCTCTCACAGTTTCTCTTAATTTTCATTCCTGATGAGTTCACTGAGACAAATCCTCACTGAATAAGCTGAGATTTCCACGGCCGGTCCCTTCGTTGCCCTTTAATTGCCAGAGAAAATTGCAAGTACCTTTGGTGAGCCTTGACAGAGGCCAGTCAGGCAGCCTGGGTGTTGTAGATTTTAGCCAGTTTCTCTGGTTTTTGTCTTAAAATTGAGGTGAAAACAAACATAATCACATTATAAAAGATGAGAAAGAATGATGAGTTTGTATTTTCCTACAGGAGGTGGGCTACTGAATAGCCAAGATGGATAATTTAACCTAAAATCTGCCCGTTGCTGTAAATCTAATGAAAATGGTTTGTTTTCTGTTAACAGCTGGCGAGGTCTGTAATTTTCTGGGCTCCGCAGCGTCTTAATTACTTGTTGTCTCTTCCCAGCTGATAATGAATGTTAACTCCCCAGTAATTACGGCCGGCGTTTCAGCGCACATCGCCGTCCTTCTCTGTGAGAACGGTTGGGTTTATTAGCCGTTGCTGGTGTGTGCCGTAACTCTTTTCCTTCATCTAATTTGTCTTCGTCACATCTGCTGATGCTTAACAAATAAAGGAATCCATGTTCTCCGTAGAAGGTAAAATACTGAGCTGCAGTTTGTTCTGGTGGCTTTCTGGCTTGATTTAGAGCTTTTACTGCTTTCTCTGATGTTAGCCAGACGCCGTTAAGGCAGAGAAGAGAAGAAGCAGTTTCAGCCTGATAAAAACATTTATTTATTTATTCATGTTGGAACTAACTGACTGGCGAGGTTTTGATGCTGTTATAGTTGATTAACAGCAGCAATATGGATCTGTTCAATTATGAAACGATGAAAATGCTTTATAGTTCATTCATTGCGCCATATTTTAACAAACGATCGACCAATAAAGATTTTTTAGGGCCAATACCGGTATTTTCTCATTAGCCTCAGCTGACGGCCGATACAACCTGATACAGCATTTGACTCCCAAATTAATATAATGAAGGATACAATGAAAAGTGATTTTACAAATTTTTTAAATATGAAAACGAACAAAGTACCTCAAATAAATACATAAAAAAGAAACTTGTAAACAATATTAAATAGAAACATTAAACTTTTTATATATAAATATTAGGGCTGGGGAAAAAAATCGATACACTGAAATATAGCGATATTTTCATATGCAGATTTCATATAGAGATTCAAAAATGCAATATAGATTTATTTTACCATCGAAATCTCGCGAGATTTCATAAAATAATAGGGAAATCTCGCAAGATTTCATGAAAACCCGCGAGATATCTTAACTGGACAATGAAATCTCACGAGATTTCATTAGTAAAATAGATCGATACCACATTTTTGCATATCGATATGATATCAGCATATGAAAATATCACGATATTTTAGTGTATTGATTTTTTTTTCCCCAGCCCTAATAAATATATACTGATGTGTATATATATATATTTAGTCTTTAGATTATGCTGGGTGGGGGGTATCGGACAACACACAATGTAATGGATGATGCCGATTCCAGCAAAAAAACAAATATAGGCCTCAAATATCGGCTGGCCGATGTATCGTCCATCCTAAGTTTTAACTACTCTGTAGAAGTCTGGAGATACGGAAGATAAGGGCCACTGAAAAAAAAAAATTGTTTGTTTGTTTGTTTGGTCGATCAAAGTCAGAATTCTGACTTTGTTGCAGAACATTAATTTTATTTATTTATTTATTTTTTTCCAAATTTTGAAAAAAATGTCATAATTCTGACTTTTTTCCTCATAATTTTGTTTCATTTTTTTCCTCAGTGGCCCTAATCCTTTTCCATATGGAGGAACACATATCAGGCAAATATAAAACTGTTATTTAAATTATATTGGAGAGCTGTAAGAACTATGCACAAAGTTGGACATCAAGAACAAGTAGATTATTTGTCAAATCCAGAATATTAAAGTTGGAGATTTGGTTCAGTTTTGAACATCATTAATTTTGTTTTAAAGCAAGATGTAGAGGTTTACCAGAAAAAATACACCATTTAGAAAATGAGTTTCAAGGAAGAAAATATCATTTTAAACATCTTTTTGCGCATGCAACACTAAAACAGATGTATTTTCTGCAGAAAGTAGTCCGTCTTCATTTTCACTTTCTGGACCAACACATTAGCATCCAGAATTTCCTGATTTTCATGGTGACGTTTGTTCGTTTAAACTTTCAAACATTTAATAATGATTGTTTTTATCTGATTTTTTTTTTTTTTTTAAATCTGGGGTTCCCACCTCACCGCCGTGTGTTGCACCTCCTGAACTGAACCTGTCCTCCTTGACTTCACAGACAGTATGACCATGTCCATGGAGGGCTTCGGCCCGGACAGCGTCTTCGCCACGCCGGCCGAGGATAACGGCCAGTACCGCATCAGCCGCAGCCTCGTGCGCTCCGCCGAGGGCAGCACCGTCCCCCTCACCCGAGTCAAGTGCCTGGTGTCCATGACAACGCCCCACGACATACGCCTCTACGGGTCGGCCGTCACGCCTGCATTCGTGGAGTTTGACACCTCGTTGGAGGGCTTCGGGTTAGTCGTCTGATTTTTCTCCACATTCCAAACGCAAACGGTGTTTCACGAGAGGAAAACGTGTCATAAAAAATCGACATGTTGTTGGTTTTGATAGAAACTCCAAGCTGACGATGAGTTTTTAAAAAATAAATTTCACCTGTTTTCAGTTTGTTTTACCTGCTCGCTGTTCGTGGAACATTTTACCACCTTGTAGTCTTGTTATCTTCAATCCAACCATAAAAACTCGTGTATGGCCAGAACCTTTACTGAAGCATATTTCTGTTATTTAACGTCAGCATTTCCTCATTTACACACTGAGGAACATTTGCATTCATTTGGACAGATTCTGATAGTATGGAAACCCATTCCTGCCTCTTTAGATTGAAAATATTCACAAACTATCTCATAATTATAAGGTTTAAAGTCATAATTATGAGATTATTAGTACATATAAAGTCTTAATTGTGAGATAAAGAATCATGATGATATAAAAGGTCATAGTTATGGGATAAGATGTAATGAGACAATTATTATTGTGAGGTGAAAAGTTATGAGACAGAAAATCATCTCATATTTTCTTTAATTCTCATAATAAATTGTAGACATGTCCACTATTATCAGCTGATATTGGCATTAAAATGTGATATTGTAAAATATTGGTATAATTTTTTTTCAGACCGATATTTTTACTAACAAAATGTGGTGAGATTTTGTGACTGAATAACGTGATCTTGCGAGATTTTGTTCCATTAGCATCACTCCAGCATATGTAAAAGTCCCTGTTATTGTGGAAGAACTTCATTTCCCAGCATTCCTTTCAGAGTCATGTGACTACGGTGCAGCTGCTGCTGCTTCAGACTGACTTGCTTTGAAGCTGCTTATAATGTGTCTGGTTTTAAGTTGTTGGTTAAGTTACCAAGTTGTCAGAAACATTAGAATTAGCCACATGTTGGCTAATACCTGCTAATATCTGATATCTGGCAGCCAGATGTTCAAAATGAACTCCTCTGGCCGAGTTAAGTATATTTTGGGATTTTTGCTGTTGAAACGGAATATAGTTGTATCTCTCAAAATATGAGAGATACAATCTTAACAGTTGTCTTTATGTATTGGTATTGGTTGATGTCGCATATTGGAAATTAAGAGTAGGACAATATCAGTAAAAAAGCCAATATCGAACGTCCCTTATAACTTTTTAATCTCATGATTATAGATTTTATCTCATAATTATGGCTTTAAATCTCATAAATATGACACAGTTTGTCATTTTTTTTTTTCATTTGAGAATGGCAGGAATGGGCTTCCATACTAATCAGTGTAAGAATCTCAGTTCATTGTTCATTCCTTTCAGTTCTCAACAAAAACAAAACACCTGCTGCTTTTTGAAAGGAGGTTGGTGAGAGCAGCGATTCACCTCCACAGCTGTTGTGCTCTGAAATAAAACGGTGATCAAAAGAGATGATTTCATCTCAGTAATCATTAAGCTGTTTAAATGTGTGAAAGCTCCTTTTAACTACCTGGAATTAACATCACTAATTTCTAAAAGGTGAATTTGAGTAATCAAAAAGATTCTTTTAGACGTCAGTATTTCACTAACTGTTGTTTGCTGTGTGATTTTTACATTAACCAAGCTTTTATTATGTCCACCTGTATAATTACCTGTTAATATAAGTATTTAACCAGCCAGTCACATGGCAGCATCCAGTCATGTAGACGTGGTGAAGACGACTTGCTGAAGTTCAAACTGAGCATCAGAATGAGGAAGAAAGGGGATTTAAGTGACTTTGAACGAGACATGGTTGTTGGTCTGAGTGTAACCAAAGTATGATTCACCGGAATTGGAAAATAGAAGATGGAGAAACGTTGCTGGTCTGATGAGTCTCCATTTCAGCTCCACATTCAGATGCTCGGCTCAGAATCTGCTGGAGACATCATGAAAGCATGAATCCATCCTGCCTTGTAGCAACGGTTCAGGTTGGTGGCGGTGGTGTGATGGTGGGGGGGAGGTTTTCTTGGCCCATTTTGTACCAACGTGGCGGTTTAACCACTAGAGATGGGATTCTCTGTCAATCTATTCCAATCTGTTCCATAAACGTTGGACGCATTTGCTCGATGACGTCACACATGCACTCTGTATTTTGGCTCAAAACGTGTCCAACATGGCGTCGCGGCGAACACGCGCCAAAGTTTGATTGTATTTCATGGAAAAATATGATTTAAGGGCGAGTTTCACACACGGAACGTTGATCACATGAAAGGGAGGAAACACTTCCAGCATTTGGCCACACAGCAAGTATAAAATCTTTATTACGTTGCTAAGCAACGGCGGTGGGGCTCAGTGGGGAGCTTGACATGTCCAAGGGAACGTAAAACTCCCGTTGACTGTAATAATGTCAGCACAATACTTCATAAATAATCTCTGTCATATTAACTTCTAGTCAGGAGGGTCTGTTTCAGTGTTTCTCTACTCCAGTCCTCAGGACCCACTGCCCTGCAGGTCTACAGGTAACCCTACTCTCACACACCTGAATCGAACAAATGGGTCATTAACAGACCTGCAAAGACTTGATGAGGAAGTTCATCTATCTGAATCGGGTGTGTTGGTGTAGGAACACATGCAGACATGCATGACTAGTGGGTCCTGCAGGACTGGAGCTGAGAAATACTGCTCTGCATAAACTGTAACAAAATATCTGACAAATGAAATTAAACATACCATATACATACACACTTTTTGACTGAAGTCGGCTTTAAGTTGGAGTTGAAGGCAAAATGTTGATGCCTACTTTAAATGAAAGAGTCACTGCAACCAAAGACATTCACACTAGATTTAATCACTCAATGAGAATCAATAAGGAACCGAATCGAAAAGTGTTTTCAACAATGGAACTGGATTCACTAAATTCTTAACAATTCCCTATTAACCACCACAGCCTACCTGAGTACTGATGCTGACCATGTCCATCCTTTTATGAGCACAGTGGAGCATCTTCTGATGCTGCTTCCAGCAGGATGATGCACCATGTCACAAAGATGACATCATCCCTTTGGGATTTGGTGGAACGGGAGATTCTCATCATGGATGCAGCAACTGTGTGATGCTGTCATGTCAATATGGAGCAAAACCTCTGAAGAATGTTTCCAACACCTTGTTGGATCTATGACACCAAGAGTTAAACAGTTCTAACGGTATGAGGAGGTCTAACCTGGTACTAGCAAGATGGTCCTAATATATAGTATAATAAAATATATAATACATAAATGTAAAAATATAATATATAAAATTATATTATTTATAATATATTGTCTATATTGATATAAATTATATATAATACAATAAAATATATATTAATATAATCTATAAAATAATACAAATGTAATATAAAATTATATTATATATAATATATTTTCTATGTTAATATAAATTATATATAATATAATAAAAATCCTATATAACAAAATGGCTAAGAAGTGAAAACTGGGCCAGAACAACATTTCAGAACTTAAGTTTTGCTGTTGAATGAAGTCTGAAACAGTCATGAAACAGAAAGAACTTCTCCATCACTGACAGCTCCTCTCCTAAACAAACTACAGTGGTAGAAACCGAATTAAACTTTAAATGTGACACCACCATCCTCCGTCATGGAGTTTTTACAGCTTTCCTTGGCCTCTGTCTCTCTGGATGTAGCTTCCAATTTGGTGTTGCAGCATGGTGCCAAGACGTAACTCAAGACTGGCAATTTAATTTTGACCTGGTAAAATGAAGGTTACAGATATCTGCAGCAACATTTTAAACATATTAAACTTGATTTAAGGCATCTAACAATGATGCTGGAGGTATTTTTTCCTCAAGAGGAATAACTTTATTAGCAGTAATGATTAGATGTTAAATGCCTAATGTTAAACCCTGCAGTAGCAGTCAGTTCACATGTAAAATAAAATATTTCACACCTAAACTGAATTATGGATAATTGCAATTCATATTTAAACTGGTCATTAAGGATCAAGTAGATTGTCTTTTTATTCTGATATGTAATGCATCGAATGATATACGTTGTCCATTTTAAGATTTATTGTTGTAAATTACACCAACCTGCTGAAAAACAAATGGAAATGAGACATTTTACATGGTAGTATTCCTTATTTTAGTATTTAAGTAAATAAATAGATGATTAATTAAATAAGAATCGGTTTATTTGATGACCTCCATCAGAACTCCGGTGAGTAAAAATCAGTTTGAGTTACAGATGGTTGTGTTTCCTCTGTAATCTCCTTCCTGTAAATCTGTATGCAGATCAGCTTCCCCCCTCCCAGCGACACACACCTCAGGGGTCCAGGTTATTTCTCCTTGCCATGAAACAGGTTGTGTTTCCCTTTCCGTCTTCGCAGCACCTGCAGCCGTCTCAGCGGGAGACGAGGATTTGCCTCTGGTTGTGGAGCCGCGCATACAAATAGGCTTATTTTCTGCTTTTATGTCGCGTGTCGCCTTCGTCTCTGCTGCTGACAGAGTCCGTTACACTCTGACGTTTGCTGTAATTTATTCAAGATTTACAGTTTCCCGCAGATTTGCCATCCTTATCTGACAGGCTGTATGTAGATCTTATTCTAAGAGGATTCTGTTAGACTAGTTTTTCTATTTTATTTGGGTTAAATATAAATCCTGGTGTAAACCAGGTGTAAAACTTTTCTTCCGTTAAAGTCCACTGCTGTAAATCTGCTTCTGTGTGCCTTTTCTCACAGCTTCATGCAGTTTCCTGAGGTTTTGATTTTTCTGGACATTATCTACTAAATAGATATTGACCGATATAGATTTTTTTAGGGCCAATGCATATACTATTTTCTCATCAGCTGATGGCCGATGCAACAACAATTGGGGGTCAATACTCTATTTGACTCCCAAATTAATATAATGAAGGATACAATAAAAAGTAGTTTTAAAACTCTTTTAATATGAAAAAAAGAATGAAGTACTTCAAATAAATAGTCGTCCTCAAAATTATTCATAACCTCAAATTAAAGAAGGAAAAAAAAATCAGCTGTCAGTGAAATAAGATGAAATTGACAAAAGTAATAATAAATAACATTGAAGATGGAGAAACGTTTCTGGTCAAAATCATTATTTTATTTCACTAAATTATAATTTTGTACATTTTTATTTGTTATCAGTTTCTTTAGTTTCTTATTATTGGAATTACTATTGTGAATTTAGCCTTTAATTTGAAGGTATGAATAATTTTGAGGACGGTTGTATATAAAACAGTGCATTTGTAGACAAATATTAAATAGAAACATTATATTTGCAACACACATATATATATATATATATATATATATATATATAAATATGTATATATAAATGTACAGTGGGGGAAAAGTATTGAACACGTCAACTTTTTTCTGAGAAAATATATTTCTTGTAGAGCTATTGACATTAAATTTTAACCAGATGTCGACAACAAAAGAAATCTTAATATTTATGTCCATAAAATAAATTATGTGTGATATAGTAAAATGAGACAGGGAAAAAGTATTGCACACATGAAGAAATAGGGGGCAAAAAGATCTGGAAAGCCAAGGAAGCAGCTGGAGTCTGTCAGTATTTAGAAAGTACTCCTGTCCCCTATCAGTGCAAAGTAATATCAGCTGGTTTAGTCCTGATTGATGCCTTTAATATTGACCCCAGAAATCATCTGTTTTACTTACATTAGGATAATATTTAGGTCAAAAATTACACAGTGTCCCTTTAAAGAGTGTAATTACTGTATGATATCTCACACTAGCACACACAGCAAGCCAAGCTCAGACTACCACACACCAAACTGGTTTTTAAAAATCCTTTACTTAGCATTGTACCATTAAATACTTAATTTTCCTACATTTGCTGTTCTCTCAGTCGGGTCAGTCATCACAGATGTCAGTTTAACTCAGGATGTAGAAACACAACGTCTTTGAAAGAAGTAACATAGCCCCAGGACTTGTTAAAGTTTTGAAGGATGAAAAGTTTATCAGATTTTATGTTAATCATAATATTCTCCGGTAGTTCTAAAGAGTTGTCAAGTCAGACACACAAGAGCAGACCTCTGGTTTTCAGAGGAAAAGAACTGCGTTTAATCACCTCTGCAAATGTCAAAACATTGTCAGCACATCTTCAGATCATCCAGATCAAGCTGAGAATTTCTGGCTGTTTGGAAACTCCTCAGTGATCCACCGTTTCTTTGCTTTGCTGCTGCTTTTACCCGCCGGAGCTCGTAGGACTTGTCGCAGCCTCAAAATAGAACATGGAGGTTCTCCTGAAAACACGTAGAAGCAGCACCGGCAGCTGAGCCGTGGCCCACTTTCCCCCATCTGTCAACATGAAATATTGATGCTGCTGCTGCTATTAGGAATCACACACAGACACATTCTCTCTTTGCTCCCGCATACGTACATGTAATACCACACACTGTCGTGCACAATATGCTTACGCACCAAGACACACTCACACTGCCAACCAGCTCACAACGGGGGAGGAAGATGCTATCGGTGTAGAGGGATGGGGGTGAAGCGGAGTCAGGGGTTATTTTTGTTCAGTTTGATCAGAGTGAAGGGTAACGTGGAAAAAGGAGGCGGGGAGTTTCTCTGACGCTGGTTGGAGGAAAACTTGTTGGACAGAAGGCCAGAGTGGTGTGTCTGTCCTTGGGAAGTGCCCCGATGAATAACAATAAGTGAAACCCTGCCAGCTTCAGGGATGCTGTCCTACTAGCAGTCATGACCCCTGACCTTCCTGTCTGGATGGAAAAGCAATAATAGGACATTTAAAGAAAACAAAAAAGCAATTAGGTCATTTTAAAGTGTCCAATAAGTAAAAACATTACAGCTACAATTAAAAACTCTTTTATGAAGTTTATGAGCACTCACCTGTAAGTTCAGGTCCACCTTCTACTACCGGACAGGACCCCTTTTTCCTCCAGAGCTGCTTTCATTCTTGGTGTCATAGATCCAACAAGGTGTTGAAAACATTCCTCAGAGATTTTGCTCCATATTGACATGACAGCATCACACAGTTGCTGCAGATTTGTCGGCTTCACATCCATAATGAGATATAATAAACATGATTGTTTATTATAACGCAAAAATAAATTTGGCTTAAAACTGTTGATGCAGCTGCATTGCAACATTTGCTAGGACTCGTAGTCAAACACAAATGATCAATGAGTAATATAGCAATAAGGTAAAATGTACATATTACTAGGAATGTCCAATGTTATCGGCCTACTGGTATTATCGGCCGATAGCTACATTAAAATGTGTTATTAGAAAATATCAGGGTTTTTTTTCAGACTGATATTTTTACTAAAGAAATCTCGCAAGATCTCGTCCATTAGCATCACTCCAGTATGTAGAATCATCCCTGTTAGTGTGGAAGAACTTCATATACCAGCACTCCTTTCAGAGTCATGTGACTACGGTGTAGCTGCTGCTGCTACAGACTGACTTGCTCTTATAATATGTCTGGTTTTAAGTTACCAAGTTGTCAGAAACATTAGAATCAGCCACATGTTGGCTAATACCTGCTAGCATCTGATATCTGGCAGCCAGATGTCCAAAATGAACTCCTCTGACTGAGTTAAGGATATTTTTGGATCTTTGCTGTCAGAGCAGAATATAGTTGTATCTCTCATATTTTGAGAGATACAATCTCACAGTTTCTGAATAGGGGTGTGCCTCCCTAACAATACAATAAGGAAGGGAGGACGAAAGTGAATTTGAATAGAAAAGTAAAAATTCAGTAAAAACCCTAAAATGAGAATCTCCAGTTTCACCACACCCCCAGAGTGATGTGAGCTTTGTGACATGGTGCGTTATCCTGCTGGAAGCAGCATCAGAAGAAGCTCCACTGTGGTCATAAAGGGATGGACATGGTCAGCAACAATACTCAGGTAGGCTGTGGTGGTTAAACTGCCATGTTGGTACTAAGGGGCTCAAAGTGGGCCAAGAAAACCTTCCCCACACCATTACACCACCAACCTGAACCGTTGCCACAAGGCAGGATGGATCCATGCTTTCATGATGTTTCCAGAAAATTCTGAGTCTAGCTTCTGAATGTGGAGCTGAAATGGAGACTCATTAGACCAGCATCGATTCTCCATCTTTTATTGTCCAGTTCTGGGAAGTCATACCTGTTATATCTTGGTTGGAACCAGTGCTGATCTGACTCCAACCAGTCTGGCCATTCTCCTCTTACCTCTGACGTTCTGGTCCAGACAACTGCTGCTCACTGGATATTTTCTCTCATATTTTCTCTGGAAACCCTAGAGATGGTTGTGGGGAAATCCCAGTAGATCAGAAGTTTCTGGACCCAGTAAGGTATAAATTTATTGTGAGTCAGTAACGACCATCCATGCCGTCCTAACACTCTCTTCAGTTCCACTTTGTCATGCTTTATCCGTAAACTAGCTGCAGCACCTTTGAATACTTTAAAGCTAAATAAATAAATAAGCTGCATTCTTAAACACTCATGTTCATTACTGGTGACTTCAATGTGGCTTCGGGATGATTGGAGAGTAGAAACGGCAGCTTCTCCGAGCAGCAGTGAATCAGCAGAACTCGCCACCTCACAAGTCAAATCCTTTGTCATTTTATTGAATCTCTGCCTGTCTTTGTTCCCCTTGTAAAACTGCACAGCAGAATATAAGCACATTAGACTTCTTTCTGTTTGCTTGTCTTCATTTTCTCTGTAATTACCTGGGATATCATCAGCTTTAACCTGAGCTCAAGAGCAAGGAAGTGCAGCGAGTAGGAGCAGATTTCTTTTGAAAAATGAGCCCGAAAGTGTGCTTTCATCCCACTTCCACTCTCACCTCATCTATTATTAATCTTTGGGTATTAGGCGGTTGAAATTTGCATGTTCCAATCTTCTGTTTCTCAAAGCAACTAAATAACCCGCTGTGTTTGTGAGTTTGGATGGGTTTTATGGTAGTTTATCAGAGGGGATGGAGCTGATGCAGAGCAGCTGTAACTCAGCAAACTATAAATTTATGTTACAGTGGCAGCGTGTTAGCTGACATGTCACAGCTGTTTCCTGAGTTGGCTGCCATTAATCTCTCTGCTGTCCTGTGTAGGTGCCTGTTTCTGCCCAGCCTGGCGCCCCACAACGCTCCCACCAACAACACCAACGCCTCCGGAGTCAGCGATGGAGCAGTGCTGAGCGGGATGGGAACAGGTAGAAATGCCTTATTGAGTCAGCTCATTTTCCTTTTGGCTGCTGAAGGAGCGCTCACTAAAGTAACTTCTGCTTATGAATGGAATAAAAGTGACAGTTGCTGTCCACAAATGGAGGAAGCATAGAACCTTGCCAGGATTGGCCGGCTGACCCAAAGGTCACAAAGACCCCAGAATAACATCTAAAGTTCTGCGTCAGTGTTTATGATTCATCTAAGGCCCTTTTTCCATCAAGCTAAGAAAAGGAACAACCCTTTGAATCCTCATGCGTCACCAATAGTCGTCCGTGGCGCAGTAAACTGACATCACAGGGTTTCTGGAAGAGTTTTGCGAAGCAGAAATAATTTCCCTTTCCTGGGCAATTGGGTTATTTTTTCAGGTTTGGGCTGAAAAATGTAGAAATGAAAGGAAAAGAAGACACCTTCGACTCAAGCTCAACTTTAACGTTACAGACGTTAAAGTTGAGCAGATGCACGTAGCGCCGCTGCAGATTTCCGTTCCATTTTGCCCGTATTTCGCATGAAAATATGGGTAATATGCTACTTGTTTTCTAGTGTGCCCCTGGAAAAATCTCTGTTTCATGGGCCAGATTGCCCTACTCAGTAAAAAGGTTGGGTACGATAATGATATGATCTGCCCAGAGACCAAGTTGACTTGACTTTTGAATGGCTATATAATCTTATGTAGAGAAACTAGGTCAACCTGCAGGTAGCTAGGTTGGAGTTTGCTATCTGTTAGCATCGTGGGCTCTTCAGACAGTGAACTGCATTTATCAGACAAGACAGCATTTAGAAAACAAATAAACTTACAGGTAATGAAAACGTTGTGGTTGCCTTCTTCAGTGTTGCAGATATTTTTTTTTCAAATCCATTTGTTCGAAAAAACCAAACCTGAATTCACCCATGTTAAATGCAGCCAGACTAGCTTGTGTCACGGGTGTATTGGGGGGAGGAGGCTGTTTGCCTGACAGTGCTCTATTTCGAGAAAATGCATTACATAAAAAGATAACTTGCATATAAGCTTATTAAATTGTTTTTAAACTAAGAAACAAAGCTGACCGCCCATGAACAGGGACTTTGATACTTGCCTGACATTCCTGACATACTTGACATTCACATGGCCTCATCAGGGCACAAAAGATCATATTATACCCCCAAAACCCCCCAAAAGTGAAAGTGGTTGTCATAGCACCTTTAAATTTCAAACTCAGTACCATTACTAAGAATGGTCCTCAATACTTGATATGATTTTCGATACTACAGAGGGGGAAAAGAAACACAACCCAAGTAATACAATTAAAAACTATATTTATAAATAGAAGACATTAACATTGTAAAATAAATGCAATATTATGCACCAATATAAATATGCACCCACAGGTCCACCTTTGATGGGCTCTGAAAGGGCAAAGAAAAATAGGTTTTCTAAGCAGCCTGGTCCAAGTCTGGACTTAAATCTGATTGAGTTGCTGTGGCATGATGACCCTGAACAGGCCGTAGATGCTCAGAAAGCCTCCACTGTGGCTGAATTTAAACAATCCTGTAAAGAAGAGTGGGACGAAAGTCCTTCACAGCGACGTGAGAGATTCTGTCAGTGCAAATGCTTGTTTACAGCTGTTACCACCCAGGGTGGCAACTAGTTTTCAGGGTTGGGGACTACTTTATTTTCTGGACTAAAGTATTAGTATTATATATGGAGGGACCACATGTAATTTGTAAGAATTACGGAGATTGTCTGTGATTTTGATCCCATGTTTCAGTAAAAAAAAAAAAAAAAAATTTCAGTAAAATCTCAGACTTCAGTTACCCCGTGCGAATGTGCAACAGAAAAAAACAGACATCGGGGGTTAATTTATTTATTGCATGTGATCCCCAGGTAATACTAATCCTGACAGAATAGGGCTTACGTTGCTCCAGAGTATGTTGCTCAGTCAAAAATTACGTCACAAAGAGGAAAAAAAAACATGTAAGTAATTGTCGGAGCAGCAGGAGACATCACAAACCTAAAGCGCCCCCTTGTGGCAGTAGATGGTAATGTTTACTCCTCAGTTTACATCACCCAGTATAGATTAACATTGAAAAACATGTAAACTTATATATATATTGATATTTAAGTTACAGGACCAGAAAAACTATGAAAAAAAACTGCAAATTGCAGTCAGGAATTTGTGTTTTGTATTTGTGCGATACACTCCACCTTCCTCCCAGATGTTCCCATCTTTAAACACGCAGACATTCAAACCTCTGGGCATTTTTCTCTCTTATTCCCTGTTTTCTTTATTTATTCATGCAAAAGAGGAATGAAAAACAACTTCCAGTCAAATTAAACAGCCCGATCTACTCACGACAGTTTTTTAGTTTCATATGGGGAGCTGAATTTCATTCAGACATGCAGTGTTTCTGCAGCATGTAAACAAACCTGTTAACTCATTATAAACATATTATTACCCATCGATGTTGGGGAAGAGGCTTTTCTTGGAGGCAGATATGAAATTAATGTGTGACGTGATGGTTGAATTTTCAATCTGTAGTCTCATTTAATATTCATGAAGCACAGCGAGGCTCCTCTCCTCCTCTCCTCATCCATTCGTACGTAACCATCACTCTTCCATCTGTTTACCTATTTATCCTCTCTCTCTGTACTCGTCCACCCCCCACTGCTCTCCTCCTGTCTCCTCCAGCCAGTCTCCCAGCTCTATTTATAGATCCTGCTCTTTTCCTTCCTATCACTCATATTTTCCTTTCACTGCTCATATCAGTGTCCGATCCCTTTTCTTTACCTTTCTTCTCCCCCTCAGTCTGTCCTATTTCTCCATCACAGTCCCTCCCCTCATTTATCTCACCCCCCGATTCCCTCCCCTCCGTCACTCCTATCTGACGGATGACTTCATCATCATGAAAATATTATTCTGCCCTGGAGCTCTGAGCTGTTTCACCAACAAATACGCATGAAATAAACATTTCCCTTCATGCGGGACTTCATTGTGGACTAATTATCGTTTGTTCAGATAAGCTGTTAAATATCTGCTTCATCCTGAAGCTCAGCAGGTCACACGGATCATTTTTAGGCTTCTGCTCGAACATTTACCCAGAATGAGTAAACCTCTGCAACCACAAGGTCTTTGAATACTTTTTGAGTCATGATAAAGTTACTGGGAAGAATAAATGAAGATGGCACAAAGCAAAAATGAATAAGGTTTCAGGATTGCCTCAAAAAACAAACATTTTCATGATAAAGTCTCTTATAAATGTTGCAGCTGTAGTTCTAAACCATCAGCTCATCATACAGTATGTGAAAATGATCTCTGCAAGGACTAAAGACCAAGTTGGAAACATCAGGTTTTAACACTTTGTGTCACTTTTTAAAAATTTTTGCTCTAAAATTTCAGCTAATTTTAAAGTAATTTTAAGGAAATGTCCAACTTTGTCCTCAAGCTCTGATTTAAAACAGTGTTTCTTTAACTTTTTTCAAATTTTTACCACCTGTGAATAAATTTCGAGTCCAGGACCCCTAAACCAGGGTTTATATTTTTGTTCAGGCCACTTTCAGCATTACTGTAGTTTCTAGAGAAAAATAAGCAAAGTTTCAACAATATTTCTATTCAGTCACATAATGACAGAATTTAATTGTTTATGTTTCTGTCAATTTAATTTAATTCAATTTATATACATATATATATTTGTATATGTAATATATTTTTTAATTTATTTCTATTTTTCTCTTTTTCTATATTTTATATTTCTATTTTTATTTTTATCTATATTTTTATTTTATTATTCATTTTACACATTTATATATTTACTTATTTACGCCTGCATTACAACTTCCAGATCACAAACCACAAATAATTTAATCCCAGAAATCTGGAGCTAAAAAATCCAGTATTTCATGTTATGATTAGAGTAACTTTTCCACATCTAGAAGTTATTTTTTAACATACATGCGTGTGCATTTCATCATGTGTGTAGTAATCCTGACTCCCCTCATCATACAAGCTGTAGTCTAGAAGATAAAATGAGTTATCCTTTATCTTTAATATTTTCTGACCTGCCCGCTGGTGTCTCCAGGTAGCCGACGGGGCGCGTTCACCGTCATTTATGTCCCATGTTTTAAAGCTCTGCTGCATAAATAAAATGTTTTTATAAGCTTGAAATGATTATTTTATGACATTGAAATAAAAGTGATGATGATGTTAAAGCAGAGCCTTCTTCCTCCTGTTTCTCCTCCAGGTGAGCGCTTGTTCCCTCCTCCATCAGGCCTGAGCTACTCCACCTGGTTCTGCGTGGAGCGCTTCAGCGCGGCTCCCCAGGCCCACCCGGTGCGGCTGCTGACCGTCGTCCGCCGGGCCAACTCCTCCGAGCAGCACTACGTCTGTCTGGCCGTGGTTCTGTCAGCCAAAGACCGATCGCTCACCGTCTCCACCAAGGAGGAGCTGCTGCAGACTTACTGTGAGAGCAGCAACTTTTTCCTTCTCTGCAGCGCAGGCTCGTATTTACACAGATTAATGCTCGTTAACACAGATAAATAACCAGCCAATCACACGGCAGCACCTCAGCAGGTGTAGTCACGAAGACATGGTGAAGATGACTTGCAGAAGTTCAAAGTGTTCAAAGCTACATCCTGTTCATCAGTCATTAGAACCGGTTCAGTTTCACCTCGGACTCGGAGCAAGAAACCACATGTTGCTAAGTTGGTTTAATCTGAGAGTGGAAGTACAAACACCTGAAACAGAGACATGAAAATGGCTCCAACCTCCCAGTAAGAGCCGACACACATCAGAGGAATCATGTTCAGCTTGTTTCGTAGATGAGGAACGTTTCCAGGGGAGAGGAAACCGGCGAGAACGTCTGTGAAGACGCAGCTGCATTTTATATGGCGTAAAAGCCAGACGTAATTCACGTTATTCACACACTTTATGTAAAGAAGAAAAAAATTTATATGAAATATATGAAGTATAACAAAACATTATTTGTTCTATGTTTTTTAAATAATTTTTGTTATGGAATGCAAAGACGCTTTTTTAAAAAGCGCATAAAGGAACATTTAATTTTTCCTAGTGGAGGCATTTAGCTTATTTCATTTTACTTTTGTTTTGTTTTATTTTGTTTTATTTTATGTATTCATTTATTTTTTTATTTGTTTAAATCATTTTGAAGTTAAACAGAGATTTGAAGCGTCATATATCCTCATATATTTAATGTATCCTCAGTATTAAAGAACCAAGCCCACTGCTAGTTGGGACGGCACTTATACACTTGTTGCTTTTGTTTACAGTGACAGGCTCTGGGATTTGGGTTTTATAAGCATCCATCAAACCTTTGGTTTTGTACCACATTGAATTTTGGCAAATTCTCAGAAGAGGTGATCAAAGTAAATCAAAACTTGTTTTTGTAATCTGTAAAAACTTGGATTATAGTCAGATCGGGGGAGATAAACGGGAGTTTTTTTGTTTTTTGGCCGGACGGTGAAGCCCTTCCCCCGGTTTAACCGCGCCACGGTTCGTCCAGCCTTGAACTGGACGGAACCAGAAACTGAAGCTACAACTCGTGTGTCTAACCCAGTAGTAGGAAGGTGGACCTAATAAAGTGGCCGGTGGACAGATGCATCTGTAAACCTGACATAGACGGATGATCTGTGTAAATATTTACCTTTTTAAACTCTGGTTCTGGTGGAGGAAGCTCTGTTATATCAGACATTTCCATATTTAATGAAGGACACCGTCCTCTCTGGTTTTCAGCCAGACAGAGGTGATGCTTTTAGCTGTCTGAGTCACTGACGCTGCCTCCTGCATCTCTCTGCTTCCCCACCATCAAGCAGCCGACGAGTCGAGCGAAGAAGCCTCCTTCTATGAGATCCTGCCCTGCTGCGCCCGTTTCCGCTGTGGAGAGCTGATCGCCGAGGGCCAGTGGCACCACCTGGTGCTGGTCATGAGCAAAGGCATGCTGAAGAACAGCATGGCCACGCTCTACATCGACGGGCAGCTCATCAGCACCGTCAAGGTAATACCTCAGCATTTATAGAAGCACTTATCACAGCACAGATTGCTTTGTGTTTGGAGTTTGGCCTTCTGGCTGCTGCTGATTTCAACATATCAAGACTGATCATTACTTTGCTCAATGAGAAGCGCAGAAGCCACCTGGGTTAAACTAAGCGTAGGTCATAGTCATTTATTGAATAATTCCTGCATGGATGATGATGTTTCAGCTGTTATTTCACCTGAACTCATGCAGTGGGGAGAAGAGATGTTAATCTGTTACAGAAGAGTCAAATTATTGGCATCAAGCAGAAGAAACGAATGAGGAGAAACTAAAGCTGGGTTAAGAAATGTTTTATAAACAGGAAAGAGTGGTGGAAAAGACCGGAGAGATGATATGCAGATGAGAAGAAGCTTGGTCTACAAAGTTCTGTCAGTAATAAATTCTGGTTAAATTCTGGCTATATCTATTGAAACATTCATTTACATCA
This sequence comes from Atherinomorus stipes, assembly GCA_023101725.1. Lineage (NCBI taxonomy): Eukaryota > Metazoa > Chordata > Actinopteri > Atheriniformes > Atherinidae > Atherinomorus > Atherinomorus stipes. The sequence goes on from JALJCO010005699.1 coordinate 182,509, forward strand.
TTTTAGCCCCATAATCTGACAACTGAGGCTGAACTGGATCATGATGTCTGGATGCTGACTGGGATTAAAGGTTCTCATGCTGATCCACTGCTCTAGAGTCCAGTGGCGGCTGCATCCACGCTTTACATTGCACTTGGTGATGTATGGATGGATGCAGCTGATCGCCATGGAAACCCATTCCATGAAGCTCTCTGCACACTAGGGCTGGGAAAAATATCGATACACTGAAATATTGCAATATTTTCTCATGCAGATCTCATATAGATATCTAAAAATGCGATATTGATCTATTTTACCAACGAAATCTCGTGAGATATCATCGTTGTCTTACAAATTCTCGGGAGATTTCAGAAAAACCCGCGAGATTACGTGACTGAATGGCAAAATCTTGCGAGATTTCGTCAGTAAAATAGATTGATACCACATTTTAAAATATTGATATTTCAGCATATGAAAATATCGCGATATTTCAGTGTATCGTTATTTTTCCAGCCCTACGACACACTATTCTTGAGCTGATCTGAAGGCCACATGAAGTTTGGAGGTCCGTAGTGTGTGACTGCAGAAAGTTGGCAACCTTGTCGCTAGGGCTGTGCAATATACTGATATGGTATCGGAATATGATATTCACTTAAGAGAGAGATGATATTTACACATATCGTTATATCACGGTATTAGTTGTGCAAATTTTTCTGCTTTATTTTTTCATAGCAACCCGGCTTAATTAGGCTGGGAAAAAATATCGATACACTGAAATATCGCGATATTCTCATGTGCCAAAACCATATCTATATTTTAAAACGTAGTATCAATCTATTTTATTAATGAAATCTCGCAAGATATGATCGTTTTGTTACAAAATCTCATGAAATTTTACGAAATACCGCAAGATTTTGTAACAAAATGATGAAATCTTGCGGTATTTCGTGAAATCTCATGAGATTTTTTTGTATTTTACTTGTATTTGCTTATTGTTTTCTTTCATTCTGTTTTTATAAAGTTAATTTTATGAAAAGCGCTTTGGCTGGAAAGGGCTGTAGATAAAAAAAATTAACCCAGATGGAGCAATAATAGCCAAAACCAGCCTGCAGTTTTAAAGGTAAGTAGTAGGGAAGCACTGAAATGAAAATTCTTGACCAAAACAGAAAACCCAAAACACCGAAAGAAATCATGTCAATTATTAGAACCATAGAATTTTTGGCTACGATGAACCCTGACATTACAGCAATGCACAACATAAATTAAAATCCAAAATAAAGTATTTAGTGTGACCCCACTCGTGTACATTACATAATGCTCTTTGAATTTTTCTCTGTAGTACTACTTCTAATATCCAGGCTTATAACTGACTGGCTGGATGTCTTTCGGCTGAAAACCGAAAATGCACTTTTGGGTCATTTTCAGCCGAGAATTTTCAGTGCATCCCTAAATAGTGAAAGTAAGAACATTTCTATGTGAACAGTGTGAAGGGAACTTAAGGGAACCACTAATCAGTGAAGATAACTGAAGAAAAAGGCTTCAGATTGGACTCTGGAGCAATGGAAGGTCATGTGGTCTGATGAGTCCAGATCTACCCTGTTCCAGACTGATGGAGCATCGGGGTAAGAACAGAGGAGGATGGAGTGATGCTGTAGGAAAAATAGATGCAGCTCTGGACTGAGATAAACGATGCTGCAGTGAAAGCTGCTGGAATCGAAGCTAAATGTGGTCCAACGAAGTATCCGTGTCGTGTTTTTAACTGTGTGTAACGCCGGCTGCAGCAGTCGGGACTCGTGTTGTGGTTTGTGGTGGAGGGACTTTAGATTCCCCTGAGATCAGACCACAGACCACAGGTCATAGCCCCTCCATCATCTCCGATAACAGCGACCTCATTTCCTGCAGAGGTCTGGTTCTGGTTCTGGTTCTGGAGCTCCGTGGGTTTCTGTGTCTGAAAGCTGAGTCTGCTGGACTCAGTCTGGATCTAAAAGATGATCACATCCATCTCGCTTTCTGGGCTTCTGCTCCTCGTTTCTGTTCAAATTCAGCGTTTAAATTAGGGATGTTCGATATTGGCTTTTTTTTTGTTTACCGATATCTGATGTTGTCCAACTCTTAAATTCTGATATCCGATATCAACCAATGCCAATATATGCAGACAACTGTGAGGTTGTATCTCTCATATTTTGAGAATCACAACTATATTCTGCTCTGACAGCAAAGATCCCAAAATATCCTTAACTCAACCAGAGGAGTTCATTTTGGACATCTGGCTGCCATATATCAGATACTAGCAGGTATTAGCAAAAATGTGGCTAATTCTAATGTTTCTGACAACTTGGTAACTTAACCAACAACTTAAAACCAAACATATTATCAGCAGCTTCAAAGCAAGTCAGTCTGTAGCAGCAGCAGCTGCACCGTAGTCACATGACTCTGAAAGGAATGCTGGGAAATGAAGTTCTTTCACAATAACGGGGACTTTTATACACGCTTGACCAACGCTAATGGAAAGATTTGGCAACAGAATGAAATCTTGCAAAATTTGGTCAGCAAAAATACCGGCCTGAGAAATTGATTTATTTTTTTACATCACATTTTAATGCTGATAATGGTCGATAATATCAGATATCTCTATAAAGAAAGAACTAAAAAGCAAAGAGAAAAGCATGATTTAAAATGAAAAACAAAGCAAGAACATTGAACATCTTAAAAGTGGCCGTGCAGATCTGGACTCCAGAATAATGCAGATGAGAACAGGTCGGTCTTTATCAGCAGCTTCAAAGCAAGTCAGTCTGTAGCAGCAACCGTAGTCACATTACTGAAAGGAATGCTGGGAAATGAAGTTCTTCCAGGATAACAGGGACTTTTATACAAGCTACACTGGTGCTAATGGAACAAGATCTTGTGAGATTTTGGGATGGAACAACAAGATTTCATTAGAAAAAAAAAATATCGGTCCAAAAAAACTGATACCAATATTTTGTGATATCACATTTTAATGCCAGTATCTGCTGATGATATCGGACATCCCTAGTTTAAATCTAACTTTGCTCATTTCCGTTGAAATCTTCATCTCCTGCTCCTCTTCCTCCCCAGCTTCACTACGTCCACAGCACTCCGGGGGGCTCGGGCTCCACCAACCCCCCCGTGGTGAGCACCGTGTACGGGTACGTGGGGACGCCGCCGGCCCAGCGCCAGCTCTCCGGGCTGGTGTGGCGTCTCGGGCCCAGCCACTTCCTGGAGGAGGTCCTTCCCGCCACCAGCGTCGCCGCCATCTTCGAGCTGGGACCCAACTACGTGGGGAGCTTTCAGGCCGTCTACCTCCCCTGTGAGCGTCCCCCCTCCATCCCGTCAGGTCCGGACGTCTTACTGGTGGTTTCACCGTTTTTCTTCCCTCCTGTCAGGTAAAGACTCCAAACCGGAGCTGGTGCCGGCCGCCCCCGTCAACCTGGTCCCCGAGGAGAAGGTGTCTTTCAGCCTCTACGCGCTGTCCGTCTCCACGCTCACCGTGGCCAAGATCAGGAAAGTCTACAACAAACTGGACAGCAAAGCCATCGCCAAACAGGTCAGACTGGTTACCAGTAGCACACTGGGATGATTGTTTTTGGCGATTGAGCCTGAATCAGTTCATCTTACCGACTTTCATAAAGTCGTGTCAGGCTGATGCAACTGGCTGATAAAAGACACTGCTTGTTCCCATGGTAACCGTGCAGCAGTGTGATGAAGCTTTTTCTTTTAAGTTTGCAGAAAAGAAAGATTTAGATCGGGAAAAATAAAAACAAACTCTACAGAGTTTCTGTTGCATGAATTTGATTAATAAATACAAAAATGGACCGACTTTACCTCTAACATACAGTACAGTGGGGTGCGAAAGTTTAGACACCCTCCCATTAAAGAAAAGGCTAAATTCACAATAGTAATTCAAATAACAAGAAAATAAAAAAGTAACAATAAATAAAAATTAACTAATTATAATTTAATAAAATAGAGTATTGATTTCGATTTGTGGTTTTAAAATAATAATATAAAAAACAAAACTGTCCCAGACAAATTGGAGCACCTTGCTCTGATTGGACCTTACAGAAAACACCTGATTGCAGTGATAGCCTCAAAGTGTGCTTCTTGTTTACTTGTTTTATTTTTTGTTTGTTTGTTTTTAATATTTCTGTTGAACCACAAATCAAAATCAATGTCATGATTTTCATAAAAGTTTTATTCATTATTTCTTTTGGACGTTTCAACTTATTCCACTTCCTCTAAACTTTCACTCCCCACTGTACATCTTTGCATTACCTTAGTACTGAGGTTAAAAAAACATATTCAATAACAACAAAAAAAATCAATTGAATTCAAATTTGACATATTGACAGTTGATTGATTTAATTTATTAATAATAATGATAATACATTTTATTTATGGAGTACTTTTACAGAAGCTGACAGGCACTTATTTGTTTTAATTAATGTAATTATACAAGATTAAACAGAACAAATTAAGATTAAATAAAATGGGATTAAATTTAATGTAAAAGAATAAATTTACTATAATAGACTTAAGATAAAACGGATATAATGAAATGAAATTTTAAAAAAACAACTAAAGATTAAAATATATTTAACCAAATAAAATGAGCTTAAATTAATTTAATTTATAAAATGTAATTTTACTACATCAGCGTTGATTATAGATATAAAAAGTATCATAGAATATTTGAAGTTTAGTATGAATAAAAATGCTAAGAAATATACAGTTTTTTTTTTTTTTAATCCAGAGCACTAACAACCTCATAGACTCATTTATAAACTGAAAATATTTGTTTTATGTGAAATCAGTAAAGCTCCCATGTCTGCAGTTGCATTTTAGGCAGCCAATAAGGTTCAAGCCTCACTAAACTGGTGACTTATGACATCATTCGAGCGATCACGAGGAGATCTACAGACACGAACATGTCCCTCCTTCTGTCTGCAGCTCGCCGTTTCCTCTCATGAAAACGCCACCCCGGTCAAGCTGATCCATAATGCTGCCGGCCACCTCAACGGACCGGCGCGCACCATCGGGGCTGCAGTCATCGGATACTTAGGTAAACCACCCCCACCTTTTACCCCCCCATCTACAGTAACTCCACCTCTCCTGCTTCTCTGGTGTAATTCCACTCCTCCTTCACCTTTCAGGCGTGCGTGCCTTCATGCCCAAACCTGTGGCCACCAACCTGCAGTATGTGGGAGGAGCCGCAGCCATCTTGGGCCTGGTTGCCATGGCGTCGGATGTGGAGGGGCTGTATGCAGCAGTGAAAGCTCTAGTGTGTGTTGTGAAGAGCAACCCCCTGGCCAGCAAGGAGATGGAGCGCATCAAAGGCTACCAGGTGGGACACCCGACTCGTGAAGCACGTTTCCGACGGCGGCTGGAGGTCCTGCAGCAGGACTTCCAGCTGGTTTTTAAACTTTTTTCATCTAGAAACTCCTAATTCCGAATCATGACTGATAAAGGTTTTTTTTAGGGCCGATATTTTATCATCAGCCTCAGCCAAAAGCCAATAAAACCTGACAATATTTTAGGCCGATACTGCATTTGAGTCCCAAATTAATATAATGAAGGATACAATGAAAAGTAATTTTACAACTCTTTTACTATTAAAAAAAAAGAACAAAATATCTCAAATAAATATGTGAAAAAGAAATGGTGCACTTGTAGACAAATATTAAATAGAAACATTTATATATAAACTTACATATATATGTTTATTTATAAACTTCTTATAAATATATTTAAAAAGTCTTTAAATTATGCAGAGTGAGGGTATCGGCCAACACACTCGACGTATCAGCCAATGCCGATTCCAGCAAAAACTGCAAATATCGGCCAGCCGATGTATCGGTCCATCCTTAATCATGAGTTGAAAGAAAAGTCTGGTAAAGTCCTGCGGCTGGTCTATAAAGCTCTGAATGGTTTAGGACCCCCTGACCCAGTACCAACCCACCAGACCCCTCAGGTCATCTGGATCTGGTCTTCTATCAGTTCCCAGAGTCAGAACCAGACCTGGAGAAGCCGCTTCTATGCTCCACATGTCTGGAAGAAACTTCCAGAAAGCCTCAGATCAGCTGAAACTAGTTATGCACGATATTATCTGCCAATATTGGCTTTGAAGCTGAATATCGATATTTGTGCGATATCGGCCAATGTTTTTTTCTCCTTTTATTTCTTTATTTGATAGAGACAAAGCATACAAAAGTTAGAAAAACGTCAAAATACGCCAGATTTAACCAAAAGGCTAATTTTTCTTCTGTTGTCTCTTACCAGATCTTAAAAGGCTCCTGAAATGAGGAAATACTGAAAAACAAAAGAGTTATCAATATAATTTATAGATATATAACAGGTGCTGTTTGGTTTTCATATGGTGCATCACTAAGTACAAGAGGTTTCATGCAGTTGGATATAAATTATGTATAATGACTGAAATATCATTTTGTATTTTAAAAACATTTGACTCCACAAAGACCTGCAGAATAAACCATTGGTCTGTTCAACGATTTTCAATGGATGCACTTTCTTTGAATGTATTTGTCTTTTGCTGCTATTTACAGCAAATCACCACATTTTTATGTGATTACTTGAAAAAAAGAAAATGTTTTCCTGCAGATTATATGAAGATTATATTAGATTATAAAATATGAACTTAGCGGTTATTGGTATCGGCCATTAGAAGCAGAAAATTATCGGTATCAGTATTAATTTTTCTAATTGTGCATCACAAGCTGAAAAACTGTTTATCTGCATCCAGGTTTAAGACCGACCTGTTCTCATCTGCTTTTAAAGTTTTTATTCTGGAGTCCAGATCTGCATGGCGGATGTTTTATGTTCTTGCTTTGTTTTTCAATTAAATCGTGCTTTTCTCTTTACTTTTTAGTGCTTTCTTTATAGAGATATCTGATATTATCGACCATTATCACCATTAAAATGTGATGTAAAAAAATAAAAAATTTCTCAGGCCGGTATTTTTGCTGACCAAATTTTGCAAGATTTCATTCTGTTGCAAAATCTTTCCATTAGCGTTGGTCAAGCGTGTATAAAAGTCCCCGTTATTGTGAAAGAACTTCATATCCCAGCATTCCTTTCAGAGTCATGTGACTACGGTGCAGCTGCTGCTGCTACAGACTGACTTGCTTTGAAGCTGCTGATAATATGTTTGGTTTTAAGTTGTTGGTTAAGTTGTCAGAAACATTAGAATTAGCCACATGTTTGCTAATACCTGCTAGTATCTGATATCTGGCAGCCAGATGTCCAAAATGAACTCCTCTGGCTGAGTTAAGGATATTTTGGGATCTCAGAGCAGAATATAGTTGTATCTTTCAAAATATGAGAGATTCAACCTCACAGTTGTCTGTATAGATCGGTATTGGTTGATACTGGAAATAAAAAGTTAGACAATATCGGTATATTGGATATCGGTAAAAAAAAGTCAATATGAAACTCTCTTTATGTAAAGCAATTTGAGTATAAATAAACTCTCATTGGAAGGCTTTAAACCCAGTAAAATGTTTTGTTTCCTCTTCCAGCTGCTCGCTATGCTGCTGAAGAAGAAGCGCTCGCTGCTGAACAGCCACATCCTCCACCTCACCTTCTCTCTGGTGGGAACGGTCGACAGCGGGCACGAGACCTCCATCATTCCCAACTCTACCGCCTTCCAGGACCTGCTGTGTGACTTCGAGGTGACTCAGCTCCAGTAAACGCTCTGACCCGAAACTAAAAGCTGTTGCGTTGGGAAACTCACTGAGCCTCTTCTGCTCCTCAGGTTTGGCTTCACGCTCCCTACGAGCTCCATCTGTCTTTGTTCGAGCATTTCATCGAACTCCTGACAGAGTCCAGGTAAGTTTTAGAAGGTTATTTAACCCCCCAAACACAAGCAGACGCGTAAACATCAGATTAAACGCAGGTTTATGATGTTTTCAACAGCGAGGCGGCCAAGAACGCCAAACTTCTGCGGGAGTTCCAGCTGATCCCGCGCTTGCTGCTGACGCTGAGGGACACGTCGCTGTCGCAGCCGACCGTGGCCGCCATCAGCAACGTGCTGAGTCTGCTGCTGCAAGGCTTCCCCAACCCGTACGACCTGCTGCGGTGAGAAACGCACCCGTCCGCACACGCTCAGAGAAAACCTTTAATTTCTGCTGGAGATTAAACAGTTTCCTCCTGCAGGTTTGGCCAGTTCATCTCCTCCACTCTTCCCACGTTCGCTGTGTGCGAGAAGTTCGTCGTGATGGAAATCAACAACGAGGAGAAGATTGATGGAGGTAGCGGGTCTGGGGTTGTGGAGAACTGTCGTTCTGGCTCTGAGCTCCCTTTCTGAAACTTTTTCTTTCGTCTGCAGGTACTGACGATGATTTCGGCGGCCTCCTGTCCGCCAGCCTGATCCTGCTGAGGAACCGGCTGCTGGAAAACCTGCTCAGGCTGCTCTTCACCACGAAGGAGAAGTGTACAGTTAATGCACAGTAAGCATCACTCTCCTACTAATTTCTTTTATTTATTCATTCTCTTTTATTTGACAGGGAAAACTAATTAAAAACATCACTGTAAATCAAACTGTTGCTATTCAATTAGATGAAATTCAGTGTAATTATGTAGCATGTACTATGAAGACATAATCAGTTCAAGCCAGTTTTAATTTGTTTATTTTAAAGCTAACATATATCAGTACATTTTATAATTACTGTGTTTATACAAGCCAAGCTGTGTACGTAGGACTTACCATGGCTAGCTGGGCTAAGGAAAAAGCACCATCGCCATAGTACTCATGACAAATTTGGGAAATATTTTAGTGTTTTGATGTTTTGGGACATGGACACATTAAAAAAGTAAAAGAAAAAAAGTAGCCGCTAACACATTGGTTAACTCCTTTCTTTCTCAATTTAATGTTTAATTTGAACCTCGACAAGTTCTCTACATCAGTGGTTCCCAAACTGAGGGTCAGAACCCTAATGAGGGTTGGAAGATGGTTTCACCAAATCTTTGTAAAAAAAACAAAAAACAAACAAAAATACAGGGATTATAGGGCTATCAAAATAAATGCATTATTGCAAAGAGATTAATATTTTAAATTAACACATTCATTTGTCAATTATTGCATAAATAACTAAGTTATTACTAATACCATATCAAAAATTCGAATTTGGCATTATCTCAGTGAGAGAAGCTGATTTTGGGCAGGTGATTGTTTTTTTTTTTGTAGGTGTCTTGTCACAGGAGTGAACCAAATCCACCAGAAAACATTGATCCTTCTTATTTATGAAGTTTCTGATATTTTTCAAGCCTTACATGTAGAATTTTTGTATCATTGAGTGTCCAGAAACAAAGTTATCACAGCTGCTGCTCTAAAACTCCCAATTTAACCCTGTTTTAGTCGGAAAAGCTCGATTTGGGAATTTGGGTGGTTTTCCACAGCTGTTAACATAATCCACAAAATCCACTTTATCCTCCTTATTTATGAGGATTTTGACAGTTTACAAGCTTTACATTAAGAGGACGGCTACAGGACGATCTATTAGATATATTATACAATTATCCACTCACTTATTTTGGGGGGTCGCAAACACAAATGTATGTTATCTTTGGGGTTGTGGCTGAAAAAATTTGGGAACCAGTGATCTGCATGACTAGATGTGTTGAGTTGCTGCCATGTGATTAGCTTTTGAACAGCTGTATTAGATAAAGTGGCTGATGAATGTAAACATCAGCATCATCTGCATATGTTTTGACACTTTACATTCATATAAATACACTGCCTGGCCAAAAAAAGTCGCCACCTGGATTTACCTAAGCAAATAGGTACGAGCCTCCTATTGGATAATTACTGCATGGGCGATTATCTTTCAGCTGGCAACAAGTTATTTAACCCCAACTGGTGCAATGATTTGCTTCTCATTTCCTAAACAACCGTGTGGAAAGACACATCCGTGGTCTTGGAAAAGATGTTAGTCTGTCTGGGAAGGGTCAAATCACTGGCATCAAGAGGTGAAAACATCTAAGGAGATGCAGAAACGACTAAAACTGGGTTCAGAACAGTCCAACGCATTATTAAAAACTGGAAGGATAGTGGACCATTATCTTCCAGGAAGAAATGTGGCCAGAAAGGCAGATGAAGTGATGCAGCATCATGCCTAGTGCTACTGTATGAGCCTGTGGGGGCAGTGTGATGATCTGGGGTTGCTGCAGTTGCTCAGGTCCAGGTTCAGCAATAGGGATGATAATTGATAAGAAATTATCGATGTCAATGCCATTATTGATGCAGCTTATCGATTCGGTTCCTTATCGATGTTCTTATCAATGTCTGATACTTTGTTGTATATGAAAAGAAACAATGTATAGCTTGTAACAAAAGCTTACTTTTATTCAATGTGCTCTACATTTGAGTATCAGCAGATACTCAATGTCACACAAAAAAGGGGGAAACTAACAAAAACATCTAGAACAAAAAGAAGTTTTATCTGGAAATAAGTGCAGCCACTGAACTCTGATGTGGTGTTTCATGTGTGTTTCACCCCTTGCCACACAAGAATGACCTCTGAACTCTGAAAAATTTACAAGAAAATCAACAATTTTTTTTTCAAGAAAATGAGCATGTCTGCCTTCTCTGGATCAAGTCTGCTCCTCTGAATGTCATCCTCAAAATGATTAATACCGTCCAATTAAAAAAGAAAAAAAAATCAGCTGTCAGTAAAGTAACTTAAAACTGAAAAAAGTAATAACAAATAAAAATTCCATGAAAATCCTGACATTGATTTTGAATTGTGATTCAACAGAAATATATATATATATTAAAAAAAAAAAAAAAAAAAAGCAAACAAGCATGATGGGGCTCTGAAGCTAAAATTTTGTTGAGCAACATTCTGAGGCAATCATTGCAATCAGTTGTTTTCTCTAATGTTCAAGAAGACTTATACACCTGTCGACAGGTATTTTAGTCCAAATTTCACAGGAAAGGTGCTTTAATGTGTCCTGGACAGTTTTGTTTCTTTATCATCATCATTATCATTATTTTCAACCACAATTCCTAAGCAATATTTCGTTTCACTAAATTACAATTTTGTAAATTGTTATTTATTACTAGTTTATTTATTTCCTTGTTATTTGAATTACTATTGTTCACTTAGCCTTTTCTGTAATTGGAAAGTATGAATAATTTTGAGGACGACTGTTAAGCATTCAATCCAAATAACTTAACCTTAAGTTCATGAAGCCTGATAGTGACATTTAATGTCAGAAAAATGCTAATTAACCTACTTGTATTCGTCTGTGTTTACCAAACTGAACGGGAGAAGACATTTAACCATCATTCGCGTTAGGAGGCGAGTGATGATGTTTGTCTCATCCTCACTCATTTTGCTGCGCTCAGCGCTGAACTGCTATGGAGAAAGGGTTAGGCGCAGAGCCAGCTCTGCTGCCACTGCCTTTGTCACTCTGGCTGCTGCTGTCATCATCTGAAACAGCATCGTTCTTACTTCATTTTGCATCTTTAAGCACCAACGTTAACTTACATCAATGACGTTAGCTACTGCTTCTAGACAGACCAACACAATCTGGAGTGGTGTACAACGCTACGTTATCCGACACAAATAAAAAGGCTTACGTTAATGGAGTACCGTAGATAACTACGGAGCAAGCTCGTTAGCCAAGTTAAATAGAGCTACCTGCTGTACCTGATGGAAAATGCTGTGGAAGTCATTCGGCAAACAATAGCTATTAAGTAACTAACCAACCTGAAAGTGAAAGCATGTCGCCTGATCCTGTACTCGCTGTGACACCGCTGGAAGCTGAAGGGGGACGTTGTGACTGCCGCTCGCCTTGTTTCCACGTTTCGAAGACACGACAGGCGTCTCGCACATTGAGGTTGTGAACTGCATCTAAATGTTTTAACATGTTGGTTGTATTGCCTCCCTTACAGGAGAGCACAGCATCACAGTGGTTGCTTACAGCCTTTTCTTCATCTTTTTTTGAGAAGTGAACCCATGCCCTCCACCGCTTCTTCCGCTCCATCTTGTCTTTGGGAATTCGCCGACAGAAATTGCGGAAATCACGTCAAGGCATCGATAACGGGAACCGGGTCTCAAAACGGGGTTCGATTCCGGGAAATTGATCCATTTCTTATCGATGGCCCCGAGGAACCGGTTTTCGATTATCATGCCTATCCAGCAACAGTATGAGCTCAGATAATGAGGTCTGCTGATACCTGAATATACTGAATGAGCAGGTTATTCCATCAATGGATGTTTCTTTCCTGATGGCACGGCCATATTCCAAGATGACCGTGCCAGAATTTATCGGGCTCAGATTATGAAAGATGGTTCAGGGATCATCAGACATAATTTTCACACATGGATTGGCCACCACAGAGTCCAGACCTGAACCCCATTGAGAATCTTTGGGATGTGCTGTGGTCAGACTCTACAATCATCATCAAGATCTTGGTGAAAAATTGATGCAACAGGATGCAAATAAATCTGGTGACATTGCAGAAGCTTCTGGAAACACAGCGAATGCTGCCGCGATCAAAGCTAAAGGCTCCAACCAAATGTTACATGTTTGACATTTTTTTTGTTGGCAGCTTTTTTTTGGCCGGGCAGTGTAGAAAAGAACAGTGGCTCTTGAACAGAACCTTGTTTTACACCCACAACAGACTTTTGAATAGTTGTATTTTGAATTTCAACGCATTGCTCGTTAAACCACACCCAGAATTTAAAGGTACAGTGCGTGTAAAAAAAAAAAGCAAACAACAAAAACCAAGGTTAATGGCAGAAAAATGTCATATTAATCCCAAACTGTTTCTATTCACGTGTAATCGCTTCACTAGAAGAACTGTTGTATGTTTACTAGAATGAGTCATTTTAATCTACTTGCTGGGGGTGCACATACATGGAGGCTGCCATATTTGTGCCACCATTTTTACTACGGTGTCCCTAGATGGACAAAACAATGTGTGTGAAGTTTGAACCCTCTGAAGTTTAAAACCTCTGCACCAGCTTTGTTTATTGGGAGTTAGAGCACTGTTTGGGATCAGTTATGTCTTACTCATAGCTACAGCTAAGATCACCCCTGATCCACTCACAGATGAAAACATCTTTATGTCTGGGAGAATTTTGACCCCTAACAGCCACCGTTCATTCACAACAATGCTTGGAATATGAAGTCATTTGAAAGAAAATATCTTTTCTTTACCACTAGATGTTAGTAATTCGTACACATCGTACCTTTAAGTTCTAGTTTTTGTGATGTTTCTGGGGCTTTTGAGCTGTAGTGACTGAAGACCACCGTCTCGCTGTTTCAGGGCCTGCGAGGAGCTGGTGAGGACGCTCGGCTTCGACTGGCTGCTGATGTTCATGGAGGAGCATCTCCACTCCAGCACGGTGACCGTGGCCTTGTGGATCCTGGTGGTGCTGCTGTCCAACCAGTCCATCCTCAACCGCTTCAAAGAGGGCCTGTGTGGAGGAGGCTGGCTGGACCATACAGACTCAGTCCTGACCAATAAGATCGGCACGGTGTTGGGTGAGTCCAGATCCGAATCTCAGTCTCAGGAGGACATTTGCCTCGTAGCTACATTTCACAGCATTCTGGTAAATATTTAAGGAGGTAAACCTTCCAACGCTCCCTCCATGCGGTGATAATGTCCAGTGTAAATACTGAATGTTGTAACGTGGCTCAGCAGACGCCTCTCCCCACTCTGGCAACGCTCTCCGTCGGAGTTGGCCGTCATTCAATAAACAGAAAGCTGTGCAGTTTGTGCGCCGCACAGCCAAGGGTTCGTCTTCTCATTTTCTGCCTTCCTGCTCCCCCTGCTGCCATCGTAGACCCCCCCCCCATCCCCTCCCTCTTTGAGCTTGGTGGTTTTCAACCAATCTGTGATCCTGAAATTCAAAATCCCCCCAAGGAAATCTTTGCCCCAACTTGAGAACCATTGATTTTTGCTTTGGAAACCACCAAATACTGCGTGCTGCAAGGAAGCTCTTAGTTTTAGCTCAATAAATCTTTATAAATACCACCTTAAATCTGATTATTATAGTGGTTTATTGAAGCATCCTCCTCCCTTACAATCCTGCTCCACTGAACCCTGAACCAGGTGCTTTGTTGAGAGCTGCCTGTAGGTGCCTGAGTCAGAAAGTTTTAGCAGTAATTCAGCCTGTTTATTCCCACCATATCTCTGCATTTATTCCTCTCTTTACCTCTGCAAACATCTGTAGGCTTCAACGTGGGGCGCAGTGCCGGTGGACGCTCCACAGTGCGAGAGATCAACAAGGACGCCTGCCATTTCCCAGGGTTCCCTGTTCTGCAGACGCTGCTGCCCAAACACACCAATGTTCCCGAGCTCTACTTCCTCCTCATGGCGCTGTTCCTGCAGCAGCCCGTCATCGAGCTGCCAGACAGCCTGCAGGTACATGTTAGTATACAAACTTCCTTTTTCCTTCCCACTGATAACTCCTATTTCTTTACTGCTTCGCTTTGAGTTCATATGAAATCAAATCTGTTGTGTAAATTTTACTTTATCTGTTTCGTGTTTTATGACTTGTGTCCAAAGAAAGCAAAAGAACGACTTTTTCACTGAGCTGACCAATCAAAGGTCACTTTTTAAGATATTAGACCAATTTTTTAGGTCAATATTTGTGTTTTTTGCTGATATTGGCATTGGCTGATACATATATACATATATATATATATATATATATATATATATATATATATATATTACAAGTTTAATGTTTCTGTTTGATATTTCTTTACAAGTGCATTGTTTCTTTTTTATATATTTATTTAAAGTTCTTTGTTCCTTTTTGATATTGAAAGAGTTTTAAAATTACTTTTCATTGCATCTTTCATTATATTGATTTGGGAGTCAAATGCTGTATCAGCCCCAAATATTGGCAGGTTGTATCAAATGTACAAAATGTTGTATCATATCAAGAAAATATCGTTATCAGTATTGGCCCTAAAAAGTCTATTGGTCATTCGCTATTCATAATCAAAGAATATGATGACTGTGAGTTAATAGACCAGTAATGAATCTTGAAAGGAATTTTTGTGCAAAAGTGCTTGTCTTCTTTAAATTTATGTGATAAATTTGAAGTTAGAAACGATGTTAACCATTTAACCACCTGCTTTACTTTTTGGTTGAGCAATTTTTTCCGTGTTTATAATACATTTTATTAAAAATTCTGGAAATAAACCTCCCTAAACATAAGTTAAGAACAATAGAAGCGTAAAAGTGGCAGTTTTAAACGGACGAGTTAAATAAGTTACTGTCACTATATTTTAACTGTTTTCTCAACCATTTATTAAAAGCATTTATTCTTATTGTCAAAAGGAAAAGAAAAAAATGCAAAGAAACTTTGGTGCAAACATCAAAGGGTTAAGAAAATAAATTAAAGTTCTTCAAATACAAACATTACTCACACGTATCCTCAAGTACAGATTTCAGTTTCAGTAAATGTGACTGCGTGTTACCCTCGTTTGTGTGTTTGTCCCCTCAGTTTGACCTGGACTCCATCTGGACGTTCATCTTCGGCATGCCGGCCTCCAGCGGGACGGTGGTGGGCTCCATCCACAGCGTGTGCACCGAGGCCGCCTTCCTCCTGCTGGCCATGCTGCGCAGCATGCTCAACCTCGTAAGAATCACCACTCAAACAAGCGGCAAAAAACATTCAAACCCAGTCCTCAAAATGTAAGACGCTGCGTAAAATGTAAATAAGAACAACATACAAATCCCATCAGCTCCTATTTTATTCCCAGTAGAACAGAAACATGTCAGACGTTGAAACTGAGACAATTTACCCGTCTGGTGACGGAAAATGCTGACGTTACTTCTGGTCCTGCGAGGCAAATGTGAAATCTGATTGGTAAATAAAAAAAAAAAACGAAGAAAAAAAAAAAAGGTAATTTCTAATATTGTTAAAGGTAGAGTCCGACGTTTCCCCCCTGAAAATAAACGTTAGACTTGTACAAGTGGAAATCCGTCTCAAACGGCGCCTTTGGGCCTCTACTCGCGTGCCGTGGTGCGTTTGAATGCAACCCTCTCTCCTCTTGCCTGTGATTCGCTCCTTAGCTTTGTTTTGGTGTGTTCGGGACATTTCTGGGTGGAGATTTTTGTTTATATCATCAGCCAACGACAGAGCTAAGGACATGACGCTGTGTGGAAATAAGCTCATGAGCTCTGAAGGAGGCTTGAAGCTGAATAGTTTGAAGAACGAGGCGGCCATTAGCCTGAGAGGGAGGGGCACAGTGTTTGAATGCTGCTGTTTGCAAACAGAAACGGTGGGGGGACTTCGGACTCTACCTTTAAAGGGACATTGTGTAATAATTGTATATCGCGAGCAGCTCCCTCGTACTTTTCATGCTGCGTTCGCGTGAAACCGGGCAGACGGACGACAGCCGCTGCATGTAACGGCATCACCAGCCTCTCTGTGAAGACGTAGTTCGTCAGTTACAGTGACTTCAGTCCACATCTGATATGTTGTCATGGTGATGAGGTACTGTTTTCCCTGACCCATGTTTTACCGTCTTTATCTCAGCTTCTGTGATTAAAATTACATCTGGTTTGTTACCGACGGCCGTCTGCCCGACTGCACGTGAACGCAGCATCAGTGTAACGCTCGGTTTCTCCTCACTGCACCACGGTGACTTTTCCAAAACATCACCTCGAACTGAGCCGACAGCTCCGGGTTTTCGTGCTTTCTTATTGTCACGCTTCTACTGAACGTAAAAACATGGCGATAAGACATGGTAGCCACCACCGAGCCGACCCGCTCCATGTAGATATGAATGATACGAACGGCAAATTCAAAAACACTTTTGAACGAAATAATCAGTTTTTGTGAATAGATAACAGGAGAACTTACACAATGTCCCTTTAAAGTTACATCGGTCAGTATTACTGATTCTGAAGGCCTTGGGCAGATTAGATTGACGTGGCAACACAGAGACTGAAATCTAATTGGACAAAAAAAAATCTAGCAACCACATACATGTAATAGAAGCAGCGTGAAATGAAAACATTCGTTCACGTCGGTCTCCAAAGTCTCCAATAAGACCAGAAAGTGTCACTGGACTTGTTGCTAGCGGTTTTATTGAAACAAAGTTCTCAGAGGGTCTGAAAACTTGCTAAATACAGCGAAAACAAAGCCGAGTTGTGCCGCGTGCATCAGCGTAATTGGATGTACCAGAAACTCGGTATTAACAAACGTTTCACATCCAGCTGATTACAGTGTTCGGCGGACTTGGTATCGAAAATAGGAATCAAAACTTAAAAATTTGAACGGTTACGAGAGAATCGGAGAGTTATTCCCGGTTCCCATCGATCCTCGACGCCCAACCCGACTCACCACCCAAAGCATCGCGACACCCCCGGATCAGATCTGATCAGGAATCCCCCCCCCTTGTATTTATTTATTTTTTTTAGTCTTGTGTTTTATTTAGATTTATTTCCCCTGTGCTGCAACCGAACACACGTTTTGTCAAGTGTGTCTTTAGTCTGGAAAATTTTCCTCTGTGGATCAAGAAAATCCAAAGTTCACAGTTTGTAAGACCCATGAGAGGAAAATAAGGCATTTAGATTGGCTGGAAATGTGATGAATGAAATAATCATGTTTTCACACATGAACAGAGGATTGTTCCAGGAGAAAGTCCACACGGATGAGTTCGGTCTGTAGTTGCTGTTAACACAAAGTCATCAAGCCAGGATTTGTTGCAGCACATGATGGTGAAACTACGCCACTTTTTTATTTACAGCGCATTAAGGGTGGTGATAGAAGATATTTACAACAGCAGGAAGCAGCGTACTGGTCGCTCACATGCATAATTATTACCAGCTGATGATCTGGAGGTTTTATTTAGGAGCTGGGTAGAAAATCATTAGAGTCTGGAGCACATGATGCAGATATTTCTGCTGCCACTCAACTTATTTACAACATTTCAGGACTTATATGCACGTGTGAAATAATCCATTCCCAGGGCAAAGATGCAGAGCTTACTTTTCATTTCCAGAAGTACAAACACAGAACTTCTCTGATGTATTTTTATACTTTCAGATGAATTTTTTCAAAAAGAAAAAGATTTGGGGTCCACGATCTGGTGCATAAAAGGGGATTTACTGTAATTCCTTTTTTATTGGATTTTGAGCAAACGCCTCTCTCTAGGAACTTCTTTTGGGTTTCCAATGACGGATAGAAGCTCCTGAAGCTGGTGCAAGAGAAAAATGACAGAATTATCTATTATTGGTTGATTAAATTGTCTGGTTAGGCCAAAAACTATCACCTAAAGTAGAAGCAGTGCATTTCTATTAGTTATTGCGGTCATTTTGCAGGGAATCATCATGTTTTCAGGGTTATTTTCTCATTTCCAACAGTTTCATTACACTGACTGAACGATGCCGTGCTTCTATTTTCTGCTGTTTCGTGACAGATTTGTGGAAAGTTGCTGCAGGAAACTGTTTGTCTTCAGGAAATTCACCTCTAATATCTTAAAAATTCACCATCTGCTGTTATAACCTTTAAGCCAAAGGCAGATTTATTAGCTGATCACATTTCATACACAAGGAAATTCAATGTTTTAAATAAAATGTTAAAGCAAAAGGACCATTAAAGATGGGAAAATTGAAATAAGAGAGAAAGAAAAAAGAGAGAAAATAAAAAAGCAGAACAAGATTTTTCACACAGTCTGACTAGTTTTAACCATAAATTTCCTTTTATGGCTGCATTTGATTGCTTTTTTCAGAGATGTCCGGTATTATCAACCTTTTAATATTATTGGCTGATATCAGCATTTAAATGTGAAATCAGAAATTATCAGTATCTGTTTGAACGTACCGATATTTCTGCTAGTGAAACAAGGGATGCATGATATTGGAATTTTGGTCGATATCCAATATGCCGATATTTTAAAACTCATGTGGCCAATAACCAATATCGATACCGATATTAAAGCTGAAAAATAAATTATGTAATATTCATTCCTTGTGCAAAATTAGAAAAATACCTCAACTTTTGTTATGTAGAACAAGTCAAACTTAATGACAGTTGTTCAAACAAAACTAGTGGGATATGAGCGTTATATCATAGAACCACCTGGATTTTCTTCTCCCTGAGGAAAAAAAAAAAATAAAATACCCAAAAAGAGGGGATATTTGGTTATTTATACAAATGACCGTGTATAAACTCTGTTCACACAGAACATCAGAAAAAAGAAGTTTTTAGTTTTTTTTAGACTTCAGAAACAGCGACCTAATCGGTTAAATATCGGTGGGGTAGCCGATGTCCAATATTCAGTTTTAAGGCCGATATAGGCCGGTTTTATCGTGCATCCCTAAGTGAAAGCTCGGAAGATCTTGATCTTTAGACCAAGATCTGACTTGTATTGAAGCTGCTTATAATATGTCTGGTTTTAAGTTGTTGGTTAAGTTGTCAAGTTGTCAGAAATAATGCATTAGTTATTATTTTATGTTGTAATTATTATAGATTAGAATTAGCCACATGTTGGCTAATACCTGCTAGTAACTGATATCTGGCAGCCAGATGTACAAAATGAACTCCTCTGGCTGAGTTAAGACTATTTTGGGATCTTTGCTCTCAGAGCAGAATATTATTAATTCTCCCAAAATGTGAGCGATACACCCTCACAGCTGTCTGCATAGATCGATATCGGTTGATAACTGGATATCAGTAAAATAGCCAATGAAACATTGCTAGTATTTTTATGTAGCTTCAGATTCTCCCATTGGATAACTTCATGGCCAGAAATGCCTCATTCACCTCCATTAATACCATATTTTTTAATCTCAGTTATTTTAGCTTAAAGCTGTTCATTCTGTAACGTTTGCATTTCATTTGAAAGAAAAGTTGTATTTGACATTTTGTCTGGATTCAGCTGTTTTCTTATTGTAGGCAGATGCAGGATTTTCTTCTATTTTTACCAGTTATGTTTAGGGATTTGTTTGTGTGTAAGAGTGTAAAATAAGTTTTAATTATTTAGATTTGTTATCTGTGAAATTATTTCACAGATGTAAATTCTTTTTGAAGCACTTGCAAAGATCTGAGTTAGTCTTAATTCTCTCAGGTTGTCATTTTGAGCTCATATAATCCAACAAAACTGACTCAGCAGATGCACACTTTCATGCTGAAACTCTCGCTGCTGGTTACCGACATGCTCCATCTGACCTCCTGATGACTTTAGTGGCTCGGTCATGGCGGGGACCGCTCATGAGGGAGTTTAGTTTAGGTTTAATCTGGCAGTTTCCACCAAGGTTATTATAGTAAACTAAAACTAAAGAAAATACTTAAGCTAAAATATAAAAAAAAAAACGTTTTCGTTAACTAAAATAAAAATAAAAATGACAGTTTTTCAAAAAACGATAACTAACTGAAACTGTATTGTGTCTTTACAAAACTAACTAAAATTAACTAAAAATTTTGCAAAAACATCCTTAGTTTTAGTTTTTGTAAATTTATTTAATAAATCAGCTTTTTGGGTTGATATGGAATCTATTTCTATTTAATCTATTTACTTTGCTTTAGGGCTTGGAAAAAAAAAATCGATACACGAAAATATCGCGATATTTTCATATGCAGATTTCATATATAGATTAAAAAATGCAATATTGATCTCTTACCAACGAAATCTTGCGAGATTTCATAAGATAACAGTGAAATCTCGTGAGATTTCACGAAAACCCGCGAGATTTCGTGACTGAACAACGAAATCTTGCGAGATTTCATTAGTAAAATAGATCGATACCACATTTTTACATATCAATAGATATCAGCCTATGAAAATATCGCGATATTTCAGTGTATTGATTTTTTTCCCAGCCCTACTTTGCTTTATTTTGAGTGACTTTCTGATGATTTTGAATGCCACGCAAAGACAAATACCTATAATTTATGAAAAAAAATCCCCAAAAACTAAAACTAAGACTGAAACTAATAAAAACTAAACTTAAACTAAGCATTTTCCAAAAAATAAAAACTAATGAAAA
This sequence comes from Atherinomorus stipes, assembly GCA_023101725.1. Lineage (NCBI taxonomy): Eukaryota > Metazoa > Chordata > Actinopteri > Atheriniformes > Atherinidae > Atherinomorus > Atherinomorus stipes. The sequence goes on from JALJCO010005699.1 coordinate 203,489, forward strand.
CTAGCGAAGCAGCTCAAAAAACTAATTAAAACTAACTGAATTGAAGAACAAAAAGTCAAAACTAAATAAAAACTGAAAATAATGAAAAATCCAAAACTATTAAAACCTTTGTTTCCCCCTCCGCTGATGATGAAGCTGAAGCTGATGTCGTGCATCTTTTCTTCCAGCCATGGCAGTCAGAGGAAGAAGGTTCCTGGCTCAGGGAGTACCCGGTCACCCTCATGCAGTTTTTCAGGTATCTTTACCACAACGTTCCCGATCTGGCGCCGATGTGGCACAGCCCCGAATTCCTCTGCGCCCTGGCAGCCACCGTCTTCCCCTTCAACATCAGGCCCTACTCTGAGATGGTAAGTCCTGCAACCGTTTCACGGAAATGGCTCCAAATCTGAATCAGAGGAAAAGTACCACCTGTGCTGGTGACCTGAGAGGATGGAGCTTTTTCTGCTTAAATCCTTTTAATCCTATTAATTTTCTTCATCATGAGGATTTATTGTCACAAGACTAAAAAAAAAATCAGAGGTATTGATCAGTAACGTCATCACCTTTTGCAGATAAACTGTAATTGTCCCTTTTGGGGAAGTAAAAACCAGCTTGTTGGCCTTTCAGAGCCATGGGAACGAGTATGTTTCACAGCAGCCGTTTGAGGATCACAGTTGTGAGACGCGGCGGTTTTCCCTCAGAAGAAAAGCTTTCTGAGACGCTTCATGCAGAAACAAACGAGCCTGAAGGAACCTGCACTCCTCTGCAGGACCGTAAACAACCTCTGATTCACCTTCTGTCTCCTCCAGGTGAGCGATCTGGACGACGAAGCCGGTTCTCCCACCGAGGAGTTCAAGGCGTTCGGCGGGGACTCCGGTATGAACCGCAGTCAGTCCGAGTACTGCAACGTGGGCTCCAAGACCTCGCTGACCAACCACCCGGCCAAGAAGTACGTGTTTGACTTCATGAGGGTGCTGATCATGGACAACCTGTGCATGACGCCGGCCAGCAAGCAGACGCCCATCATCGACATGCTGCTGGAGGTAAACCGCTGGAGAACACGGGGTTAAAACCCTGCACAGCCACGATTTAACCGCTCATCTGTGCTCTTTATTTATTCATTTACTTCTCTCAGGCTTCCCCTGAACGCTCCACCAGGACGCAGCAGAAGGAGTTTCAGTCCAACATCCTGGATGGCGTCATGGAGCATCTCCTGGCTGCTGATGTACTTTTAGGTCAGAACTAAGTCTGTAACACCTCCTGCAGATGCAGCAGCATCCTCCCTGCAGATACCAGCTTGTTTCTTTATTCCATCACTTCAGAAACTCAGATTAAAGTGTGAACACACCTCAGGTTTCCACTAAAAATAAACCAAAGGGGAGTTAACTGATTTGTTTTTGGCTCTATGAGAAACCGCAGTACAGGAGGACTCATCCTGACTCAGCAGATAAGTCCAGTTCTGCAGTCTTTACAGGACCGACTGTGTTACCTCTGACTTCTAATGGGATGTAGTTTAACTGATGGCATTTAGGGCAACCTTTATTATTTAAAAAATTCATTTAAACACACTTACAAATGAGTCATCCATTCATGAGGTTATAAAAGGAAATATAAGAGAGACTTGGATGTCCATCCATCCATTTTCCGAGCTTATGCAGAAACAGCTGTTTTATCCAACCTGATCTCACAAAAATACGTTACATGAGCACGAACGGTTTTACTCATATACGTGTCCCCGACACGTAACTGCTTCAAACTACGAGTCACTGACACGTAAAGCTGTGCAATGTTAAGTCAATGGGGAAGCTTTTTGTGTCCCCAGACACGAATTTTTCTGCTTCAAATTACGTGCTGATGACACGTAAAACTGTGAAATATAAAATCAACAAGTCCTCTAAAAAAATCACACCCATATTAGGTAGTTTGTGCACAAAAATACGGACTATATTACGTTTTTAATATCCACTCAGTTTATATATGTGATCCACAGTTCTTCTCGTTAAGCCTAAATCCTTTTAGGTTTTTTGGCTGTATGTTGCCTGGAGAAACCTGGAATCGATCTCCCCAACTTCTGCATGACGGACACCTGCTCTGTGTCCTCGTCTATTCCTCAAGAGCTGCCGTCATGCAACTTGGCTCGTTACGTCTGCAAAACTGAATGACAGCGCATGAAGTAATTCAGATGACGTTGAGCAAGAAATGCCTCTAACAGTTGCAAACCTGCAGGACGGCTGCTCTCCAGGACCAAACTATGCCTGATCTACTGTAGAAGCTCAGAGAAGGACTCTGGCTTCAGGATGTTGACTCAGAGACTGAAGGTTTAGATTTGATGTTGTGTAGCAGCAACTGATGTAAAAAACTCTGTAAACTCTGCTGGTCTCCGTCCAGGTGAGGACGCCTCCCTGCCTCTCAGCAGCGGCGGCAGCTACCAGATCCTGGTCAACAACGTCTTCTACTTCACCCAGCGGGTGGTGGACAAGCTGTGGCAGGGCATGTTCAACAAGGACTCCAAGCTGGTGGTGGACTTCATCGTGCAGCTCATAGGACAGGTACAAGCTCCTCTTACTGGAGTTGTTTTCCAGTTAAAGCAGGCAGTAAATTAGATAAGCAACTTCTATCTGACAGCAGGTCTCACTCCTTTTATGAAGTGAAGGCACAAAAAATTTATGTTTGTGATACATTTAGTGCTCACAGGTACAAATGCGCTTCATATACAAAAACAACTAAAAACAAGAAAGGGCAGCATGAACTAAAACTGCTTTTTCCTGTTGCAGTTTTAGTTTTTGCAGCATTTTCTTGTCGTAGTTGTTTTCATATTTGCTGCTTTTTCTTGTAGTTTTCGTTTTTGCGTTTTTTTCTCGTTGCAGTTTTTTTGTGCTGCCTTTTCTTGTTGCAGTTTTTGTTTTTGCAGCATTTTCTTGTTGTAGTTTTCGTTTTTGCGGCATTTTCTTATTGCAGTTTTTTGCAGCATTTTCATGTTGCAGTTGGTTTTTGTGCTGCTTTTTCTTGTTGCAGTTTTTGTTTTTGCAGCATTTTCTTGTTGTAGTTTTCGTTTTTGCGGCATTTTCTTGTTGCAGTTTTTTGCAGCATTTTCGTGTTGCAGTTGGTTTTTGTGCTGCTTTTTCTTGTTGCAGTCATTTTTGTTTTTGCTGCTTTTTCTTGTTGCAGTTTTTGTTTATGTGCATTACCTTGTTGCCGTTGTTTTTGTTTTTACAGTTTTTTTGTGTTGAAGTTGTTTTCGTTTATGCTGCGTTTTCTTCTTGCAGTTGTTTTTATACTGTATATGAAGCACATTTGCACCTCTGGGCCACCGTGATTTAGGGCTTGACTAAGCAGGAACTGTATGTGGAAATGGTTTTATACAAAGCAGAGGAAATGGAACCATTAAAATCCTCCACAGACCATGTTTGGACTTTGTCTGGTCTGGTTTATGCATTACTTTTGAAAACATTATTTAGCCAGCAAGAAGATTAGGAGATTATTTATTGAAATCAATGATTCACGTCTGCATAATGTGCCTTTGTGTTCTGAAAATATCCCATATGGATTAGTGGTATTTATGGCTACTTGCGGTGGAGACATACAGTCCGAATGACTTGCTTTTCTTTGAGTTTGTCAAATAAGATGATTTAAAACAAACACAGTTCACTCTGTTTGTTTAAAGAGACTTTCAGTGCAGGAAAAAGCAAATATCTGTCCCGGATGTCTTGTTTGAGCTTCTAGCAGGTCTCATTACAGCCACACAACGCAACATTAGCAGGTTAAATCTCTCACCCTCCCCTCGTTGGTCTGTTTTCCCTCCCCCTCCAGTCTAAGAGGCGTTCCCAGGGTCTCTCCCTGGACACCATCTACCACTGTCTGAACCGGACCGTTCTCTACCAGCTCTGTCGACCCCACAAGACCGTAGCCCAGCAGGTGGCCCTGCTGGACGCCCTGCGTGTCCTGACCGTCAACCGCAACCTGGTGCTCGGGCCCGGAAACCACGACCAGGACTTCGTGGCCTGTCTGGCCCACTGCTTTATCTGCCTGCACAGCGGGAGGTAAGACGGACGAAACTGACCTCAGGAAATATGCACAGCTTGTTATGAGACATTTTACAGAACATTAATCTCTTGAGTCGTCCATGTTTGTTGACTTCTACAACAGTTTAAGTAGCACGGTGAGAGCAGGATGATGAAGAAGCGGTAGAACTCGTTGTTAGTGGTAGAAGTTGTTGTTTACGATGCTCCTCGCCTTCTGACGTCTGCATGAAACACTCCAAGCTGCAGCTGACATGCTGAAAATGTCAAGTTTTACCAAAAATATGGAAGTTACAGTCGTTCTGGATGTTGTGCTGTTTTGATGGGATGATTACAGAGATGTATGCAGATTATGTTTGCTTGCACTGGCCACTTTATTCGGTCCCGCATCCTTGTACTGGGTTGTTCCCTCAACTGCCTTCAGTCTTGGTGTCATCGATCCAGCAAGGTGTTGGAAACATTCCTCAGAGATTTTGCTTCATATTGACATGAAAGCATCACACAGGTGCTGCTTCCATGATAAGAATCTCCCGTTCCACCACATCCTGAAATGATGTGAGCTTTGTGACATCAGAACATCAGAAGATGCTCCACTGTGGTCATACAGGGATGGACATGGTCAGCAATACTCAGGTAGGCTGTGGTGGTTAAACCACCACGTTGGTACTAAGGGGTCCAAAGTGGGCCAAAAAAACCTCCCCCACACCATTACACCAGCAGCAGCCTGAACCTTGATCCAAGGCAGGATGGATCCATGTTTGTGATGCTTCCAGCAGATTCTGAGCCGAGCATCTGAATGTGGAGCTGAAATGGAGACAACCTTTGTGCAACTCTGCTACAGGCTGAGGCTTTCCTGGGAGCTAGCAGGGAGCTAATTATTAGCCTCCACGGCCAAAACCAGCATCCGGTCTGCCGCCTGTCAATCAAAAGGACACGCCCCTAATTATATGTAATTTCAAGATTAAATAACGTCCAAGCAAATGAGTTATTAAAAAAATCACCCCCTCACAGCTGATATGAAGATAGACTTGACCTATTACACCTAAAATGATGTTTTGAACCAGGCTGTAAACACGTTTATCTGCTGTGAAGTTGGCCTTTTTTACATGGGAGTCTATGGTGATTTGCTCTGTTTTGGAGCCCCTAGTGGATGGAGAAAGAACTACAATATTTTAATTTTCCAGCAGAATTTGCCCCTTGCAAAAATATCAGCTTAAAATATCGGCCAGCAGATGTATCGGTCTATCCTTAAAGGGACTAGAGGCAGGAATTTTAAAAAAAAAACAAACAGGCATGTCCATTTTTTTTTAATACTAATGGGTGATGAAGCGCTAAATGCCAAAAATAACGTTTCCACCCACGTTTCTCTCCGTTGCCTTGAACAGGCTGTGTGCTGCATAAAGCGCTGCGATTCAGTGTCCGAATTTCCCACGCTGCCCTGCGGACGTGACGTCAAATGACGTTACATCCGCAGTTTTGATACAGGAAGAAGACGGTCGCGGTAAATTCAAACACTGTAAGCGATAGTTATGGATTCTTCTGCCGTCAGCAAACGATCCAGATCAACTGAAAGACATTAAAAAGTGGAACTACGAAAAAAAGGTTATTAAACAACATTATAGCTTCAGTTTGTGCTCCTGTGATGGCTTGGCTCGTAGCTGCAGTTACCTGAAGCGCCAGTCGCGATTTACGTTTCTTAATCTTGCCTCTAGTCCCTTTAATTGTGAGTGTTTGTGTTTTGGAACGGGTAGAAATAGTTTCCAAAGCTGCAGCAGGCTGGTTGAGAGTGAATTAGCTTCCATGCTGGAGGCCCAGCGGGCTCTAACACAACACGTTGTTCCACTGCAGAGACCAGACTCGTCCACCGCAGAGGAGCTAACAGTTCAACTCCCCCCGTGTGAAACCTGCAATGCGAATGTGTTGTTGTCTCTGCAGCAGCGTGGAGGGCTTCGGTCTGGAGGCAGAGGCGAGGATGACGACCTGGCATGTCATGATGCCTGCGGAGAACGAGGCTGACGCCACACACAGCCACGATGTCAGCGAGGGTGAGTCCATGCTGAGTCACTGCATCCCTACAGGCCGTCTCTGTGTCTGAGGTTGGCTCGGTTTTCTTCTGGCCTGCATTTATTTCAACAAGCGGACACAAAATTCAGTTTTAACCGGAGGATGTTTGTAATCAAACCTCATTTGAGTCATTTTACACTCATATAAATTGACAAAAGTGTGTTAGGTTTACAATCCAGCATCTAAATGTAGTGTTTATTCATTTATCCCATTTTCATCATAAAAACATCACCATCACTACCATGTTGCTAAGAGACCTCTATTTAGACCTGGAAATGATGATGGAGACGCTTCTTGTCAAACTTTCCACCAGTCAGAAAGCTTAAATTGACTGTAACGTCCAATCAGGAGCAGCCAAAGATCAACCAGTGAGCAGAAAGTTCTTGTGTGTCTGAAAAGAGGAAAATAAGGGTTCTCTATGGCTCGAATAAAGAAAGACGAGAGCTGGTTTTGTGAGGATGGAAGGTAAAAAGTAGCAGAAATAACTGGAAATGAGGAAAACGTGGAATTTCTGTTGTGTGTTTGTTTCAATGCCTGAAAGCCGAGACTTGAGAGATGATATACAGATGAGAAAAAGCTTCACTACTGACCTGATTCATTCATTTTACGTCATTTTAGCCTCATAATCTGATACGGAGGCTGTCCTGCAGTATAACGTCTGACTGGGATTAAAGGTTCAGCTTCTACATGGAGTTTTACATAAAAATTCCTCAAATTGTGAAGTTTTAAGAACATGGATGTGTGTGAATTCCTCCCAACTCGGTGTAAAAGGTTCGTGTTCCCTCTGCAGGCCGGCAGCTGCTGCTGAAGGCGGTGAACCGCGTGTGGACGGAGCTGATGCACAGCAAGCGGCAGATGCTGGAGGACATCTTCAAAGTGTCTCTGCCCTGCAACGACAGAGGACACGTGGACATCGCCACAGCCCGGCCGGCTCTGGAGGAGCCCGCCCTGAAGAGCTGGCAGAACCACCTGGGTGAGCGCCGCCGTGAAAACACTCGCTGCATGAGTGTGTTGTTCACTGCTGAGCGAAGCAGATTTCCAGCAGCCGACCAAAGCTTTCGCTCGCTCTGCTGAGCCAGACACCGTCGCAGATGCTCTTAGAGCTTTATGGGACCTTGTTTTAGGACCGAGTTGTTCTTTAAAAAGGTGAAAACATGATTCGGAACATCTAAAAATGGTTTTTAAGGTCATGATCCTCTCAGGTCCACACATGAATACAGAGCGGTTTGAGCATATACAAAGATAAATAAGATAAGATAACGGCGTCTCTGCAGTGCAGCATCAACCAGGCACAATATTTTTACATGCCAATATCAAATCGATATTTAAAAACGCGGTATCGATCTATTTTCTTACAAAATCTTGTGAGATTTCATTGTTCTGTTATGAACTCTCACGTCATTTTGTGAATTCTCGCAACATTTCGTTTGCAAAATAAATCGATACCGTTTTTAAATGTCAATGTGATATTAGCATATGAAAATATTGTGAAATCTCGTTAATTCTTGCAAGATTTTGTAACATAATGATTAAATATTGCAAGATTTTGTTGTTAAATAGATTGATACCGCATTTTTAAATGTCAATATGATATCAGCATATGAAAATATTGCGATATTTCAGTGTATCAATATTTTTCCCCTAGTCTTTAAAAGTTTTAAAATCTTTAAAGAAGAAGTTTTTTGAAGAAGACGTTTTTGTTTTTTTTCTTTTAGACTTTAGAAACAGCGGGCTGATTGGTTAAATATCGGTGGGGGTGGCTGATGACCGATATTCAGTTTTAAGGCCGATAAAGGTAAGATTATATCGTGCATCCCTAATTCAAAGTGAGATGCCTGATTGTTTTTTTTTTTGTTTTTTAGCATGACAAAAAAAATTTTTTTATAAACAAAACAAACAAATATCGTAAAAGAAAGCGAAAGAAACACAACTAATATCATACCAGCAACAACAAATGAAGGCATAACAATTTCTCTCTATTTTTCCCTTTTTATCTCCTTTTATTCCCAAACTGTTTATTTGTCTAATCAACTATTGTGGTCTGAAAAAGGAAAACTTGAATAAACATGACTTTCTTTCTCCTGATGTGCAGCACATGAGAAAAAGTGCATCAGTCGGGGTGAAGCTGTTGCACCAGCAACCCAGTCCAAACTGTCCCGAGTGAGCAGCGGCTTCGGCCTGTCCAAGCTGACCGGCGTCCGTCGCAACAAGAAGGAGAACAGCCTGAACAAGAACAGCCCGTCTGCACAGGTACGGAGGAAATCCGCTGGTTAAATGCCGCGTCCTCGCCTTCGTTTTCTCACAGTCTCACGCTCCTCATCCTCAGGAGACTTTCCAGTGGATGTTCACCCACATCGCCGTGGTTCGGGACCTGGTGGCGATGCAGTATAAAGAATATCAGGAGGTACCTGGCGGTTTATGTTGCGTAACGCTGCAGCCACATTTTTTCAGACGTTCCATTTCTAACATTTATGATTCATAGCAGCTGTTTTTAAAAGTGACTCACCTCTCATGCTTCATCCATCACCTTCATCACCGCAGCGGCAGCAGAACGCCCTGAAGTACGTGACCGAGGAGTGGGCGTCCAACGAGTACGAGCTGCTGCGGGAGCGAGGCCTCTGGGGCCCGCCCATCGGCTCCCACCTGGACAAGTTTGTGCTGGAGATGACGGAGGGGCCCTGCAGGATGAGGAAGAAGATGGTCCGCAACGACATGTTCTACATCCACTACCCCTACATCCCTGAGACGGAGACCCACACCAACTCAGCTCAGGTAGCTCAGTTCGGCCTGTATGTGCAACTCCGGCTCGGAGATTCAGTCTCCATCATCTGATTGGTCCGCAGTCCTGCAGGTTTTTAACGTGTCCCGGTGCAGCACCTGAATCGGATTAATGGGACCTGTTTGGGCCGTTTAATCTGGATCAGGTGTGCTGGAGCAGGGAAACATGACAACCCTGATTTAAACCAACTCATAGGAGACAACGACCTCACTAATGATTGACTGATACAGATTTTTTAGGGCCGATACTGATATTTTCTCCTCAGTCGATTTCAATATTTGGGGCCGATACTGCATTCGACTTCCAAATTAATATGAAGGATACAATGAAAAGTAATTTTACAACTATTTTAATATAAAAAGGAGGTGACAGTGGAGAGGAAAAACTTCCGCTTAAGTAAGGATAGACCGATATATCAGCGGGCCGATATTCTAGGACAACATTTGCGTTTTTTGCTGATGTGTGTTGGCCGCTACCTCCACTTGGCATAATTTGCAGACTCTTCTTTTCATATTTGTATTTATTACATGTTTAGTGTTTCTATTTATTATTTTGTTTACGAGTGCATTGTTTCTTTTTTTTTATATCTTTCTTGGAAGTGCTTTGTTCTTTTATAAAATAGTTGTAAAATTACTTTTGTATTGGCTATTGGCTGAGGCTGATGAGAAAATATTGGTATCGGCCCTAAAAGAATCTGTATCGGTCGATCCCTACACTTAACAGGAAGTAAAACCCACAGCTGAACCAGAACCAGGAAGGACAAACATCTGGCTGGACTGGTTGGGTGTGGAGAGGACAGGACAGAGCCAGTAAGAGTTGCTAAACTAGTCTGAAGCCTAAACTTGGAGATAAAGGGGGGGGGGGGGGGGGGCATAATACAGATACAGCATAATACAGAAGATGCTGTATCTTCTGGATTAAACAGGGAACCTATGAGGAGAAATTAAAACTGGAAAAACATTAACTTTAATCTTAATTCTGATCAGTATGGAAAAGTATTGGGGCCAAAAAAGAAAAAAAGAAAATAACAGTTTAAGAAAAAAAGTCAGAATTCTGACTTTTTCCAGAACATTTAAAAAAGAAAAATTCTGGAGATTTTTTTTCTATTTCTGTAATAAAAGTCAGAATTCTGCCCCCCCCCCCCCAAAGAAAACATTAAGGGAAAAAAATGATAATTTTAGGAGATTTTTTTTTCCCCATTTTCTGGAAAAAATGTATTTTATTTTTATTTAATGTTCTGGAATGTTCTGCCAGAATTCTGACTTTTCCCCCAAAACACTTACATAAAAAATTCAGGAGATTTCTTTTTTCAATTTCTGGAAAAATATTTATTATTATTTTAAAAGTATTTATATTATTATTTTTATACATACATGTTATGTTTGTCAGAATTCTGATGTTGAATTCAGACTTCTAACTTTTTCCAGAACATAAAAAAAATATTCTGGAGATCTTTTTTTTTTTTTTTTTTCAATTTCTGAAAAAAAGTCATAATTCTGACTTTTTTTTCCGGAACATTTGAAAAATAAAATTCGAAAGATTTTTTTTGTTTGTTTCTTGGAAAAAAAATTATTGTTATTTTTTTAATGTTCTGGAACGTTCTGTCAGAATTCTGATATTAAAGTAAAAATTCTGACTGATTCTGATTTTTTTTTTTTCTTCGGCGGCCCTAATCCTCCGTAGATCAGAACCCGGGTCCCTGGACCGGTTTTTCTGCATTAGCCTGTAACAGAATTGCAGTTCTAGAAGCTTTTGTATGTGACTCCAGCAGACAGAAAGTCTTCTATCATTTATTTATTTAAGTAATTTAAATAAATTTATTTAACCCTCACCCCTTCAGAGTAACAGGGCTTGTGGAAATGAGCTCGATGACCTCATCAGTTTCTAACGAGGAAGTCCCGCCATCAGGCCGCGGCTCGCCTTCCCTGGCACCACCGACACACTCTCAGCTTTGTTTCCTCTCTGTTTGCTGGTCAGCCTTCCACCCTTCACCACTTATTTACTTGGAATAAACAAAGGAAAAGTTGTTGGTGCGACCCGTTTCAGCCATCTGAGGACAACGATGGATGTAAAAAAAACCTTCAGATTTTGGATTTCTCTCCGGTTCTTAATAAAAAGAGAATTAAAGACAAAATCCATCATAAGAATGAACCCATCTTGATGCCCCACACTAAGATATCATGAAGCCTTAATGAAAAGACTCCTCAGATTCCTTCAGATGAGAATTTACAAGCTCACGGTTCCTTCATGGAGCATAATTAAGTTCAGAGCTGGAGGTCTGTTCCTTAATACATAATTCATCGGTGCTTAGAGAACAGTTCCAGGGTATTTCATCAAGTCCTGCACTTGAATACCATTACTAACTAATTGCTCTCGGCCTTAAAGAGTTTGGGCTCATTACCCCGGCTCCCCCGCTTCGCTCAAGGCCACAAAAGGCAGCAGATGTCCCCCTCTAAAATTCACCATTTGATCCATTTCCCAATTAAATCTCCCAGTAAAACCCACAGCTCTCGGTCTTATCTCCTCAACCAGAAAGCACATTTAAAATCACTTTGTTTTGCAGCTGCGTGCTGGCATTCGTCTCCACGCAGCGTGCGTGTTGGCAAATGTTGCATCACACACGTCAAACTCTCATTAAGCTGCTGCTAATCTTAAATGAAAGGAGACGTTTGTTCAGAGGAAACCAGTAAACGTGACGTGAACAAGCCAAACAGTTATTTAATTCTCCAGGTTGAAGCCAGAAAAATGTGGCCCTGAACGCATCATATCACCACCTACCTGCAGAAAGGTTGTTTCTCTAAAGTTTTATCAAAGTTTTGTTATTTTTAGGGATGCACTATATAATTGGCCGCCTATCAGTATTGGCCTATATCGGCTTTAAAACTGAGTATCGGATATCGGCCACCCCACCGATATTTAACCGATCAGCCCGCTGTTTCTAAAGTCTAAAAAAAACCAACAAACTTCTTCTCTTCTTCCTCAAAAACTTCTTTTTTTCAGACTTTAAAACTTCTAAAGACTAGGGAAAAATATTGATACACTGTGATATCGCAATATTTTCATATGCTGATATCATATTGACATTTAAAAACATGGTATCGATCTGTGTTACTGACAAAATCTTGCGATATTTTATCATTTTGTTACAAAATCTCGCAAGAATTCACAAAATATCATGAGATTTTGTTACAGAATAATGAAGTATCGCGAGATTTTGTAAGTAAACTAGATAGATACTGCATATTGGCATATGAAAATATTGTGATATTTCAGTGTATTGATATTTTTTCCCACCCCTATTTTTCAAAGTGTCGGAAACAAATAACAAAACTGCTATTTGCAATGTCTGATTATTTTTTTTCAGCTTTGATATCGGTATCGATATCGGTTATCGGCCACATGAGTTTTAAAATATGGGCATATCGGATATCAGTCGAAATTCCAATATTGTGCATCCCTAGTTATTTCTAATGTATTCATCTGTGGTCATGTCACCAGGTCATGGGAAGGATATAAAGGTGATATGTAGCTATATTTCAGCATGTAATATGGATCATTTACATTTAATTTAATTTATTCTAACCTCAGAAATTAAGCTTTAATTGTTAACTGGGTCCACAAACTGAGCAGTCTGAAACAAAACTGCAACAGAGAACGGGACATCAGGTAGTCATACGCTACGGTAACCCTGCAGGGACATAAATCCTATTAGAAAATGATTAAAGAACAAGATGGTCCTTTACCATGATGTTCCCTCATGTGATTAACCCTTTGGGGCACCTTAAGGGACCAAATCGGTACCTTCTGCTTTGTCCGTTTTTTTTAACTCTGATATGTCATTCAGTTTAAAACTTGGTCAGAAATTTTCTTTTATTTTCATGTTTATAATTCTATTATCACTTCTATAACAAGATGCATAGAACAGGAGATATCAATATGATTAAATATTTGTATTTACATATTATATAATTAGTATAATCGATTATAAGGATGATAATTATGAATAATAACAGTAATGATGATGATAATATTGTCATATTTTTATATAAGATGCTAAATAAACAAATTGAAAGATGATTAAATATTTTAATTTACATATTATATATAATTAGTATGATTGATGATGATAATAATAATGATAATAAGTCTAAAATCTTATGATGAAAATTGGCAGTGATGTAACTTTGACTAAAAACATCCAGGATATAAAGTCTCATCCTTCCTCTCTTTACATTCTCCAGCCCTCCTCCCCCCCTCTGGTGCCCCTAGTCCCCCCAGCTCCTGTTGGGGTCCTTGGCCCCACCCAGGTACCCTCCTGACGTGCACACGGACGTGCACCCAGCTCTGAGCTCTGGTTTGGCCTGCTTGTGGCTGCATGATGGTACCATGTAAACCAGACACGGACCGGAAAGCCGAAGCGGTTCGGAGTCTTCTGGAAACGGGAATGCAGCGTTCCAGCTTCCAGTTGCTGCTTTGTGTGACTCAGTTAAACCCAGACTGGCTCAGATCACGTCTGCTTTGTGTTGAAAGACGTTCGTTTGAACAAATTCAGAGAAAAAGGTGCTTCTTTGTGTGTGATTAAGAGTCAGAGCATCAAAAACTGGAAAAGATTCAATCCAAGTACTAGAAAACTAACCTTGAAATGAAATGCTGTTGTTTGAGTTGCATGTCAGTAACCTGATTCCTTTTTTTGTGTAGTTTTAAACAAAGATGCATAAAAAGAGACAGTAAATGTAAGTATAAGAACATTTTTTGCTAAACCTGGATCCCCACGTCTGCTTGCTCTGCAGAAGCCTCAGCGCTACCGCCGCGCCATCAGCTACGACAGTAAGGAATACTACATGCGCCTGCTGTCGGGGAATCCCGGCATGTACCAGCACTCCGTGGAGCACAACACGGAGGGAGAGACCACGCAACACGAGCCGGAGCACGGAGAGGACACCATCGCCAGAGTCAAAGGTAGAGAAAGCACGGCTGAGGACGCGGGACGCCGTTGTCTCCCGCTGACGCTCTGTCTCGCCTCTCCAGGTCTGGTGAAGGCTCCTCTGAAGAGGTCCCGGTCCACGGCGGACGGCGCCGACGAGGACAGTCAGGACCAGCTTCAGGAGCAGCTGCTGGAGTCGGGAGGCCCCGAAGAGGAGCAGAGGACGGACAACACGTCACTACTGCGCCTCCTGGAGGAGGGAGAGAAGGTCAGGGACGGGCAGCTCCGTGGTTTCTATAACACGAAGCTCTTTGTAGCCTGAAGAGGCAGATCTGGATTTAAAGTCGAAGCCTGAGTCGCATCTTTCCCCTCAGTTATCCAGCTACTCTCCATGACACAAACCTCAGCTTTCCTCTAACAGGATTCCTCAAGGAAGCAGAGGAAGATGTAGTGGGCTGTAATTCTTATAATGCTTACATAATAACCAGCATCATGTTTCATAGCTCCACCCATCAACATACAGACAGAACAGTCCCAATTCTGACTTTTTTCCAGAACAGTTAGTAAATTACAATTTCGGAGATTTGTTTTTTTTTTTTCAAATTCTGAAAAAACGTCCAAATTTTGCATTTGTTTCCAAAACATTTTAAAAAATGATAATTGGAATTTTTTTTTCATTTTTGAAAAAAGTCAGAATTCTGACTTTCCCCTCCAGAACATTAAAAAAATATTTAAGGAGATTTTTTTTTATTTTTCAAAAAAATAAAAATAAATAAAAATTCAGGAGATTTTTTTTTTCTTTCTTGAATTCTGAAAAAAAGTCCAAATTCTGCATTTTTTTCCAGAACATTTAAAAGAATAATTGGGATTTTTTTTTTATTTTTTCATTTTTGAAAAAAGTCAGAATTCTGACTTTTTCCCCCAGAACTTAAAAAGAATTTAATGAGATTTTTTTTTTTTTTTCCCAATTTTTCAAAAAAGTCCAAATCCTGCCTTTTTCCAGAACATTAAAAAAAACAACTCAGGAGATTTTTTTCTTTGTTGAATTCAGAAAAAAGTCCAAATTCTAAATTTTTTCCAAAACATTAAAAAAAAAATTTAACGACACCCCCCCCCCCAAATTTTTGAAAAAGATCAACCTTTTTCCCCCAGAACATCAAAAAAATATTTGGGAAATGTTTTATTTTCAATAAAATTTGAAGAAAAAGTCAGAATTTTGACTTTTTTCTCTGAATTTTATTTTTTCCTTCCGTGGTCCTAATCCTCTTCTGTACTTTTCAACTCAGAGGACATGAAAATATTTCTCAGAAATCCTCTTTTATCCTCCTGATCTTCCTGTTCCGACCGTCTGGTCACTTCTGCAGCACATTTGGAGCATCAGGAGATGAAATGAACTGCAGGAACTTGTCGTCCTGCTGCTGCTCCGGCAGGTTTTCAGTCTGAAAGAAGGAAATCTGCATCTCTTCCGTTATTAAGCTGCTGTCTGTTCGCTCCAGATCCAGCACATGTACCGCTGTGCCAGAGTCCAGGGTCTGGACACCAGCGAGGGCCTGCTGCTGTTCGGGAAAGAGCACTTCTACGTCATCGATGGCTACACCATGACCGTATCCAGGGAGATCAGGGACATCGACACTCTTCCGCCAAAGTAGGTCCCCGCCTCCGCGTCCTGGACCCCCGCGAGGGGAAGTAATGAGTCAGCGTTTCTGCAGCTACGGCCAGCATCCTTTAGAGCATGACATCATCCCTGTGGACGCTGCAGCGGGGTGATGTAATGCTGCTGACTGAGCATGCGTCCTGAATCCCAGAAAAAGCTTTTACATATTTATCTTTTTAAGGGAGCTCGCTCTGCCTTTTCCTTCGAGACCACGTTGGAAAACAGCCAAAAGAAGGAAGGAAGGAAAGAACAGTCTGCAGCAGATGGCTGCGAGCTTTTCTCAAGTTCCCCTTGAGTGTTGGTGTTTTATCTTCGCTGCAGCCTCCACACAGTCCCGAGCATCCAGGGAATTTTATAAAGTGTTGAAGTGATTCATGGATCAGCAGCTACCTACTTTTAAACTGAAGGACTTCCAGCTTTTCTGTGTTTAAGCTTCTTTAATAACAAGTGTCAATGTCTTTATTTAGAGAAACTGAGCATTCTTTGTAATTTCATGCCATTTTTCAAGGGTTTGGATCACAGAATTACAACTAATTTGAGCCTTAGAAAATGAAAATACTTGACAAGTAAAATTCAGGCTGCATTGAAAGTTTTCTAATGAATCACCGTTCTACGTCTGTCCAGTCTGCATGAAGCCATCATCCCCAGAGGGGCGAGGCAAGGCCAGAGCCAGCTGAAGAGAACCTGCAGTATCTTCGCTTATGAGGACATTAAGGAGGTCCACAAGAGACGCTACCTGCTGCAGGTCAGCATCACGTCCACAAAAACATTTAAAATCCTGTAGTTCCCCCGATACGGCACACTGCTGCTGCCCTGCTTTTATTTATTCATGGGTTTGCTTGTTTGTTTTTATTTTCCATTTGCTTTATTGCTTATTTAAAGGTACAGTATGTAAGAATTACTGACACCTAGTGGTAAAAATGGGTATTTGATAGAAAAGACGTTTTCTTTCAAATGACTTCATATTCCAAGCGCTGTTGTGAATGTATGGTGGCTGTTAGTGGCCAAAATTCTCCCAGAGATGAAAATGTTTTCATGTGTGAGTGGATCAGTGGTCTCAGGTGTAGCTATGACTGGACTATGAGTAGCTATTTTGAAATATTTAATGTCTTTTAAGGCATTATTGATCCCAAACAGTCTCTAACTCCCTTTAAACAAAGCTGGTACTGCAGTTTTAAAGTTCAGAGGGTTCTCACTTCACACGCACTGTTATGTCCATTCAGGGACACCGTAGTAAAAATGTAGAACAAATATGGCCGCCTCCATATGTGCGCCATCCCAGCAAGTAGATATAAATGACTCATTCTAAGAAAATAAACATATAACAGCTGTTCTAGTGCAGCGATTGCACATCAATAGAAACACAGTTTTGAATTATATATCACATTTTTCTGCCATTGACCTATGATTTTTTTACATACTGTACCTTTAAAGGTAGAGTCCTGAGTGTTTCCCCATTTCTCTTTGTGAACACTATCCAAACTGAGAGCCTCTCCCCTCGGGCTAACGGATTTGCATTAATATCTTGAATGCAAGTGCAATATTAATTTTTTACTGTTTTACTGTAAGTAAAACTTGAGAACAGAAATACTGGAAAGAAATGGTTTTAAAACTATATTGATGAAGAAATTAAACAATACGATTAAAAACTTTTTTTAATGATCGTATAACTTAAGTACAGGTTAAGATTATTTACATTTATTCAGTTGAAAATGTTCAAATATAAAATGGAATCGTAATATTATAAATTTACTAAAACATCATCACTAACAGTAGCATCATTTCTCTGCAGCTTCAGCTTACTGAGTATTTGTTGCAAAAATTTTCATAATAGAAACGCAGATATTGATGTTTTAATAAGTAAAAGAAGCACACACAGTTTAACCATATACGGTCATCTAATGAATATTTATAAATAACTGAAATAATTGACATGAGCCAATTTACATCGATCAATTGGTCTAAATGTCGGTTTTGACTAATTTTTGATTAATTTCCCAGCTCTAGTTGAATGTTCTTAATAGGGAAAAATAATTAGATGAATAAATGGAGAGTTAAATTTGTCTTTTCCTTTCTTTTTTTTTTCCTGATACAAAAAGTGATCTGATCCATGACTCAAAAACTGCGATACGATCCGAGTTTATTGATCCATTTGCACCATTAGCTATAATAAGGTCTTGTTTTTCAAGCTGAGTTTTAACTCTTGTCCAATAAAAACTAACCTGCTTCTACTTCCTCAGCTGACTGGCCAAAAATGATGACATGGAAGCTGTTTTTCATTTGGTTTTTATAAAGCATGCTGCTTGAGCAGGCATGTGAAGATGTGTTGCTGGTTGGTGTAGGTAGATAACATCAGAAAAAGCTGGACTTCAGGTTAGAAGCCCAAACAGCAGGAGAAAATCTGAGTCGCATCCAGTGCCGGGTCATTTCCATGCACCTCCCGCATGACCGCCATCTCAGTGCCTGATCATAAATGTTGTGTTTGTTTTCTCCCGTGTTTTCTCCTGCAGCCGATGGCGGTCGAAGTCTTCTCAGCTGACGGCAGAAACTACTTGTTAGCCTTCCAGAAAGGAGTCCGCAACAAAGTTTATCAAAGGTACCGGGTCCAAATGGAAACTGATGTTGC
This sequence comes from Atherinomorus stipes, assembly GCA_023101725.1. Classification (NCBI taxonomy): domain Eukaryota; kingdom Metazoa; phylum Chordata; class Actinopteri; order Atheriniformes; family Atherinidae; genus Atherinomorus; species Atherinomorus stipes. The sequence continues at coordinate 221,534 of JALJCO010005699.1, forward strand.
TCAGTGGCAGCTCATTTTACACTTTATTAATGAGAGATAAGGATCAATAAACGACTGATTGTCTCTAAAAGCATAGCTGGAGTTTATAATCTACCAATATTTTCATTTTTTATACACTCTGAATTTAACCATCCTGACGTTTGATTCCCTGCAGGTTTTTAGCCGTGGTGCCTTCACTGGCTGACAGCTCGGAGTCGGTTTCAGGCCAGAGGCCCAACACCAGCGTGGAGCAGGGGTAGGCCTCCTCTATGTAACAGGATTTATTTAAGCTCCTAAATCTACAAGTTTGAATTCCAGCTTGTGGTGGTATTTCTTGCGGTGTCCCACAGGGGTCAGTGTTGGGCCCAAAGTTGTTTGTTTGCAGAGGATACCATTATTTTTTGCCCTGGTAGTGACTTGCAATTATTAGTTCAAGTGATAAACAGGAAATTGAAGAAGATACAATTATGGCTTAAAACAAACAAACTGTTACTAAATCTGAAATAAAAACAAAGTTAATGGTGTTTGGGATTGAAAGGGAAAATTTGAAGTTGGAGTGATCAATGAACAAGTAAATGAAGTATAATTGCTGGGAGTGATAATAGACGATAAAATTAACTGGAAATCTCATCATATTAGTTGTAAAATTTCACGAAGTTTAATAGCAAGAAATAAACAGAGCAAAGTTAATCTGAAATAAAACATCTTTACATATTTCACTTATTGTGCAGGAGTTTGGGGTAATAATTATACATCAAGAGTTCAACGGCTTGTGATTTTACATAAGAAAGCAATATGGATAAATCATTGGGAAAATGATCATGATCATCACACAAATTCACTTTTTGTAGGATCCAAATTATTAAAAATTGAAAGATCTAATGGAAATACAAACAGCACAAATTATGTTCAGGGCAAAAAATAATAACTTGCCAATAAATATACAGAGATTATTTACCCAGATGGTATGGTTTAAAAGGAAATTTAGAATTTAAGATTGTAATGGTACGGAAGATGAGTACGACCACCAAAGAAAAAAAATATAATTCTGAGAAAAAAAGCGATAATTCAGACTTTTTTTTTCTTCAGTGGCTTCGGTGGGAGATTTTTTTTTAATTTCTAAGATTAAAGTCAAAATTCTGACTTTTTTTTCCAGAACTTAAAAAGAAAAAAAAAAAAAATTCTGAAAGAAAAAAGTTAGAATTTTGACTTTAATTTCAGAATTCTGACTTTTTTTAATTGGAAAAAAGTCTCATGTCTTTTGTTTTGTTTTGGGGTTTTTTTTTGTAATTTTCTGGGAAAAAGAGTCAGAATTCTGACTTTTTTCTCAGAATTTTTTTTTACTTCAGTGGCTTCAGTTGGAGATTTTTTTTTTTCAATTTCGAAGATTAAAGTCAGAATTCACACTTTTTTTCCAGAACTTTAAAAAAAAACTTCAGATTCTGACAAAGAAGTCCGAATTTTTACTTTTTCAGAAATAAAAAAAAAAGAAAATCTCCTGAAATATTTTATTCTTATAAATTTTCGGGAAAAAGTCAGAATTCTGACTTTTTATTACAAAAAAAAAAAAAACGGGAGATTTTTTTTTTTTTTTTCAATTACAAAAAGTCAGAATTCTGAGATTAAAGTCAAAATTCTAACTTTTTTTTCAGAATTTGATTTTTTTCTTTTTAAGTTCTGGGAAAAAGTCCGAATTTTGACTTTAATCTTAGAAATAGAAAAAAATCTCCCACCAAAGCCACTGAAGAAAATTTTTTTTAGAATTATCGCTTTTTTTTTCTCAGAATTCTATTTTTTTTCTTCAGTGGCGGTACTCCTCTTTCATACCATTACTATCTTAAATCTAAAATTTCCTTTTAAACCATACTGTCTGGGTAAATAATCTCTGAATATTTATCGGTAAGTTAAAAAAGTCAGAATTTTATTTATTTTTTCTTCAGTGGCCCTAATCATCTTCCATGTAATGTCTTCAAGTAGGAGGAAAAGTTTTTGTGTTTCTGTGGAATAGTCTGGGTGAGGAACTGAAGAAATGACCAAGTATTTATCTCTTTAAAAAGAGATTCAGATAAATGATTTGTAGGAGATATAAAAAAAACTGGAAGAATGATTTTCTTAATGAAGAAGGGTGAATGTTTTGTGTTTATATTGTTAATTATATGAAAGTAATGTCTTACAGGAAGATGGAATTAAGACATGTTGAGAAAGTAAAGGGGATTAATAAGTGTTAAACTTCATCCCACTCCTTTTTGAGCAACTATGAGCTTTTATGTTTGATGTTTATGAATTTGATGTTTTGTTTATTTTTCTGCATGCGCGAAATGCCCGAAATAAACCAAACCAAACACTTAGACCCTGGACCTGTCCTCAGCCATCATTTTCCAAAGAGAAATTGTAGCTTTTCTCTCAGGGTTCAGGAAACATGGTTTCCATCCCTCCGATCCGGGCGTTGCCTCATCATATTTGGATGCTTCAGCTGCAGATCTTCATCTTTTAAATGCGTTTTCATCAATGATGAATGTGGAGCTCTGTTGTAATTGTTTAAGTTAATGACCCAGGGGAAAAAGAAAAATGAAAGCACCCCAGATATCATTTATCAGATGCAGCAACAGTTTAGTTGTTAATAAAGGATAAGTAGTGATTTTCCCGTCCTGGTGTCTGTCAGGTCTGGTCTGCTCAGCACGCTGGTCGGGGAGAAGTCTGTGACTCAAAGATGGGAGGTAAAACTTTCTAAAAACATGTCCGTCATCCTCGTGTTCACTCATCCAGACTCAAACCATCACTGACACGTTTCTGTTCCGCAGCGGGGGGAGATCAGCAACTTCCAGTACCTGATGCACCTGAACACGCTGGCGGGACGCTCGTACAACGACCTGATGCAGTACCCCGTCTTCCCCTGGATCCTGGCCGACTACGACTCAGAGGTGACCCAGGACTCTGTTAGCTGAATGTTTCGTATGAAGCAGCTCGGATGGCGTTGTTAATGTCTTGTTTTGTGTTTGGTGATCAGGAACTGGACCTCAACCACCCCAAGACGTTCCGTAACCTCGCCAAGCCCATGGGCGCCCAGACCGACGACCGCCTGACGCAGTACAAGAAGCGGTACAAGGACTGGGAAGACCCCAACGGTAAGCCCACAGAGGGACGTCAACACGCTAAATGTACCAAGTAGACGGTGAGGAGACGGTTTTTGTGGTTTAGGAAAACAGGGTTAGTAACTGGGATGTCTGTCGTCTCAGGGGAAACCCCAGCGTACCACTACGGCACCCACTACTCCTCAGCCATGATCGTGGCCTCCTATCTGGTCCGGATGGAGCCCTTCACACAGATTTTCCTCAGACTTCAGGTTTGATTTTCACCTCCTCCTCCTGCTTCCTGAGTTTTTTTTCTCAGCACCAACAATGGTCAAGCATTTAGAAAATATCACAGAAGTTACGTCTCGTCTGCTTTTGCCAGTTTTTAACGTTACTATAAACTTAGTTAACATGTTAAAGTCCCACCGCTAATACATAAATAGAGATGTTTGCTCTTGGCTTATTTACCGATATCACATATACCGATGCAGACAACTGTGAGGTTGAATCTCTCATATTTTGAGATTTACAACTATATTCTGCTCCATGAGCAAAGATTTCCAAAATATCCTTAACTTAGCCAGAGGAGTTCATTTTGGACATTTGGCTGCCAGATATCAGATACTAGCAGGTATTAGATACTACCATATATCAGATACTAGCAGGTATTAGATACTACCATATATAAGATACTAGCAGGTATTAGCCACATGTGGCTAATTCTAATGTTTCTCACAACTTGGTAACTTAACCAACAACTTAAAACCAGACATATTATCAGCAATTTCAAAGCAAGTCGGTCTGTAGTAGGGATCGACCGATATAGATTTTTTAGGGCCGATATTTTTTCATCAGCTGATAGTCAATACAACCTGCCAGTATTTGCACATATATATGTGTGTGTGTGTGTGTGTATATATGTGTGTATATATATATATATATATATATATATATATATATATATATATGCATGCCAGTATAAAAAGAAACATTAAACTTGTAATAAATATATATGTATATTAAAAACATTAAAATTATGCCGACTGGGGGGTATTGGCCAACACCCGACTTATCGGCTGATGCAGATTCAAGGGGGGAAAAAAAATGCAAATATTGTCCAGCCAACGTATCAGTCTATCCTTAGTCTGTAGCAGCAGCAGCTGCACCGTAGTCACATGACTCTGAAAGGAATGCTGGGATATGAAGTTCTTCCACAATGACAGGGACTTTTTTGCATACTAGACCAGTGGAAGAACAAGATCTCGCAGGTTTTTGTGAGTAAAAATATCGGCCCAAAAAAATTAATACCTATATTTTCTGATGTCACATTTCATGACGATATCGCTAATGATATTGGTAAACCGATAATCTCAGACATGTCTAATATGATATACGATGATTTTATAGCAGCTTTTTCTGTTTTGACATTTTTGGCCATTAAGGTCATCAGAGGGTTGTAATTATAAAGAGGGTACAAAGGTTTTCTTTTTCTTCTTTTATAAAAGGGTACTTTTTAGTCCCGATGGAAATTATTCACAGCTGTTTATCGCTTAGAAAAACTGATTATAGACATTTGAGTGCAGATAAAAACCAGGATGACCAATGGCTCCCCGTTTGCTTGATCTCCAGGGAGGTCACTTTGACCTGGCGGACCGAATGTTTCACAGTGTGCGTGAAGCGTGGCTCTCTGCCTCCAAACACAACATGGCCGACGTCAAGGAGCTCATCCCGGAGTTCTTCTATCTGCCCGAGTTCCTGCTCAACTCCAATAACTTCGACCTCGGTCGGTATCAGAAGGTTTGAATAGAGACGGCTTATAAAAGTCGTATCTGAGTAAATTAATTCTCTGGTCTCGATGTTCCAGGCGCCAAGCAGAACGGTACCAAGCTGGGCGACGTTATCCTGCCGCCGTGGGCCAAGGGCGACCCTCGGGAGTTCATCAGAGTCCACAGAGAGGTAGAAAACCAACCCACTCATCACAGTTAGCGTTGTTAGTTTTAAATGCACCCAACAACCCCCCCGCTCTGCTGTCAGGCTCTGGAGTGCGACTACGTGTCAGCCCACCTTCACGAATGGATCGACCTGATCTTCGGCTACAAGCAGCAGGGTCCTCCAGCTGTGGAGGCGGTGAACGTCTTCCACCACCTGTTCTACGAGGGTCAGGTGGACATCTACAACATCAACGACCCGCTCAAAGAGACGGCCACCATCGGCTTCATCAACAACTTCGGACAAATCCCCAAACAGGTTGGACACTGATCTTCTACCCGCTGATGCTAAAGATCACCGCACTGCAGGATCCCCTTAATATCTTTGATTTTTAGTCCCATTAAATCATCTAAAATGTGCAAGGTTGCCTGTTCTGGCCTAACTATTGTTGATGTGTGCGTTTCAGCTCTTTAAGAAGCCCCACCCTCCTAAACGGGTACGCAGCAAAGCCAACGGTGAAGTAACGGGAGTGCCGCCAAACTCCAACAGCGACAAGATCTTCTTCCATCATCTGGACAATCTTAGACCTTCTCTTGCACCTGTTAAAGGTACAGCTCCCCCCACACACAGACGTTCAACCCTCCGTTTAAAGGCCGACTGAATTAGTGCCTGTAAAAGTATCGCCCCAGCTTTGCTTTTTTTTCCAATTGTTTGAGAACTTGATGTTTCCAGAACTGCACAACCTGACGGGAAGGTGTCACATTGGCAGATTTTATCAGAACATCTGTGTTCTGCTGATCAGGCTTGAACATATATTAAGCACTAATCAAATCAAATCAAGTTTATCTCTAAAGCCCTTTTCATGCATGATGCAACACAAAGTGCTTTACGTATTAAAAACTGAAAAATCCATATAAAATTAAAACAAGCGATATATTTCAGTACAACAATTTGAAAAGAAAACATCATCTAATGAGGCAAATCTAAGGCAGCCCGATGTTCTGATCAAAATAAACACAGAGAAACTCCCATTACAGCAGTCAAGAGTACTGAAAACAATGCATGAAGATGTTTTTCTTGGTCATGTTTGGCCATCAGATCTCTTGTTCTAGATATGTTCTTCAAGAGGTAAAAAGTTGAGTATGGCCATTAAAATTGAGCTCAGAGTTCAAAATGACGCCAAGATTTCTAGATTCATTTGTTGTTTTTAACATTACTGACTAAAGCTGGACATCTTAAAAAGTAGGGTCTAGAACCACATCTTTGGTTCCAAAGACAAATATTTCAGGTTTATCTTTATTTAGCTTAAGAAAACTCTGGAACATCCAGGTATTTCACTGAGGTACATACTGAAGCTTGGTATGAGACCAGCATCTCTTACCATTTAAAGCTAAGTATCATCAGCATAATTATGATCAGATAGTTTTTCTGTGGTCTGGGCTGGTTGGAGCATGGAGATTCTGAAAAATAGGGCCTGAAATGATGCCTTGGGGAACTCCACGTCATCTTTTAGCGTATCCGTAGTAACAAAATACTCCTGTTTTTCAAGTAGGATTCAAACTAATTCAGAATTGGACCGGATTCTCATCCAGTTTTCCAGTTTGCCTAATAGGAAGGAGGATCTCAAACAGAACCGAAACCAAACTTCTAAACTTGCTGAACTGATCCCTTTGGTTATATAGTCCTCATTCCTGTTTATGGTTTTGCTGGGAACTACACTCCATCTGCCTGAAGGTTGCAGCCTGAAAATGTTGAGCATGAAAGAAGCGTTAGAAGACATAAAGAAAACAGATCACCACCACACACTTCTACTGGGTCAGAGAGGGACTACTACATTACAGATGTTGGGAATATTCGGCTTAGTCTAGCTTCGATCCGTTTCTACACGAGGACGTAGGTTGTGAAATGTGTACGTAATTATGCTAATTAGAAATTAGCATGGAAAATTAATATTACCCATAACCCCACAGCCACCCTCACCCCCATTTGCCCCTTTAAAACCACATTATGTCAAAGGAATAACAGTTTAAAGAAACATGGCTTGGTACCAGGTGAGGAAATACCTGAGTGGTCCGTCCACCCCAAGAGTCACCCCCACCCAGGCTACCACCACGGGAGCCATCCAGATCTGGGCGGTCAGGGTCCACGCCACAACCGTAGGGCTCCATGCTGGGCCCCAACCACGCAGATAAGGACAGTCGTCATGGCAACGACCCCACAGTCAGAGCAGGGGTAGCTCCGGATGGAGGGGACTCCCCTCAGGACAGTCCTGGAGTGATAAAAACTAACTGAACAAAGATCAAATCCATCTAAAAATTAAAAAACAACATGTTTAATACAATGTTCATATTTAGATCAAAGCAAATAAATGAATAGATTTTTAAAAAATTAATAACAGGTAAGAATGGATAAAGACTAAAATAAATAAATAAAACTTAGTTCAAAGGTAGGTCTTTTGCCTCGTTTTGCCCCGGTACCAGAGGACCTCGGGGTCCGTGGGGGCTTATAATTCATAAGCAACTCAGCTAAATAAGAATGACCAAGACAATTAAAACATTTATAAACCATTAGAAGAAGCTTAAAATCAATCCTGAAACGCACGGGAAGCCAATACAGCGACTTTAAAACCGGTGTAATGTGTTCCCGCCCTCTGGCCGAGTCCTCATGGAGACGAATCACCAGCTCGCTCCACTCTCAGCATGTTTCTGTGCATCCTCCTCATGCAGAGCTGAAGGAGCCCGTGGGACAGATCGTGTGCACCGACAAGGGCATCCTCGCTGTAGAGCAAAACAAAGTCCTGGTCCCGCCCACGTGGAGCAAAACCTTCGCCTGGGGCTACGCCGACCTCAGCTGCCGCCTGGCTAACTACGAATCCGACAAGGTGAGCAGCAGCGGTCACTTCCTCAGAGAATCCAGCTTCCTCAGCTCTGATTTAACATGCTGTGCTCGTTAAAGTGTCTCTGCTGGTTCAGTCTCTCACAGCTACTGAGTCAGGACTGTTAAGGTGCTGATTTTAACAGCATAACAACTGAAACACAGACGACCAAAGTCACCTTGAACGCAACAAGTCAAGGAGAAAGATGATGAAAGGCAAGGTCTCCCCCTGCTGGCAGTGAGACGTAAATGCAGTTTTCAGTGCAGTCAGACTTCACCTGAGGAAACAAACTCTTTATTTGAGCTTTTTATGCTGCAGATTCAAGTTTGTCTCCAAATCTAAGTGAGTTTCAGCCTGGAAGTTTCCATTAGAGGACTCAGAACCGTTCTGTATGTGACTAACTGGGACTGGAACCATTCAGAGTCGTTCAGGGTTCATTTTTCTGTTTTATTTCCAGTTTACAGATGAGACGGATGATTTAAGTCATTTTCTTTCATCCTCTGTTCTCCAACTTTTGTCAGCAACATATTCATGCAGTTTTTGGAGGCGTTCAGGTTTATTTTATGACCCCATGTGACCCACAGGCTCAGCTAGTGGAGTCCCTTTATTAAACACTTGAACGTCCCAATTTAGATCCTGATAGAATCTTTTTTATTTCTCTCTTATCCTGGTCACTATTGCGCCCTTTAATCTCCTGTTATTATTGTTAGTTTTATTTTTTGTGTTTCCTGCTAAGAGACTAAGAATAGAAATGAGTTTTAACAGTTTATATGCATATTAAAGTGCTTTGACCTTTTATTTTTTAGAATAAGAATAAATTCAGTTTACTTTTGAACAAATAGTAACTTTAGTGGCATGTTAACCCTTCTAATAAGCTAAAAGTCTAAATGCAAGTTTTTAAATTTAATTTGTTTATTTTTCTTGATTAGTTTTGTTTCATTGTTTCGGTTAAAGACAAAGAGGAAAACTGTAACCAGATATTTCTGATATTAGAGTTGTAGTATTTACAGACAGGAAACACAGAACACAGATTGATTTTTCAGGCTTTTTTTTTTATTTTTTTTTTTTTTTTATTGTATTTTTTATTTTCCATTTTCTTTACAAAACAGTTACATAAGTTCACAAGTTCGTGACAATTCCTATGAAAGTTTTAGTATATTGACCATTTTTCCAACAGATTTTCCCATTTTGGTCATTGAAGTTTTATAAAATATGCAAGTTTTTCCGTGTTATGAGTTTCCTCCACTATGTCTTTCCAGTTCTCTCATGTGGGCGAGTTGACATTGTACCATTTCTGGGTATTCACCTTTTTCAAAGCTGCCAATAGAGTCTTAAATATACAGCAGATCCTTATTTGGAGGTGCGATTTCTGCTGTACGTGTTTTAGGTGCCGTGTATCTTAGTATTTATTTTAATTGTTTCTAAATATTGTTTGTGTCGTTTGTTTTTATTCATTTGCATCATAAAAAATAACAAAAGACAGTGATGAGACAAGAACAATAAGTGCTGGAGAAGTTAAAAAGCCTATGAAGGCTTCTAATGAACACTTCCCCCAAAAATACAAAAAACACTTAAAGGTACAGTGTGTAAAAAATCAAAGGTCAGGAGCAGAAAAATGTGATATATAATTCAAAACTGTCTTTCTATAGATGTGTAATCGCTTCATTAGAACAGCTGTTATATGTTTATTTTCTTAGAATGAGTCATTTATATCTACTTGCTGGGGGTGCACATAAATGGAGGCTACCATATTTGTTCCACCATTTTTCTACGGTGTCCGTGAATGGACAAAACAATGTGAGTGAAGTTAGAACCCTCTGAACTTTAACACTGCTGTACCAGCTTTGTTTAATGGGAGTTAGAGACTCACAGATGAAAACATCTTTATGTCTGGGAGAATTTTGGCCTTTAACGGCCACCGTACATTCACAACAGCGCTTGGAATATGAAGTCTTCTGAAAGAAAACATCTTTTCTTTCAAATACCCATCTTTACCACTAGATGTCAGTAATCCGTACATACTGTACCTTTAAAAATTCATGGAAAAATAATCATTAATGGTAGATTATCCCAGGAATGTGTCAACTTTGAACACTGCCCCAAAAAAAAATATAAAAAACTTGTGCGTGATTTATAAGCTGAGGTTTCATCTTGACTTATTGAGCTGAAAACGAGCTGGTTGCTGTTTCCTCCTCGTATGAGAACGTTCTGCATCCTCTGATTTATTAACTGAAGCTAACAAGACATTTATGAATCCTTCTGATGATTATTTAGAGATCCTGAAGCTAAAATCAAGAGAAATCAAATAAGTCAACCCTTTTTCTTTGTAACTGTTTATATTTGTTTATAATCTGAAAAAAGCTAATTTTGTTTTACAGCTTAAAGCTTTAAGGGGGAGTTTTTTTGGCCTTTAAAATCCTTTTTTTTTTCTAGGAAATGAGCTTCTTTGAAGTCATAATTGCTGTGAAATGAATATTAAACTCCTGGTTTACATCCAGAACGTAGTCGTTTTGTCCATCAGGCTGAAAAATGCCGTCCTCTGATTGTCGGTTTCCCCTGGTTCCAGGCGTTGGTGGTGTATGAGTGCCTGTCAGAGTGGGGCCAGAACCTGTGTGCCATATGTCCCAACCCCAAGCTGGTGATCACCGGCGGCACCAGCACCGCCATCTGTGTGTGGGAGATGGGAACGTCCAAGGAGAGGGCCAAGTCGCTCACACTCAAGCAGGTAAACCGAGGCCGGGCAAGCTCCTGTTGCAGCTTTAGCAATCAGTCAACCTTTATTTATAAAGCCCTTTTCATACACAAAAATGCAACACAAAGTTAAAACACAATAAAGAAAACAGAAGAACAACATAGATTCATGCATACATGTGAGTACAGATCAACATGTTTTTCTATAAGCGCTGGCCCAACCCTCATTACCTGAAAATCTAAAACACTGCAAGCTAATTTTTTAAAATCATTTAGAAAAAAATTTCTTTAAAAAAATTTAATAAATAAAAAGAAGAAGAAAAAAGCAAAATATTTCAAGATAAAATAAAAAATAACTGTTTACTCTCTAATATAAGGCAATAAACAGAGACAGTACAATAGCACAATAGTATAGTAAAATACAATAATAAAAATAAAAGGAATAATGAAAAAAAAATGGGGGTAAAAAATTTCAAAACAAACAAAAACCCATCGCCAAAAATATGTTTTCAATTAAAAGCTCTACTAAAAAGGTAAGTTTTCAGCTTTTTTTAAAAAATATGAACAGTCACAGCTGCCCTCAGGTCGTCTGGAAGACATCGACATGTTTTTCTACATGCACTGTCCCAACCCTCATTACCTGCACCGGGGAATCGGAAAATCTAAAACACTGGAAGCAAAATTAAAAAAAAAAAAAAAAAAAAAATTAAATTTCTTTCCTTAAAAAATTTTATAAAAAGAAAAAAAAGGAAAATATTTTAAAAGGAAAAAAGAATAAAAACTGTTTACTCTCTAGTATAAGGAAATAAGAAAAAGATTATAAAATTGTACAGTACTGTAGTAAAATACAATAGTATAAAACAAAATAAAGGAGTAATAAAAACAATGGGATAAAAAAAAAAATTTAAAAACCCAAAACAAACAAAAGTCTTCTAGCCTAAAATATGTTTTCAATTAAAAGCTCTACTAAAAAGTGGGTGTGCAAAATTGTATGAAATGGTTTTTGGTTGCGTTATCTTTTTAGCTGTCGTATTTTTCGATGGAGTTTTGTAAGAGAAGTGGTCTGCGAGATTTCGTGTTTTTGAGAGTTGTGTAGAAAGCTGATTGACTGTTTGTGAGGCTGAGGTTAGGTTAATTTAAATGGTGTAAATAATTAAAGTGGTGGTTGATGGACCGTTGTTGGTTATGAAGAAATAAGCTGAAGTTTTTTTGCTTTAGAAGACCAGCCTTTGTTTTCTGTTTTGCTCTTTTAGACTGTGAGTGGCTGTGTAATTTTTGTAATTTACATGGTCACTTTGGTCGATAAATTTGGAATGTTAGGGACAAATCTGTGGCTGGGTAAATTTATTGCAATATATTGTTTTTGAGAATTCTGTTGTGATATTATCGTTATCGTAGGCAAAATATCGTGATAGTATCGTATCGCAAGGTACCTAGTGATTCCCAGCCCTACTAAAAAGATAAGTCTTCAGCTTTTTATTGAAAATATGAACCCTTGCAGCTGCCCTCAGGTCGTCTGGAGGCTGCTCCGCAGGCGAGGACCATAAACACTACAAAGACACCTCTTAGGGGCCGGTCTCCTAGCAACAGCCAGGAGACCGGGCCCTGAGAGGCTCATAAACTAAAAGGAAGTCGGATAAATACTTAAGACTGAAACCCCTAAGAGCTTTAAAAACTAATAAACGCATTTTAAAATCAATCCAGAAGGACACAAGAAGCCAAAGCAGAGATTTTAAAATTAGTGTACTGAGTTCTCTCTCTGGTGTCCGTCAGCAGACGAGAGCTGAGTTTTGTCAAAGCTGTCGAGGATTTATTGTCTTTTTTTAGGAAAAACAGAAAGAAAAGCATGACAATAATCTATCCTCCAGGGGATAAAAGCATGAGTCAGCATTTCTGCATTGGCCTAAAAGAAGAACTGTTGCACTCTGGAAATATTTCTAAGATGAAAGAAGAAGAAGAACGCCGCCTTTGTGATGTTTTTAACATGAGATTCGAAATGCGAGCAGTAAAGTTGGAGAAAACCCTCATGAAACTGCATCTGTTCTCGTCTTTCAGGCGTTACTCGGCCACACGGACGCCGTCACATCTCTGACGGCGTCCTCAGCTTACCACATCGTCGTCAGCGGCTCCAGAGACCGGACCTGCATCATCTGGGACCTCAACAAGCTGTCCTTCGTCACGCAGCTCAGGGGACACCGGGCCCCCGTCTCCGCCCTGTGCATCAATGAACTGACGGTGGGTTGGAGCCCAGATTTCACCCCTTTCTGCAAACAGCCCACTAGAGACGTCACATTATCGTTTCATAATTAATTATAGCAGCTTTTAAGACCTATAAGGAGTGTTTATGTGATTTTACACATTTATAATATTTGAAATTAATTCATACTTAATCATCATAAATTAAAGTTGTGCTTGAAAGTTTCCATCCCCTCCCATTAAAGAAAAGGCTAAATTTACAATAGCAATTCATATTACAAGAAACTAAATAAAAGTAATAATAAATAAAAATTTACTAAAAGATCATTAAAAAAATGTCCCAAACAAATTAAAGCACCTTGATCATGAAAGTGGACCAATTTACCCGTCAACAGATGCAGGCGTCTGATTGGACGGTACAGAAAACACCTGATTGCAGTGATTGTCTCAAAGTGTTGCTCAGTAACATTTTCGTTCAGGAGCCCCATCATGCTTGTTTAATTGTTTAATTTTTTGTTTGTTTGTTTTTAATATTTCTTTTAAACCAAAATTCAAAATCAGTATAATCATTTTCGTAGAATTTTTATCTATTATTACTTTTGTCAATTTCAACTTATTTCACCGGCAACTGATTTTTTTTTGTCTTTAATGGGAGGGGATGTAAACATTTAAGCACAAATCTACAGTCCTAAAGATTATTCCTACCCTCCAATTAAAGAAGGAAAAAATCAGCTGTCAGTGAAATAAGTTGAAATTGACAAAAGTAATAATAAATAAAAATTCTATGAAAATTATGGCATTGATTTTTAATTGTGGTTTGAAATAAATATTAAAAACAAACAAAAAATGAAACGAGTAAAAAGATAATGGGTAATTTTGGAATTTTGGTTGAGACAATCACTGCAATAAGGTGTTTATATAACGTCAAAAAAAACATGCCTGTCCACAGGATGTTGGCATGTATGGGAAAGGGTTAATGGTGGAAAGTTTTAATTATTTATTATTATTATAACAACAATAAGTGAACAAGCAATATTTAATTTCACTAAATTATAATTTAGTAAATTTTTATATATTATTAGTTTCTTTAGTTGTTATTTTAAATATTGTCAGGAATTTAGCCTTTTCTTTAATTGGAGGGTTTGAATAATCAGACTTCCTTTAGCCAGAACCACATTTTTATCATTTCCTTCCAACATTTTAGCCTAAAGTGCATGTGTGTGTGGTGCATGTGTGTGTGGTATTGACGGCTGCATGTGTGTGTGGTATGTGTGTGTGCGTGCTTGCAGGGGGACATCGTGTCGTGCGCCGGCACCTACATCCACGTGTGGAGCATCAACGGCAGCCCCATCGCCAGCGCCAACACCTTCACCGGCCGCAGCCAGCAGATCCTGTGCTGCTGCGTGTCGGAGATGAACGAGTGGGACACGCAGAACGTCATCGTCACCGGCCACTCGGACGGCGTCGTCCGGGTAACCACACTTGCTTCCGTCCACGAGGCCTCACAAATGAAATGCTGGTTCCATGTTTTATAATTCTGGTTAAAAATGTCCTGTAGTTTTGGAGAATGGAGTTCCTTCAAGTCCCAGAAACCCCTGCTCCGGAGCCGGTGGAGCCCGACGTTCCCGACTGCTGCGGCGACGAGAAGATTGGTGAGTTTTGTGGGAGAAATGGACGAAATAGAAGGAAAAATGCATTTTCTAAAGTTTCCGTGGATCCTCAGAAGGCGGCGAGAGTCACAACGGAGACGACGACAGCAGCGAGTCGGACGGAGACGAGCCCAGTTTGAGTCAGGAACCCAGAGCACCGCGCAACCCGTCGACCGGCGGCGGCAGCCAGCCGGGCAGCGCGGTCCACCGACCCAGAGGTACGCCGCCGTCTGAGGGTCCGACCCCGACTTTAATCTGTGCTCTACAGACAGTTTTAGTCGTCGCACTCGACTCGTTTGTGTCACGTTTATTCTCAGCCAGTGGAGCTCAGGCTCGTGTTGACAGACAGAGAAAAACACGAAAAACCCAACTGCTTCATATATTTAATCCCTGTGGGGGTGATGTAATGTGGAAGTAGGGAAGGGTTTTTGTTTGTTTTTTTGGATTGAATAATTAATTTATTACAAGATTTTATTACAAGAAAAATATTTTATGTTTATTTAACATTCTAACATTTTTGAAAAAAGGTGCTTTTAAAAAACAAAAATTCAGTCATCAAATTTAGATTTATTTTTAGATTTCTCTGTAATTTAATCCCCAAAAGACATCAGACTTATTTGTTTGTTTGCTTATTCATTTATGTTCTTATTTGTTTATACTTTATTTTGTTTATGTATTTGTATATTATATTATTGCATTTATTCACTTTATTTTGTTTATTCATTTATTTATTTTTGGTCTGTTTGATATAATTTGTTTTTATTTGTTGATTAAATCTATAATTGTTTATTTTTTATTCCTTTTTTACATATTTTAGTTACATAATTCTTTTTATTTGATTCTGTAGATTGGTAATTAATTTTCTTTTTAGATTTTTTGTATTTTTCGTACATATTTTTACTTTTTATCTATTATTTTGTTATTGATTTACTTTCTGTTTTTCTTTGTTTTGTGTAATAATATTTATATTTTATTTTTATTGAATCATTTCTTCTGTTTAAACTTTTTTTTTATCTTTTTTAGCTTTTTATACGATAAATTGATTTTATTTTTACTGTTTTAAAAAACAAATAAAATACAGTTTCGCAGCTCAGTTTTGCCTAAGTAGCAAGCAACAACTTTAAAAGTAAATTGCTCTTTAATTAAAACTAGTTTAAAAAAACAAACAAACAGTATTATCAGTTCAAATGGCCAAACTTGAATAAGATCAGGTTTTTGCTGTCACCAGTAGTACCAGCAATACGTATAAGTCATATGTGTAAAGAAGCTTTTGATTAATTGGACGTTATAAAAGTTGATTTAAAGCAGATGTTTGTTGTAGCGCGAGTGATAAAAACTTCATCATTCAGTATTTACAAAGTCGCTGATGATTTTCTCATATAATTTAATATGATCATCTTTTTCTGGCTCATCTACTTTTAAATATACCCCTAAAGCACTCCAACTAATTACAAATACTTTTTAAGATCATTTCTAACTTTTCTTGATGCATTTCTCTCTCTTTTCTAATTCTGGCCCGTCAGGCCCGTCAGCCCGAGCCGGCGCCTCCTGGTCGATGGACAGCGGCTCCGACGACTCTCACCGCTGGTCGGACACCCTGAGCATCGACGAGAAGGAAGGCTTCGTGTTCGTCAACTACTCCGAGGGCCAAACCAAAGGCCCCGGCCCCCACCCCCCCCACTTAGGCCAGGGCGCGGCGCCTCAGCCGCTCCATCCCGCCGTCATGGAGGCTCGGACGTACAACCAGCTTCGTGCAGGTGGGCGTTTCCCAGCCGATCGCCACCATCTAGCAGGACCCCCCCAATCTAAAAGCATGTTTGGTGTTTCCAGGCTACCGATGGGAGCGCCAGCTGGTCTTCAGGAGCAAACTCACCATGCACACGGCGTTTGACCGCAAGGACAACGCTCACCCGGCGGAGATCTCCTCCCTCGCCATCTCCAAGTAAAAGCAGACTAACGAAGCAGCTTCTTTTCCTCCGGTTGTTTGGCGTAACGCTCCATCTCGCCGCTCCTCTCCCCCTGCAGGGACCACAGTAAGATCCTGGTGGGCGACGGGCGCGGCAGAGTCTTCAGCTGGTCGGTGAGCGACCAGCCCGGCCGGTCGGCGGCCGACCACTGGGTGAAGGACGAGGTGGTGGACAGCTGCTCCGGCTGCACGGTTCGCTTCTCCCTCACCGAGCGACGCCACCACTGCAGAAACTGCGGGCAGCTCTTCTGTCAGAAGTAAGACGACGACGATGTTTGTAAACGCTAGAACGTGTTGGAAGGTGTTTACAAGCCTCAGCCGACTCCACAAATGCTCACACGTCACATTCTCCGTCCATGTCAAGTGACATGTACGGGTTACATGTGTTGTCAGTGCTGTCTGGTCCACATAAACCAGCCCTGGTCCACTTTAAACCAGCCCCGGTCCACTTTAAACCAGCCCTGGTCCACTTTAAACCAGCCCTGGTCCACTTTAAACCAGCCCCGGTCCACTTTAAACCAGCCCTGGTCCACTTTAAACCAGCCCCGGTCCACTCTAAACCAGCCCTGGTCCACTTTAAACCAGCCCTGGTCCACTCTAAACCAGCCCTGGTCCACTTTAAACCAGCCCCGGTCCACTTTAAACCAGTCCTGGTCCACTTTAAACCAGCCCCGGTCCACTTTAAACCAGCCCCGGTCCACTTTAAACCAGCCCCGGTCCACTTTAAACCAGCCCTGGTCCACTTTAAACCAGCCCTGGTCCACTTTAAACCAGCCCTGGTCCACTTTAAACCAGCCCTGGTCCACATTAAACCAGCCCCAGTCCACTTTAAACCAGCCCCAGTCCACTTTAAACCAGCCCCGGTCCACTTTAAACCAGCCCCGGTCCACTTGAAACCAGCCCCGGTCCACTTTAAACCAGTCTTGGTCCACTTAAAACCAGTCCCGGTCCACTCTGAACCACCCTGGTCCATTTTAAACCAGTCTTGGTCCACTCTAAACCACCCTGGTCCACGTTAAACCAGTCCTGGTCCATTTTAAATCAACCCTGGGCCACTTTAAATGAGCCTTGGTCTACTTTAAACCAGCCCTGGTCCACTTTAAACCAGTCCTGGTCCACTTTAAACCAGCCCTTGTCCACATTAAACCAGTCCTGGTCCACTTTAAACCAGCCCTGGTCCACATTAAACCAGTCCTGGTCCACTTTAAACCAGCCCTGGTCCACATTAAACCAGTCCTGGTCCACTTTAAACTAGCCTTGGTCCACTTTAAACCAGCCCTGGTCCACATTAAACCAGCCTGGTCCACTTTAAACCAGCCCTTGTCCACATTAAACCAGTCCTGGTCCACTTTAAACCAGCCCTGGTCCACATTACACCAGTCCTGGTCCACTTTAAACCAGCCCTGGTCCACATTAAACCAGTCCTGGTCCACTTTAAACCAGCCTTGGTCCACTTTAAACCAGCCTTGGTCCACTTTAAACCAGCCCTAGTCCACTTTAAACCACCTTGGTCCACTTTAAACCAGCCCTGGTCCACATTAAACCAGTCCTGGTCCACTTTAAACCAGCCCTGGTCCACATTAAACCAGTCCTGGTCCACTTTAAACCAGCCCTGGTCCACATTAAACCAGTCCTGGTCCACTTTAAACCAGTCCTGGTCCACTTTAAACCAGCCTTGGTCCACTTTAAACCAGCCCTGGTCCACTTTAAACCACCCTGGTCCACTTTAAACCAGTCCTGGTCTATTTTAAATCAGCCCTGGTCCACATTAAACCAGTCCTGGTCCACTTTAAACCAGCCCTGGTCCACATTAAACCAGTCCTGGTCCACTTTAAACCAGCCCTGGTCCACATTAAACCAGTCCTGGTCCACTTTAAACCAGCCCTGGTCCACATTAAACCAGTCCTGGTCCACTTTAAACCAGCCCTGGTCCACATTAAACCAGTCCTGGTCCACTTTAAACCAGCCTTGGTCCACTTTAAACCAGCCCTAGTCCACTTTAAACCACCCTGGTCCACTTTAAACCAGCCATGGTCCACATTAAACCAGTCCTGGTCCACTTTAAACCAGCCCTGGTCCACATTAAACCAGCCCTGGTCCACTTTAAACCAGCCCTGGTCCACATTAAACCAGTCCTGGTCCACTTTAAACCAGTCCTGGTCCACTTTAAACCAGCCTTGGTCCACTTTAAACCAGCCCTGGTCCACTCTAAACCACCCTGGTCCACTTTAAACCAGTCCTGGTCTATTTTAAATCAGCCCTGGTCCACTTTACATTAGCCCTGGTCCACTTTAAACAAGCCCTGGTCCACTCTAAACCAGCCTGGTCCACATTAAACCAGTTCTGGTCCACTTTAAACAAGCCCTGGTCCACTCTAAACCAGCCTGGTCCACATTAAACCAGTCCTGGTCCACTTTAAACCAGTCCTGGTCCACTTTAAACCAGCCTTGGTCCACTTTAAACCAGCCCTGGTCCACTCTAAACCACCCTGGTCCACTTTAAACCAGTCCTGGTCTATTTTAAATCAGCCCTGGTCCACATTAAACCAGTCCTGGTCCACTTTAAACCAGCCCTGGTCCACATTAAACCAGTCCTGGTCCACTTTAAACCAGCCCTGGTCCACATTAAACCAGTCCTGGTCCACTTTAAACCAGCCCTGGTCCACATTAAACCAGTCCTGGTCCACTTTAAACCAGCCCTGGTCCACATTAAACCAGTCCTGGTCCACTTTAAACCAGCCTTGGTCCACTTTAAACCAGCCCTAGTCCACTTTAAACCACCCTGGTCCACTTTAAACCAGCCCTGGTCCACATTAAACCAGTCCTGGTCCACTTTAAACCAGCCCTGGTCCACTTTAAACCAGCCCTGGTCCACTTTAAACCAGCCCTGGTCCACATTAAACCAGTCCTGGTCCACTTTAAACCAGTCCTGGTCCACTTTAAACCAGCCTTGGTCCACTTTAAACCAGCCCTGGTCCACTCTAAACCACCCGTGTCCACTTTAAACCAGTCCTGGTCTATTTTAAATCAGCCCTGGTCCACTTTACATTAGCCCTGGTCCACTTTAAACAAGCCCTGGTCCACTCTAAACCAGCCTGGTCCACATTAAACCACTCCTGGTCTACATTAAATTAGCCCTGGTCCACTTTAAACTAGCCCTGGTCCACTTTGAACCAGTCCTGGTCCACTTTCAATGAGCCCAGGCCTGGTCTGCTTAGTTATAAATATCAGTCCAAAGAAACTGATACCGATGTTTTCCAGTATCACATTTTGATGCCAATATCGTCTGATAATATTGATACTTGTAATATATTTATATACAGTATATATGAAGTGCTGCCTGTGTAGATGCCTGTCTGTACTAAGGGAGGGATATCGGCCCCAACACACCTGATGTATCGGCCGATGTGAGCAAAAAACACAAATATTGGCATATCAGCCGACTGACATATCGGTCTAACCCTTAGATAAAACCCTGTTTTTGTGATGTTTCTGATGTGAGGAATAAAACTGAGCTCTGAGTATTATCGTCATCTGTATCTTCCTGCCGTCATCTGAGTCTCGTCTCGTTTTCCAGGTGCAGTCGCTTCCAGTCGGAGATCAAGCGGCTGAAGATCTCGTCTCCCGTGCGGGTTTGTCAGAACTGTTACTACAACCTTCAGCACGAGCGAAGCGTCGACGACGGCGGCAGAAACTGAGCCGCCCCCGACATGAAAGCTCCCCGACACAGCCCCAGATCTCCCGCCCCAGTAACCACGGCAACACGGCGATGAAGCAGGACGAGATAACGGAACAAAAGAAGAAGGAAAAGAACGAAATCTCCCTGCATTCATCATCAGAGGAGGAAAAAAGAAAAAAAAGTAGAAGATGCAGCACGTCTGAGTCAATCAGCGCCATCCTCCTCATCCTCCTCTTCCTCCCATCACTGCAAACAAACTTGTTGATAGTGTAAATACCTGCCATGGCCTTTTTAACTCTGCAGAGCAAACACGAAGGTCAATGAGGAAAAAAAGCGAACATCTCGCCTGTATCTTAGCGATGTGACTAACCACTCCTGGCTTTAAAGAAAAGAGAAGAAAACGGACGCGTGTGCGTCGTCACGGCGAGTCCAGAACTTCACGGAGAGATGAATGTCGACTTCTAACGTCTGTGGGTCTCGTTATGCAAAATCACTTTTAGTTCTCTTTTTTTTATACGTAAATAATTTCCTGATAATTTTGTTGTTTACAGAAGATGTGAGTTGTTTGTGTTTGTTGCCCACAGTGTCAAACCGTCATCCTGAGAGGTTTTATTTGTTCCCGTTGCTGCTGCTTTCTGAAGACTGGAGGTTATCATTTCCCATTTCACTCGAACATATCACTCCATTCTGGTCACGTCTTCGTTTTATCTTCCCTCGCGTCCGTTTCGTGTCACCGTCAGAGCGGCTTCTTGAATGCACGTAGAAAAAGGGACGTTTTTATTTATCAGCTCCGCACTCTTCATCCCCTTTTTCCTCCTCATCCTCTTCCCTTCAATTTAAATGGAAATCAGGAAATTTAAACGTGTGGTTTGTCCCGTTCAGACGGGGAAAAGGTTGGTTTAAGTCACTTTTACCTGCAGTACGGATGCAGCTTCAAGTCGTCTCAACATCACATGAATTTTAATGTAAGAAATGAAAAAATAAATTTGGATTTTATAGCATGAATTAATTTTAAAAGCAAAATAGGAAAACATTCGCCGGGCTGATGAGGAACTTTCAGCCTGTCAGAAGCTGATTTTCCTTTTTAATCGATAAATGAGGAGACGGTTCTGTGCAAAAGTCTTGAGCCGCCGCTGGTTTTAAAAGTTGTGAGAAAAAAAAAAAAAACCAGGAAAAATGTGCAAAAATCGTTTAAAGGTACAGTATGTAAGAATTACTGACATTAAGTTGTAAAGATGGGTGTTTGAAAGAAAAGATGTTTTCCTGAGTGTAGACCTGAGTAACTACTTTTAATGTCGTTTAATGTACTACTGATCCAAAACAGTCTCTAACTCACATTATTTTGTCCATTCAGGGACACCGTAGTAAAAATGTTGGAACAAATATGGCAGCCTCCATATGTGCACCCCCCAGCATGTAGATATAAATGACTCATTCTAAGAAAATAAACATGTAACAGCTGTTCTAGTGCAGCGATTACACATCAATAGAAACACAGTTTTGGATCATATATCACATTTTTCTGCCACTGACCTTTGATTTTTTTACATACTGCACCTTTAAAAAGATGCAGCGTAGGAAAGTGAAGCGTTCGCTCGTCTTCAGGACCAGTTTTCCAGGTTCCCTGAAGGGTTTTTCCAAACATCTCTTCTGGATGTTTCTGCTTTTTGTTCAGTTTTCTGTCCAGATGATCCCACACCGCTTCAGAACTGCTGAGGTCCAGGTTCAGGGGAAGATCCGTCCCTCCATCGGACCTGTCTGGGTCCAGGTTCTGGGTAGGATCCGTCCCTCCATCGGACCTGTCTGGGTCCAGGTTCTGGGTAGGATCCGTCCCTCCATCTGACCTGTCTGGGTCCAGGTTCTGGGTAGGATCCGTCCCTCCATCGGACCTGTCTGGGTCCAGGTTCTGGGTAGGATCCGTCCCTCCATCGGACCTGCTGAGGTCCAGGTTCTGGGTAGGATCCGTCCCTCCATCGGACCTGTCTGGGTCCAGGTTCTGGGTAGGATCCGTCCCTCCATCGGACCTGTCTGGGTCCAGGTTCTGGGGAAGATCCGTCCCTCCATCGGACCTGTCTGGGTCCAGGTTCTGGGTTGGATCCGTCCCTCCATCGGACCTGTCTGGGTCCAGGTTCTGGGTTGGATCCGTCCCTCCATCGGACCTGTCTGGGTCCAGGTTCTGGGTTGGATCCGTCCCTCCATCGGACCTGTCTGGGTCCAGGTTCTGGGTTGGATCCGTCCCTCCATCGGACCTGTCGGGGTCCAGGTTCTGGGGAGGATCTGTCCCTCCATCAGACCTGTCTGGGTCCAGGTTCTGGGGAGGATCTGTCCCTCCATCAGACCTGTCTGGGTCCAGGTTCTGGGGAAGATCCGTTCCTCCATCGGACCTGTCTGGGCCCAGGTTCTGGGTAGGGTTGAGGGTTTCCGGTCCAGTCCCCCCCCCCGATCCGTTTCCCTCCTCAGGGACCAGGACTTCCAGCTGTGGCTCCTCTGCTGTGGATGGTTTTCCGGCTCCAGCTGGTCCAGGTTCCTCAGACGGACCCACTGCGGTTCTGGGCCGGAGTCCAGCTGTGTTCTGGACCGGACTCTCAGATCAGCGTTAAAGCTGCAGTTCTGACAGATTTTCACTCTTTTGTGTCTCTAAGAAACAAAAACGTTCAGAAACAAACGAGATGAAACAGAAAAACCTGAAGACCTTCAGACAGTCTGGAGACCTGGACCCGGAGACCAGTTTCAGAGACGTCCGTAGAAAGAACAGGGTTCATCTCAAGCACAAAACATCTCCAGATTTCCTTTTATGATGGCTCCCCCCCCCCCCCCATCCCTCTCTCCTCCTCCCTCCTCATTTATGAAAACGATGCGTTCAAGTGCTGCTTGCTTTCTTTTCCGTCGTATTTTTGTGTTTTTCCACCACTTCTCACCGTCTGAAACACATAAAAGGAGGGAAAAAAAAAAAAACTTCCAGCGTAGTTGGACGTTCCCCTCGCTGTGGTAGTACTATGATAGTAATACGCACCCTGGTAGTACTCATCATAGTAGTACGCACTCCTGTCGTCATCCTGCATTTCCGTACTGTAACCGAGCGTGCAATCATGCCGTCAGCCGATCGTCCGAGTCGGCTCCTGTCAATCAACAGTTCCTCCTGCACCTTGTACAAAAAGAAAAGAGAAGTTTTTATCGAGCGCAGGTTTACGTTGTCACGGCAACAGAGATGCATTTCACTGCAGAGAAACGAAGTGTACAAAGTATTTATGCAATTATAACTGGTTTTAGATTTTTTTTTTTTAATGATTATTGCGATTTCAGCAAGTTTTGTTACTTGTTGCATGTTTATTAACACAGCTGACTTTCTGTGTCAGTGCATTATTGTACATGTTTCCTGGATTTACGCTTTTCGTTTTTGTTTTCCACGAGGCATTGTGTGACGAGTCGCCGCGAGCGACCGACAGACGGGGTTGTGTACAGCCGCGGATCATGTCCCGACTCCGGGTGGACTTTTGTACTCTTTATGGGAAAGAGAAAAAAAAAATTAAAGGACTAATTGACGGATGAAGATGAAAAAAAAGAGAAAAAAAGAAGAAAAAAAAAACCTTCTGGATCATTTTGGTGGTCTTGTATTAGACTGCTTTACTACAGTATCTGGTGTGCAATCTGTGATAGCTGAATGTTCCTTGTATATTTGTGTTCACTACATCCTACAGGAGAAAAACCAGTAGAGTAACACCCCCTCCTCCTCCTCCTCTTCCTCGCTCCCCCTGTTACAAAACAAAATGCTTCAATAATGCAATAGATCTGGTACTTATTCTTTTTAAGTTCATTTCAATAAATAATTGCTGTTTACCACCAAACGCTTCAGTGTCTCCGTTTCAGGGGCGTTCAAGAGCACTGGTTCCCAATCCCAATGTGCATATCAACTGGTTCCCAAACTGGGAACCAGTTGATATGCACACGCCAACCACTACATTCATCAAATAAATTTGGAGATTTTGGAGCTACAATATCAAAATTAACACATTATGGAAAAGAGATTAATCTGTCAAATTAACACATTGATTTTTTTTAATGCATGGATAATTAACTTATTACTAATACAGATTAAAAATCCAAATTTGGCATTTTCTCAGCGAGAGAAGCTGAAATTGCAAATTAAAGATGTAAAAAATCAGCTCTCAGTGAAATAGTTGAAATTTACAAAAATAATAATAATAAAAAAAGTGAAAATCATGACATTGATTTTGAATTGTGGTTTAAAAGAAATATTAAAAACAAAAAAAAAACAAATTTTTAAAAATATTTTCAACCACAATTCAAAAGTAACATTTTATTTCACTTAATTACAATTTTTTTATTCATTATTAGCTCATTTAGTTTTTTATTATTTGAATTACTATTATAAATTCATTTAAATAGTTTATGGGGAATCGGTAGCGTGATGTTGCAGGTTTTGGCGCGGCAGGTTCAAGTCCCCGACACGGCACTCAGGTAAACCACTGTGGACCCCTGAGCAAGGTCCTTAACCCCCACCAACTGCTCCCCGGGTGCTTTAATTCGCAGCCTACTGCTCTCAGGTTCAACCTGAGATGGTTAAATGCAGAGAATGAATTTCCTAATTGGGATTAATAAAGTAGATATACAGTCCTCAAAATTATTCATACCCTCCAATTAAAGAACGAAAAAAATCAGCTGCCAGTGAAACAAGCTAAAATTGACAAAAATGAATTAAAAAAATCTATGAAAATCATGATATTGGTTTTGAATTATAGTTTGAAAGAAATATTATAAACAAACACAAAAAATAAAACAAACATGTATGATGGGGCTGCGAAGATAAAATTTTGTTGAGCAGCACTTTGAGGCAATCGGGTGTTTTTTAAAATTATTTCTAACCACAATTCAAAAGCAAAATATTTTATTTTATTAACTTATAATTTTGTCAATTTTTATTTATTATTAGTTTCTTGTTATTTGAACTACAATGGAGAATTCAGCCTTTTGTGAATCATTTTGAGGACGACTGTACATGAAGGTGTCTTGTCACAGCAGTGAAGTGAATCCACCAGGAAACTTGATCCTCCTTATTTATGAAGTTTCTGATCGTTTTCAAGCCTTACATGTAGAATTTTTATCATTGAGCGTCCAGAAACAAAGTTATTACAGCTGCTGTTCTTAAAAAAAAATCCACATTTGGTCCTATTTTGGTGAGAAAAGCTTAATTTTGGCATTTGAGTGCTTTTTCCACTTAATCCTCCTTATTTATGAGGATTCTGACAGTTTAATTATTCATAAACTTGATAATTAAAACTCATTCGCTGGAGGAATTACTTTTTCATTTGATTCAGTTTTTTAAGGTGTAATTTCGGGATGGGCATACCGATACCTCGGCGTCGATATTTCGATACCAGCCACATGAAGTATCAAATTCAATACTCTTTTTGAGTACGGAGATACCACTATACAGATACAAAACATGCTATTTGTTTTCACTTCTGAGAGTTTTAGAAGATCAAGTCAATGAAATGATGGAAAAGCAGCCAGATTCCCGCTTCTGTCACATGACTGTGGCAGCCAATCAGATGTCACGATGATGCTGCTACTGTTAGTGATGATGATGATGTTTTATTTTTAAGTGCTTTAATGCAGGTTATTATTACACATTATTTTTTGGTAAATTTATAATGTTACTATCACTTGTCATATTTTAACATTTTATACTGAATAAGTTTAAATCTTTTTATTTTATATTTATTTTGGTAACTGAAATAAGTTTTTAATCTTATTTTTGTTTAATTTATTCATCAATATAATCCGTTATTGTTTTAAAAGCATTTATTTCCACTACTTTTGTTCTCAAGTTTTACTGCCCTACATTTAAGATATCAATGCAAACTGTACAATCGTGATTTTCTTTTAAGGGACAAAAAGTATCGTATAGATATCAATGAAAAAGTATCGGTGACAGGAAAAATCCTGTATCGCCCATCCTTACTTTAATTCAGAATTCAGATTTGGGTTTAATGGGATGGTCCAGGACCAGTCTGAGGGTCCAGATTGAGATTAAATGTTTAAAACAAGGAACTGGTTCCAGTGTCCGTCAGTCAGGGTCCTCATAAACATACATTAAACATGCGTGTGTGTTTAACTGGGAGCACTGGTTCTGACTGACTGGTACCGCAGCTGGTCGACCCTGTACGGACTGAATGGAGAGGGAGTCCACACCGCAGCAGGGTGAGCGGACCCGCAGCGGGGTAAGTAAACAAAACGCACGCTCAGACCGGAAGTGGTGCATTTCAAAATAAATCTTCAACGTGTTAAAGAAAATTCTTTCCATCTGAAAGAAGAGATTCGCGTTTGAAAACACTGATGCATCTTCAGCTGATCCACCTACTGTTGGCTAAAGCCTCATCAGAAATGGTTGCCATGACAACGACGCTGGAGGGAGGGATCCTCGACCTATTTCCCGCCAACATGTTAATTACTTTGCATTTGAAATTTGTAATTATTATTAAGTATTCACAAACTATTTTTCAAGCTTTTTTTTCAGCATGGAACATTTTATTTTGTTTTTAAAGGGGCTGAAGCCATAAAACATGATGTTTAGATTGTTTTATCCCGTGAAGCACTTTGTGTTGTGGTTATGCTTGAAAAGTGCTATATAAATAAATAAAAGTTGAAGTTGAATTTCAAACAAACAGAAGGTAAGGAAACTTGTGTTTTTTTTTGTTTGTTTTTTATGTTGCAGTTATACTTAATGGTAATAAATCTGAATTATTTCTCTTTTAAATGGCGCCACATTTGTGAGGAAAATGCTTCTGTGGAAGCAACAGTCCATTAGGCCTATTTGTGTTAGAGATGCGACGTTCATGAACGAATGAATTGTTTTTCGAACAGCTCTTTTAAATGAAAGCTCAGAATTGGATTTCGGTTGTGAGCTGTTCTTTTTTCATATTTAGTGCCTAGAGAGAGATTTCTCTCTAGAGATTTTTATCATTTTTATTTTTTATTTAATTTTTAAATAAAATATATTTTTTAATTTTTTAAATTTTATTTTTTATTAGATTTTTATATCTCACTAGAGATTTTTCTCTCTGTAGGCACTGATATCCAGGTTGTCCATGCTGCCTTCATGTGACACATGCGTGCATCATCATCTTTGTCCAGAAACCGAGTTCCAAAAAATGTACTAAAATTTACATATTTACATAATAATGTGATATTAATAATAATTTACATATAATAGATTATTATATAGAATATATATAGACAACTTTCATATAATTCTTCATTAGCATTTACACTAGTGTGAGTTTTTTTTTTTTTCAATACTGATGTGTTCTTGTGTAAAATAAAAAAGTAAATTGGAGTAAAGTTGTACTTATATGTTAATTGCAGCCAGCGTAGTTTTTGTTGTGCCACAAAGTGTTTTGGTGGGTAAAAATTTTAATCAGTGATCTCACTGTCAAAGCACAGGGATGTGGAGCCACCTTAAAAAAAACGCTTACAATGAAAACACACGATTAATAAAAAATTATGACCAATAATTCAGAATATTTCCCACCGACCGAGATTGTTTTGTTTGGGTGTGCAAGTTTGAAGTTTTCCAATCCAAATCGTGCCTTATTATTGCTACCAATGACTATGTTCTTGATAAAAGAGTGGCTACATTTGATTTAATTCTAAAATAAAAATAAGAATGAATCTGTCTTTTGAATCAAGATCCGACTCCCTTGAAAGAGCCATAAATTCAGCCTCTAATTTGTGTTGCAGGCATGAAAAACTCGCTAAATTACTCTGTTATTTACTGCTCCAGGTGTTGACAATCAAGTGTCTGATTGTGCTTTAGGCTATAAATAAAGTTTGGTTTGACTCGATGAGCACCTGTGAACATGGACAGGGGTCAGCGTCTGCTCCCAGTATGTTTAACTGGGGCAGCTTAAGAGGATGGCCCATTTAAAAGTTTGGAAATGTGGACAGACCCCCGCTGCTGTTTTAATTTGAAAGAGTCAACCGGAAGTGGTGGGTCGTCATTCTGCACAGCTTTGCGCAGTAGAAGAAGAAGCGCAGGGACTGCGGTGATAAACAAACACACGCAGCGGAGTCGGGAGAGTCTGTGGAGCCGTGTCGGGACGCTGACAGCTCCGGTTGACTTTCAGGAAAGCTGACCTTCTCCATGGACCGAGTTTAACGCAACCTGGTTTAAAAATCCAGGACTTTCTTTCAGGAAGAAGAGAAAAAGGGGGATTTTATCCTCCTCTCCCTCCCTCTTTCCACCCTCTGAGTCGGCTTATGTGACATTAACGTCCCGGCGGAGGAACGAGCGAAACATGACGGAGCTGAGGAAGCGAGGCGGAGGCGGAGGAGACCCTGACAGCACCGATAATATCAGCGACAAGGTAAACGAGTCCCCGCAGAACTGGGAACAGACCAGTACCAGCGCGAGCCATCGCCCAGAAAACCAGTAAGTCAGGTTGTTGTCGGGTTAGCTGGTGGCCAGGGTTAGCTAGCGGAGCTACATAAGCTAGTTAGTTAGCTGCGGGGCTGCGGTCCGGTTAATCCCGCTGCTGCCGCGGCACGCGCACAGCAACGGCTCTGAAACGAGAGCCGAGGACGTGCGTCTGGTCTGGTCCCAGGTTCACCTGCTCACCGCGGCTGTGACGCTCGTGCGTCAGGTAAAGATACAGTTTTTTTTTTTTTTTCTTCAGAAAAGCCGATTTTTTTTTCTGTTTATTCCAGAACTTTTAAATCCAGTTTCTCCTTTAATTCACACAGTTCCTCCCATTTAGGGAATTTATGACGAATTGGAGAGAAGTGATCAAAATATCGGTCCAAAATCGTGTATTTTTGTGTTTGTACAGCATATAGGATTGAAACTACTTTCAGAAATACTTTAAATTAGTAGTTCCTAAACTGGGGGTCGACATAAAAAATAAAAATAGAGCCTGCTTTTATCAAATAACTCGTGGTTTTTAGAGCTATCAAAATTAACTGAATATTGCAAAGAGATTAATCTGTGAAATTGACATTTATTCTTTAGCGATTTCATAAATAATTAGCTTATTACGACTACTATTTTAAAAATCCGAATTTGGGATTATCTCAGGGAGAAGCTTATTTTGGTGATGTAAGCATTTTGTCACAGCAGTGAAACAAATCCACCAAAAAGCATTGATCCGTCTTATTTATCAAGTTTCTGATGGTTTCCAAGCCTTACATGTAGTTTTTTTTTTTTTTTTAACCATTGAGTGTCCAGAAACGGTTATTACAGCTGCTATTCTAAAAACCCACATTGGCCATATTTTGCAGAGAAAAGCTGAATTTCCGTATTTGGGTGCTTCTTTCACAGCTGTTGATATAATCCCCCAAAATCTACTTTATTCAACATTAATGTGTTATTTTGGGGGTCATGGCTCAAAAAGTTGGGAACTACTGCCCTAACTAATAAATATTATTAAAATAGTTTAAGGGGGCGATTATATTGTGCATCCCTACCGGTATCGGTCTTAAAACTGAGGATTGGACATCAGCCACTCCACCGATATTTAACCAATCAGGCCGCTGTTTCCAAAGTCTAAAAAAAATAATAACCCAAACTACTACTACTATTCAAAAAGTTTTTTACGGACTTTAAAACTTCTAAAGTCTAGGGGTGGTGAAAAAATATAGATGCACTGAAATATCGTGATATTCTCATACGCGGATAACCTATTAATATTTAAAAATGCGGTATTGATCTATTTCACTAATGAAATCTCCCGATATTTCATCATTCTGTTACGAAATCTTGAGATAATTCACCAAAAATTTGCGATATTTTCCAGTGGTGATATCATATTGACTTTTTAAAAAAAATGGTATTAATCCATTTAACTAACAAAATCTCGCGATATTTCATTGTTCTGTCACGAATTCATGAAATATTGAGAGATTTTGTAACAGAATGATGAAATCTCACAAGAGTTTGTAAGTAAAATAGATCGATGCTGCGTTTTTAAATATCAATTTGACATCGGCATATGAAAATATCACGATATTTCAGTGTATCGATATTTTTTTCCCACCCCTATTTTATAAATTGTCGGAAACGGACAACAAAACTGCTTATTTTTTTCAGCTTAAATATTGGT
Organism: Atherinomorus stipes; assembly: GCA_023101725.1. NCBI lineage: Eukaryota > Metazoa > Chordata > Actinopteri > Atheriniformes > Atherinidae > Atherinomorus > Atherinomorus stipes. The sequence continues at coordinate 251,686 of JALJCO010005699.1, forward strand.
ATCGATGTCTGTTATCGTCCACGTGAGCCTTAAAATATCAGCATATCGGATATCGTCCAAAATACCAATATCGTGCATCCCTAATTCTAGCACAAGGTCAGTCGTCATATGGTCAAAAATGATCGATCACACTCGGATAACTTAAAAATAAATGACAAAAGCACAGATTCAGATCCTGTTTCCACTTCTGGAGACTTTCTGCAGAATCAGGCTCTTTAAGAAAGGAACATTTCTGCAGCAAATGATTAAATTTCCTTTTATCCATTAACCCCTGACATGGGAAAACAAATCTGTTATGTAGAAAAATAAAAGAAAAAAAAGATCCCACTTAGGATGGGATACTTTATGCAGCTTTCCATTTATCAAAGCCTTTCTTTGTTTTATTTAATCTTTTTACTAGCTTTTTTTGTATTTTAATGTTATTGTTCTCAGTGATTTTACAGTTATTGTATTTTGTTTTTTTAGCTGTTTTTTTTTTTTTTTGTTTTATGTTTGCGTTTGGGACTTTGTTGTGTTAAAGTGCTCTACAAATAAAGTTGAGTTGAGATTAAGGGCAGTTTGCGACGTACATCCTGCAAACTTGTGGGGCGTTGAGTGCAAACAGCATTAATTGCCATTAAAAATGGCCATCTTGGAGACCTCGCCTGAACTATCTCCACTAAAACCTTCTTTTTATCAGAGGTGGCCTCTGCAGAGTTAATGTTCACACATCGTTCTCTGATTAGAGGTTAGAGATGCAGCTGCATCATTCCAGAGAGATGTTCAGCCTGAAGGTTTTTGGTTTTCAAGGCAAAGGTGCTTAATGCCATTTTCATTCATCCTTCACTGGTAATCATCTTCACAAACTTGTCTTTCCTGTTACTGAGTCTTCAAACAGACCTTGTGGGTGCAGAGATGCATTCATTTCATTCTGGGGAAGCATTTTTAACCACTGGCCTTCATATAGTAACGGGGTTCCAAGGGTTGAATCACCAAAATATTACAATTCTGGCCTCTTCATGGTGTAAATGGCTGATTTTCTGTTGTGAAAATGAATTTCTCTGACTGGCACCTGGACTGATGAATTAGTGGAAACTGTTAATGTTGATATGATATCTGAAAACATTTGAGTGACTGCATGCTTTATTAATGGAAGTTTAGTTGTACAACCAACAATCGCAGCAGTGATGTGGGCAGTTTATGATTTCAGGTGGTTGGATTTAAACTTTTAAAATGCAAGATGAGAATAAAAAACTTTGTAGGAAGAGGAAATCAGCTTTTTAATTCAGTGAATGAAATTAAACAGTATTTTTATGGTATTTTAAAGAAGATGTCAGATATTTGCTTTACTAGTTTATTATGGATTATCTATTCAGATATGATCGTAAACTGCATATCTTTTGGATTTTGGACTGTTGTCAGACAAAACGGCGCATCTGGAAACTTTTTTTCTACTAATGACCTTCTGCAGATTATTCCAACCAATGACAAGTTAAAGTGAGATAATGAGACTTCATGTTGAAGTTTTATTCTGATTATGTTTGTTTATTCTGATTGTTAATCAGAATCAAAGTGTCACAGACAGCCTTCACTGGTCTGGTTTTCACAAGCTCCCCCTCCGCTGGTCTGTTGCAGAGGTTACATTCCTGAAAGCTTCGCTGCTGCTTCAGCGTCGGCTCCGGTTTTATGCAGGGGGATGTTGGACAATCCCACCTGGTCCACAGGTTCATTTGTATCTCAGAGAGGCGAGAGAGATTTCTTTAGGTGGTAAAAGCTGTGATACTGCTGTTAAGTTAGTTCAAAACCTCTCCAAGATTTCTGGATTGGTCCGTTTGTTTTAACATCCCTGACTGAAGATGGGCTTTCATTGCATAAAACTCTCCAGAAATGAGAACACTTTGCATGTTTTGTATCTGTACAGAGGTATATCCATACTCAGAGTATCAAATCCAAGTTTGTCTGGTTGGTATGGAAGTATTGATATGCCCATCCCTAGTTTTATCTGGTAAAGGCTTTTGGGTGCAGGTCTCTGGTTCAAAATAAAAATTAGCTAAATTCAACTTAGTTGCCATGCATTATTCCCCATTTAATGGAGTTCAGTTAAATCCTACATCTGTCTTCATGCAGGATGATGTAGAATTAAACTTTTATGTTGTTTGAGAGATTTCTAAACTTCCAGATACATGGTGTATCACAGGGGCGGGAAAATCCGGTCCTTAAAGGCCGGCATCCTGCAGGTATCAGGAGTTTACCTGCTGCAACACACTCAAGCTCTGCACAAGTCTGCTCGTTACCCATTGATCTGAGTCAGGTGTGCTGCAGCAGGGAAACTCCCAGTACCTGCAGGATGCCGGCCTTCGAGGACCGGAGTTGCCCACCCCTGGTGTGTCATGATAAAACCAAAAAATATTACAATATTAATTTAATGCTAAATCCCCCAGCCCCATTTGGGACTAGTGTTGAATGCATAATTATGATCAGATGTTTTGTTTCATGATCTGGCATGTAGATGCTGAACAATAGGGGCACCAAAATAGAGCCCTGGGGAACTCCACACCATCTTTTGTTTGGGATCCCATCTTTCAAAAAAGGGTTCAAACCAACTCGAAACAGTACCAGAGATTTCACCAATCCGTGTATCATTCGTTCTTTCTATTTTTAATCCTAAATCAAAAATCCAAAAATGAAATCGTGGTGAAACTATTTTGTTTTTTGTTTTTAATTGTAACACAAAAAAGAAATATGGCATGTTTTTTTATATTTTGATTTTAGAATCAGATCAAAAATACAGAATGGAATAACGGGACACAAGACTAAATTTGATTTTAATATTTTATTGTTCGGGGGTTCGGTGACCCGGAAACGAAACGGCTTTGCGCACGGTAGTTGTACTGGTTTACCCTATTACCATGGTGGCAGCTCACCCAAAAGTTTCTTTGTGAAAATGTATACCTGGAAAATCCTGCTTATTTTTTCGGTAGTCATGTCCTCTTCCTTTAGGGCAGAGTCCTAAAGGGGTCCCTGGTCCTCAGGGACCCCTGCCCAATGGCGCGGGAAGGGGGGAGCTGTGGGTTAAGTCGATTAGTCTCAACGTGCGGTTACCAAGCAAAGATCAGACCATTCTGCAGTAGGAGGGACTGAATGTTTGATTTTTACACAATATTCATTTGTTCTTTAAATATTTCATGTTACAGATCTGTTAGCAGCAGAATAATTTTGTTACTATCAGTGCGGTATAAGGCAAAATGCGCCGGGCAGGCGGGTTTATACCGCAGTCTGCCGGTGAGTCGCGCGCGCTGACCATCATCATTGTAGCTTCTTCCACTGATTTACAATATCAGTCTGTCAAGGTGGAAACAGTCTGACAGACATGAACATGCGTCCAGACGCGCTGGCGCTGCTGGAGGATTATTCAGATTACCTTAGGAAAGAACGCGTTTTTAAGAACCATAATGTCCTGAATCATGAACCTGCGACCCCCTGAGGACCAGGGTTGGGAAACCCTGCTTTAAGGCGGATTTCCACCGGCTGCGGTGCAGTGTAGTTCTGACCTCTACAGAGCAGCAGCTCCCACCGCAACGTGTCAGACACGGCGCGCCTGCGACTGCAGTTCGTGCTACCACCAGATACATCTGATAAATCACATTTGCAGGATCACATGATAATGATCAGGGGGGCTGGATAAATGTCCAGTGGTGTGTGCGCGCAATAAATGTCCTACATAAAGTCACTTTTCCCTTCATTGTCCAACTTAAACCAGCTGACGCGTTTCATTCATAATATATGATCATTTATTGTCGGCTACAGCTTCACATCTTTACATTTTTAACAATTTACTTACCATGCATAATCTATCCCAATAACTGATCATGCCATCACTTTCTTGCTTTCTTCGCTGAATACTCAGTCTTTATAATCCAGTTTGAATGAAGGCTTAATACATTTCTAACGAATAGGCTGTAGTGCAAACCTGCACAGTCCGTTATGTGCGCAAATAATTTTTTAATAAGGTTAGTCTCAACTTTAAAAAGCTTCGCTTACCCGATGCCACCGTTACAGGAAGAGTTAAAATCCTGAGTGCAATCTCACAGTTCCTTCAATCTGTGTGAGCGAACAAATTATTTTCAAATCACACATCAAAGTTGGAGATCTTGATTAGTCTTTTTCCTATATGTAAATCCACCGTGATTGTATTTTTTTAGTTGTTTTATGTGACCAACACAGAAAGACGAAAATCGAATGTGATTAATGTATTTATTAAAAAGAAAAAAAGCACACAGACAGCAGTAATGCGGGCGCGAGGTCCATGTGCAGGTCGCACAGTCCATGCTTGACTTCTAACTCTCCATGGCTGATAGGACTTGAGGCTCCCAGCTGCTGGTCAGATTGCGGATGGCTGGAATGTTTGCTAACGCCTTACAAAACTTCTGGGTCACCAAACCCCGAACAATAAAATATTAAAATCGAATTTAGTCTTGTGTCCCGTTATTCCATTCTGTATTTTTGATCTGATTCTAAAATCAAAATATAAAAAAACATGCCATTTTTTCTTTTTGTGTTATAATTAAAAACAAAAAACAAAATAGTTTCACTACGATTTCATTTTTGGATTTTTGATTTAG